>JAJTUV010001433.1:0-356532 GCA_021653895.1 Mastomys natalensis
ACATACTTAGCTTTTCTTTTTTTTTGTTTTTGATTTTTGTTTTTCAAGATAGGTTTTCTCTGGTAAATCTCACAGATCTGCCTGTCTCTGCCTCCTTTGGTCCTTAATATGGTTCTGTAGGCCTACAACTTGTAAAAAAAAAAAGTTGTGACTGAGCCAAATTTATAATGATGTGAGCTTTATAATTGGGCTTAAAGTGGTAACCATCTCTGGGACATGGAGGCAATTCCAGGACTGTGTATATAAAGAATACACTCCTGACCTAACCTGTCAGGGGAGGCAGGCTCTATAAAGGAGTACTGGATGAGGGAGGAAGAGGTAACACTGTCCCACAGGGCAAGAGTCTGAGGACATGCAGGAGAGACCTCTGAACCATTGTGGGGACTGGAGAAAGTCAAATAGAGAATGTTTTAATAGAGTAACTGGAGCACAAATCTATTTAGATGCTGATAGGATAGTTGGTAGGATATGTAATGCCAAGGAAAATTGAAACTCTGAGAAAGAAAGCTATCTTCTGGGACTTTCTCCAACCTAGTATGTTCTTCTCTTTATATTTTCTTTACTTTGATGTTTAGAAACAGAAACCACACTGCCGGGGCATGGCTCCCAATGGCTTACCCAATTACATCATGGCTCCTGTTTGGAAGTGCCTCCATCTCACCAAGGACCTGTGAGATTTGGGAACAAAGACTGAGGGCTGGGGGCAGGGGCAGTGGGAGTATAGGACCATCTAGAAAGAGAGAAGCCCTTGCTTATGTGTGGACTGTGGTGGTGGCGTTCATTACGAAGGGACAGTGTTAAAAAGGCACATCTCTTGGGCTCTTAATTCTTGAGCACATTTCAAGTGCTGGTAGCTCCTTATCCCTAAACCACAAGTCCTTGCCACCCTCATAGCCAACGGTGTTGGACAGTGCTGTTGTAGAGTTTCTCTCCTTTTTCATTGATGATGCTTCTGTTTCTCTAGCCGAGAACAACAGCATTCATTCTGGGAGTTTGCTGAATGGATTCCAGTAGCTTGGAAGTGGCAGTTGTTATCTGAACTGTAAGTTGATTTGACATCTCTGAAGCTGTATTATCTTCCTTTGCTGTGATAAAAATGCCCTGGTGTGGTAAAAGTAACTTAAGGAGAAAACATTCTATTTTGTCTCACAGGTCAAGACTCCAGTCCATCATGGTGAGGCAGGACCTTGAGAAAGCTAGTTACACTTTATTTGCAGTTAGGAAGGAGAGAAGAGTGGATGCTTTACTCACCTGGCTTTAGTTTTATGTAGTCTGAGACCCGAGCCCATGGAATGGTGCTGCCCACATTTAGGGTGAATAGTTCTATTTCAATGAACTGAATAAAGGAAATGCTCACACACATGCCCAGAGACCAGCCTAATCTAGGTAATCCTTCACAGGTGTGCCCACAGGCTTGCCTGCTATGTGACTTAGGTCCTGTCAAGTTGACAGTATTAATCACCAAGAAGACTTGAAGGAGGTGACAGACAAGTGACAAAGAATTCTAAGATGTATAATGGGAATTCTCAGTTCATGCTGGTTTTGCTTCCCACAGTGAAGCAGCTCCCTACTTGCCCCAGGAGGAGAAGTCCCCCCTGTTTTCTGTACAACGTGAAGGGATTCCTGAGGATGGCACAATCTACAGAATAAACAGGTAAAGATAGCAGCTCAGAGCCGGGCAGTGGTGGTGCACGCCTTTAATCCCAGCACTTGGGAGGCAGAGGCAGGCAGATTTCTGAGTTCGAGGCCAGCCTGGTCTACAGAGTGAGTTCCAGGACAGCCAGGGCTACACAGAGAAACCCTGTCTCGAAAAACTGAAGGAAAAAAAAAAAGATAGCAGCTCAGCCTTTTTTTCTTTTCCTCCCCTGATACTGGAAGAGAGGATGTAGGAGACACTAATGTTGCAAAGGCCCTCTCCTGAGTGCTGATCCGTAATGCTCAGGATAAAGACCCAGCTGTAGCAGGCTAATCTTCTTTAATACAGTGGTTAGCTTTCTCTGCAAGCTGGGCCCAGGGAGGCTTGGGAGGCTTGGGAGGCTTGGGAGGCTTGGGAGGCTTGGGTAGGCCAGTTCACAAGGTGACATGCACTTAGCATGCGTCTTGAAAGATTTGAGGAGTTCCTCTCTACAGGAAGTGGGGAGGTATGAGTTGTGACAGAGTCCTGCTCCAGCCACAGACTGTCTGATTTTCAGACCTTTGCCTAAGCCAGACAGACTTGTTCCAGCACAACTTGTCCATTTTGTCCTAACATTTTTGTTACTCTGACTTTTCTCTAGATTTAGTTCGATCACAGCACATCCAGAGCGCTGGGATGTGTCCTTCTTCACAGGGGGACCGCTCTGGGCTCTGGACTGGTGCCCAGTGCCTGAAGGGTCAGCAGCCTCACAGTATGTGGCCCTTTTCTCCAGCCCTGACATGAATGAGACACACCCACTGAGCCAGCTTCATTCAGGCCCTGGGCTGCTGCAGCTCTGGGGTCTTGGGACATTGCAGCAAGAAAGCTGGTGAGGTGGGGCAGGGACATTGCTACAGGCAGGTGGGTGAGGAGAAACAGGGCTGGGGCAGGGCTTGCAATGGGCTGAGAGACAAGGAAGTGGAGCTCCATTAGTTGTGGACTCTTCCTACCCACTGTCTCCCCATGTTTCTTTCTCCAGTCCTGGCAACAGGGCCCACTTTGTCTATGGGATTGCTTGTGACAGTGGTTGTATCTGGGACCTCAAGTTCTGCCCCAGTGGGGCATGGGAGCATCCAGAAACCCTTCGAAAGGTACTTCTAGTTGACTAGGCTAGCCCTGGGAGTTCTTAGGGTGGAAGGAAGGAAGGTTAGAGTGTGGTGGGTGGTGTTTTCCAGCAGCCCCATGTCATGTTTTAAGGGACTAGAGCCTTGGGTTTTCTGAGAGGCTCGTGAAAGCAGCAAGCCTCAGCATAGGTCTGCTCTCACCCCCAGGCTCCGCTCCTGCCTCGCCTGGGTCTCTTGGCTCTGGCCTGCTCAGATGGGAAGGTACTACTGTTCAGTCTGCCGCATCCTGAGGCCCTCCTGGCTCAGCAGCCCCCAGGCAAGTCACATAGCCTCAGTGGTGGTAGCCAGAGCTCTCAGGCCTGTCTGCCTCCCGTGTCCTCTAATGTAGTCTCTAGCATGAAAGCATGTTCAGTCAAACCTTTATGATAATACTATGACTTCAGTTGGTCATTTTTGAGCTTAAATTCTCTCTTCTGCAGATTAACTGCACCCTTTCAGCATTTTACCAGTCACATCTCGTTCTTCAATGTTCTGTGCCCTTGGAAATTGATTGCAAAGAATTGCTAAGGGTTGAGGCTGACAGGTGGTACTCACCTCTGTTGGATGTTTTTCCCCAGTGCTGATCTCAGGACTCCCTGAGATCTATGTCTTCACCCATACAATATCTTTTAGGAAGAGTCAAGAAAGGCAGATTCTATGTTTTTCCCCCTAACAATACTGAGTATTTAAGAAGAAGGCATCTGGGTTTAAGCCCTAGGAGGTTTTGTGTTTGGTGGTCTAATGGCAGAATAAGTTGAGGTGGAAATAGGAAATCAGGCATGTCTACCCCTTTGACATTATGGTATGATATCATCTACAAAGTTCAGTCCCAGGAACCTCACAGTTAAATTACTGAAAAAATGAAAACTCGGCTAATGTGTTGAGACCTATTTTTAGCTGTTCTTAGATGCATGTGGCCTAGAGATTGGATATGCCTCACATAATTTCTTTAGAAAGTTTAGGCCGGGCGGTGGTGGCACATGCCTTTAATCCCAGCACTTGGGAGGCAGAGGCAGGCGGATTTCTGAGTTCGAGGCCAGCCTGGTCTACAGAGTGAGCTCCAGGACAGCCAGAGCTATACAGAGAAACCCTGTCTCGAAAAAAAACCAAAAAAAAAAAAAAAAAAGAAAAGGAAAGAAAGAAAGTTTACTTATAGCAGATGACTTAGGAGGCAGATTTCTGTAAATTCGGGACTATGTAAATAGAGGAGACAATAGGGCATGTTTATATAGAAATGCAGGATCGAGTCAATAAGGAAAGAACAAGTGGAAAATGAAAAAAAAAAAAACTTTTACGTAAATGAGCAGAGTTGTAAAGATGGAGAAGGAAAAAGATACCAGGGTGGAGAAGGCAGCAGTTCTCACAGAAGGAAAGCTAGTGTTAGATTGTTGGGGAAGAATGTGGGAGCAGGAAGAGATAGAGTCAGAAATCTGATGGTGAGGGAAAGGATGGAGAAGTCATTGTCCAGACATGAGATCCTGATCTCAAATCGAGGCCGGGGTAGGAGCTCGGCCCTCTGTTTGCAGAGCCTCAGCCTCACTGCCTTTCTTCCCTTACAGATGCTATGAAGCCTGCCATCTACAAGGTGAGTGAGGAGCCCAGTATCATACTTGAGGCATCATCTTCCAAGAGCCTCTTTTTACAGATTCTACAGTGAGTCTATCCCTTCTGGATTAAGAACTGATTTGAAACTGGGTGGTGGTGTACACCTTTAGTCCCAGCAGTTGGGAGGCAGCAGCAGCTGGATCTCTGAGTTTGAGGTCAGCCTGGACTACAGAGTTCCAGGACCACCAGGGCAACATGGAGAAACGGAAACCCTATCTCGAACAAACAAAAACAAACTGATTATAGAGTCTTATTTCAAACAATAAGGACTTCCTAACCCTGAAGTTAATCTCTTCTGTCCTTGCAGGTCCAGTGTTTGGCAACTCTTCAGGTGGGGTCTGTACAAGCTTCAGACCCCTCTGAGTGTGGTCAGTGCCTTAGCCTGGCTTGGATGCCTACCAGGCCTCACCACCACCTGGCTGCTGGATACTATAATGGTAAAAACAAAACAAAGACCTGTTGCTCTTTAAGCTTTGCATATGCTTGGGTTGGGATGGTGCTTTCTTTGCATGGCCTAAGCCCAGCACTATATACATTAGGCATAGTGTTACATGCCTGGAGTCTTAACACTTGGGAGGTGGAGGCAGGATGATCAGAAATTCATACTTGCAGGTATAGCTCAGTAGTGGGGCATTTGATGCAGAATTTTGAGGTCATCCTTGAAAATAACTATTTTAAGCCAGCCTGGGCTACTTTGACTTCTTCTCAAAGAAAAGCAATGGAACACAATTTAGTGCAGTCCTCTATGAAGATAACAGTAAATATTTGCTACCTTAAGGAAAGTCAACTCAGGGTGCTGAAGAGATGGCTCAGAGGTTAAGAGCACTGACTGCTCTTCCAGAGGTCCTGAGTTCAATTCCCAGCAACCACATGGTGGCTCACAACCATCTGTAATGGGATCTGGCGCCCTCTTGTGGTGTATATGAAGACAGCGACAGTGTACTCATAAATCTTTAAAAAAAAAAAAAAGGAAAGTCAACTCAGAATTAAATGGTGGTGCTAGCAAGATGGCACAGCAGGTGATGTCTGCCACTGAGACTGCTGACCTGAGAGTGATCCCAATCCCACATAGGAGGGAGAGAAGCAACTCCTATAGGTGTCCTCTGACCTCCACATACCAGCTCTGACATGCATGTACCCACACACATCACATACACAAAAGATAAGTAACTATGTTTTTTTTTTTAATTAATAAAATTAATTATGGGATCTGGAGAGAGCTCAGTGGTTAAGAGTACTTGCTCTGCCAGAGGACCCACCTCAGTTAATGGCACCAGTGTCAGGCAGCCTACTCACTTGTAACTCCAGCTCCAGGGCGTTATGGATCTTCTAGCATGTCAGGGCACACATGACATATGCATTTAAATTCTCTTTTTTTTTCCTTTTTTTGGTTTTTTTGAGACAAGGTTTCTCTGTATAGCCCTGGCTGTCCTAGAACTCACTTGGTAGACCAGGCTGGCCTCAAACTCAGAAATCGCCTGCCTCTGCCTCCCAAGTGCTGGGATTAAAGGCGTGTGCCACCACCGCCCGGCGACATATGCATTTAAAAAGTTTTTTTTTTTTTTAAGCTAGGTGACAGGGACACACATCTTGAGAGGCAGAGGCAGATGATTCTCTAAGTTGGAGGCCAGCCTGGTTTACAGAGCAAGTTCCAGGACAGTCAGGGCTACACAGAGAAACCCTGTCTCAAACAAGCAAACAAATAATATCATACACACACACACAGACACACAGAGGGCTACACAGAGAAACCCTGTCTCAAACAAGCAAATGAATAATATCATACACACATACATGTATGCACGCATGAGTGTATATGTATATGGTGTATATATATACACACACATACACTTTTTTTTTAATTGCTAGATAGCTGAATAGCCCAGAATGTAAAGGTGCTTGCTGTCAAGCCTGAAAACCTGATTTCAGTCCCCAGGACCCACATGGTCAAAGGAGGGCACTGACTTTCTCAAGATGTCCTTCACTATACACAGGGTATGGTACACATACAAAATAAATCATGTAATTGTGGATGTGCGAATAGATTTGGCCCCTTGTACATTCATATGTTTGAATGCTTGGCCATAGATAATGGCATGATTAGGAGATATGGCCTTATTGGAGGAAGTACAGTCACTGTGGGTGAGCTTTGAGGTTTCCTGTGCTCAAGCTCCACCCAGTGTGGAGCAGTGTCCTGGCTGCCTTCAGATCAAGATGTAGAACTGTCTGCTCCACCAGCACCGTGTCTGCATGCACACTGCTACACTTCCCGCCTTGATGATAATGGGCTGAATCTCTAAAACTGTAAGCCAGCCACAATTAAAAGTTTGCCTTTATAAGAGTTGCTGTGGTTAGCCGGGCAGTGGTGGCGCACGCCTTTAATCCCAGCACTTGGGAGGCAGAGACAGGCAGATTTCTGAGTTCGAGGCCAACCTGGTCTACCGAGTGAGTTCCAGGACAGCCAGGGCTACACAGAGAAACCCTGTCTCGAAAAACCAAAAAAAAAAAAAAAGAGTTGCTGTGGTCATAGTGTCTCTTCACAGCAATAAAACCCTAAGACAGAAGTTGGTACCAAGGACTGGGGTATTCTTGCGATAGGCCTGACTGTGCTTTTGTTTGGAGGAATGTGTATTTGAGGACTTTAAAAAGCAGTGAGATGCTTTAAGTGGGGTTCAGTGGGCCATACTAGTAGAAGCATGGAAGGCAGTGGTGTTGAGGGTGATTGGAACTGTGGGAGCCTGGCTGAAGACATTTCAGAAGAAAATTTTAGTATGTGGCCTAGAGAATATTCTTTTTATATTTGATGAAGAATGTAGCTGCTTTTTGCCCTGGTCTGTAGAGGCTAAAGTGAAGAGATTTAGATTAATTGCATTGATAAAGGAAATCTCAAAATAGCCTAGTATAGGCTGTCCTGCTTTTTTGTTGTTTTTTTTTTTTTTTTAAGATTTATTTTATTTCTATGAGTACACTGCAGCTGTTTTTAGATACACACCAGAAGAGTGCACTGGATCCCATCACAGATGGTTGTGAGCCACCATATGGTTGAACTCAGGACCTCTAGAAGAACAGTCAGTGCTCTTAACTGCTGAGCCATCTCTCCAGCCCCTCTATCCTGCTTTTGAAGAGCCTTTTGATCAGACATAGCAAGCTGAGAAAGGAAAAATACACACGATGTGTGGTTTAGAGATTAAAAAGGCATTAGGAAGTAGAACGGAGCTTTATCCTGTGTTTAAATATTAAATGGAATTGAGAAAGTGGTGATCTCAGGGCAGGATCCCACCCACCTAAGCTTACTGTTTATGCATTTGCAGTTAACAAGGGACAGTTATATCTTGCTAGGCACCGTTATGACCTGGGTATTCTTTTCATTTGGACATAAATGAGATGTGATTGTGTATCTGGTTGACAAGGGATGGATTGTGAGGGCTATTCTTGATTTTCTCTTTTTTTTTTTTTTTTTTTTTGGTTTTTCGAGACAGGGTTTCTCTGTGTAGCCCGAGCTGTCCTGGAACTCACTCTGTAGACCAGGCTGGCCTCGAACTCAGAAATCCGCCTGCCTCTGCCTTCCAACTGCCGGGATTAAAGGTGTGCGCCACTACCGCCCGGCCTATTCTTGGTTCTTAACTTCACTATATCTGGAATGAACTACAAACCAGAAATGGAGGGCACACCTATGATCCAGATCTTGAGACATAGTAGTCATGCTTATCAAGGTATTGTAAAAAGGAATTACCAAAAAGCTTAGGTCCAGTCATAGTGGTATATGCTTTTAATCCCAGCACTCATGAGACAGAGGCATGCAGATCTCTTCAGGTGAAGGTCAGTCTACAGAGCAAGTTTCAGGAGAGCCAAGCTTAGGCAGTGAAGGAAGTCACTGAAAACAGCTGGTAATTGAACAAGGGGTCCATGTACCAGCCCCAGCAAAGTGACAGAAATTGACAGCTTCAGCCATGTGGCTCTAGCTTTAGAGTCAAGAGTAGATGGGGTTATTGTGGGACAATTGATGCTGGTTAGCTGGAGCTAAGAAATTAGCGGTGATTAAGAAGAGTCCAGCATCACTGAGGTGAAATCTGGGATATGTTCTCTGAGAGCAAAGAGAAGCTGTGTTCCAGAGATAGAAATCATGGTGGCAGTCGAATTGATGATGTGTAAGATCACCCAGGTAGTACTGGTTTTGAAAGCATGAAGGGGTCATGATGAGCAGCTGAGTCTTGGCACTGAGAGGCCAGGAAAGGCTATTGGTGAGTGTGTAGTCTCAGTGGCAGTTGAAGGCCTGGGACTGAAGGGTCATGCAGAGGAGTTGAGGCTTGGCACCATGAAAAGAGCCTATGAGAGGCTATTGGTGAAAGTGCAGCCTAGTTGCAGTGGAGGACCCCAGTGTATTGGAAATGCCAGTACTGTGTGATTACCAGCAAGAACAGCATCAGCAGTGGAGTGGAGTCAACCAGACCCTTGAATGCTGCAGAGGGCAGAGCTGGAGAAGTGACATAAGTCCTTTGGAGGAGCCAGAAGATCATGTGTAGATCCCAGATAATGGAACAAGAACTATGAAGTTAGCCGGGTGGTGATGGCACCTTTAATCCCAGCACTTGGGAGGCAGAGGCAGGCTGATTTCTGAGTTCGAGAACCAGCCTCGTCTACAGAGTGAGTTCCAGGAGAGCCAGGGCTATACAGAGAAACCCTGTCTCGAAAAAACAAAAACAAAACAAAACAAAAAGAAGCAGATCACATACTTCCAACATCACAGGGCATACATTACCATTCTAAAATGTCATAATGAGGAAATACTGGATCAAAGCCAAAACCAAAAACCAGCCGGGCAAACTCCAAACTCTACGCATCCATATCAGACGTCCAACTCCTTTCAGCTTTGTTGACTACAACACAGTTCTTTTTCTTGGCTGGTTCAACTGTGTTAGTAGCTTTCCCCAGCAGGTATCCCATGGCTCTGGCATCTCTAACATCTTGGGGTCTCCAAGGCAACTTCAACTTCATAGCTCTCTTTTTTTTTTTTTTTTTGGTTTTTTGAGACGGTTTCTCTGTGTAGCCCTGGCTGTCCTGGAACTCACTCTGTAGACCAGGCTGGCCTCGAACTCAGAAATCCGCCTGCCTCTGCCTCCCAAGTGCTGGGATTAAAGGCGTGTGCCACCACTGTCCGGCTGTGATCTGCTTTTTGATTTTGACTTTGTAGGGGATTATAGTTAAAAGAGATTGCATGAATCTCAGAAGAGACTTTGAACTTTGGACTTTTAAATATTGTGATAGATTACAGGTATTTTTGAAGTTGGACTAGATGCATTTAGTATGTTATAGCTAAAAGCCGTTGGAGGGCAGGGGGTGGAGTGGGTTTGAGTAGGTTTGGCCCGATAGATCATGTGTTTGAATACTTGGCCATAGGGAGTAGCACTGTTAGGTGTGGCCTTGTTGGAGGAAGTATGTTACTGTGTGAGTAGACTTTGAGGTTTCCTATACTCAGACTCCACCCAGTGTGGAACGGTCTTGGCTGCCTTCAGATCAAGATGTAGAACTCTGAGCTCCTCCAGCACCAAGTGTGCCTTTGTTTGCATTTATAAGAGTTGCCTTGGTCGGCCCGCCAGTGGTGGCGCAAGCCTTTAATCCCAGCACTTGGGAGGCAGAGGCAGGCGGATTTCTGAGTTCGAGGCCAGCCTGGTCTACAGAGTGAGTTCCAGGACAGCCCGGGCTACACAGAGAAACTCTGTCTAGAAAAAGAAATTAATATACTTCATATAAATGTTTCCACTATAAAATAGAGAAGAGAAAAATTCTCTGATAGTAAGCACATAGGAGTTTAAAGGAACATTTATACAAACAAGATCATACTATGTAAGCTGCTTAAAGGTGTAAGGGGAGCTGGAGACATGGCTTAGTAGTTACGAATACTGGCAACTCTGCCAGAGGATCTGGGTTTGAGTCCCAGGATCCACATGGCAGCTCAAATGGTAACTCCAGTGCTAGGGATCCAGTGTGCACTTAAAGGTGTTGGTACGCCTGGTGGTGCAGGGCTATCATCTCATCTGCTCTGAAGCCTAAGGCAGGAGCATCAAGTTTAAGGAATGCCCAGGATATTTAGACCGTCTCTCAAAACTAAAAATAGAAAGGTTAGCAAGTGCTTTGTGGGTATAATCTCCCAGTTCTTCAAATAAGTGTAATTTAAAGATAATTAATTACATGTTTTTTATAGTTTTGGGGGGAGTGGAGTTCAGATTCCTTGTGGAAGTTGCTTCTTTTACCATGTAGATAGATCCCTATGGATCTAATTCAGGTTGCCTAGTTTGGCAGCAAGTGCCTTTACTACTGAGCCATTCACCAGCTCTATTTTTATTGTTTTTAAGTGACGGTTTCATCTTCATAGAGCAGTAGACTTTCTGTCAGAAAGATCCAGAAATTAGCGCCTTTTTAAACTTCCTTTATCACACTGTGTCTGTTTCCTGTTTTTCTTGGTGTTATTTCATTGTCAGGATACATGCCTCATCTGTCTTTTTGGTTTTTCGAGACAGGGTTTCTCTGTGTAGCCCAGGCTGTCCTGGAACTCACTCTGTAGACCATCCTGCAACTCACTCTGTAGACCAGGCTGGCCTCGAGCTCAGAAATCAGCCTGCTTCTGCCTCCCAAGTGCTGGGATTTTTTAAAGGCGTGCGCCACCACTGCTTGGCACCTCATCTGTCTTTACACCTCTCCCAGGACTGGTGATTGAACTCAGTACTGGCTTATGTGAGGTAAATTGCTGTGGCCTAAGTGATCTAATAACTCTGTCCCCAAAGCCCCTCTGGCCTGTTGCTGCATTATTTCCATTGCATACCTACAAGTTGATGTGTTCTTTTTTGTTTTTTTTTTTTTCTGAGAAAGATTTATAAATGCTTCACTCTCTAAGTTTTTGTACACAAGGGGTTTTAGCTACAGATATTTTCCTAGTTATTATAAGATTTTTAATGTCTGTTCTCTATTACTTTTATCTGAATTACATTTGATCACCCCTCCTTTACCAGTCTTGTTTTGGTCAGCCAAGTTGTTTTGTGTGCCCATTTGTTGTCTTTTCCTCTGCACTTTGTTGCTTTTATTATTCTTGTTGTAGAGCAGAATTAGAGTAATGCACCAAATAGTAATGATCTTAAGCTTTGTGAGCTATTTTGTCATTGTTGGTACTAAATTCTGCTATTTGGATATGTAATCAACCCTAGACATTGCATAATGAGTAAGTGTGATTGTTTTAGTGTAACCTACTGAGGCAGGTACCCTAAGCCAAGCATGGTGGCTTATAATTATTACCCCGGCACCAGCACAGTGGAGGCAGAGGCAGAAGGATGCCGAGTTTGAGGCCAGCTTGCATACTCAGAAGCTGTCTCAAAGGAGTATTATGCAGTGAGGGTATAACTCCATCCCCATGAGATGGAGCACGTACAGAGGAGTTATGTTGTGTTTTGTTGAGATAGGGCTTCAATGTGCCCTAGGCAGACCGTCCTACCTCAGCCCAAATGCCGAGATCATAAATAGGTCCCACCATATCATCAGATAAGCACTATTTTAGAATTCTTTTACCCTGAGGCCTACAAGATGACTCAGCACTTAGGAGCATGTACTGTCCTTGCAGAGGAATGAATTCACTTCCAGCATCCACATGAGGTGCTCACAGCCACCTGTAATTCCTGCTTTGGGAGATCCAAAGCCCTCCTCTGGCATCCATGTGTGCTTACATTCACATAGACGCATACTCCCACGCAGACACAAACATATAATTACATTAAAAGAAAAAAAACTCTTGATTTAGCAGCCATCAGACTGAAACCTTTCAAATGTAGGTCCATCCAGGACTCCACTACCATTTTTTTTATCTGGAGTCAATTGTGTATTTGAACTGAGCTGAGGGGGAGAACTCATTGTCCCACTCTTCTACTGTAGTGTGGATTTGAGAGTAGGAGACAAGGTCTGCGATCTCAAAGAAAGAAATGAGACCACAGAACCAAGAGCCTTCCTACTGCAGCGGTGCTCAACACCCCTAGTGCTAGGGCGCTTTAGTACAGTGCTCATATGTTGACCCCAGCCATAACATTATTTCGTTGCCACTTCATAACTAATTTTGCTACAGCTATGAATTATAGTGTAAATACTTTTGGAGATAGAGGTTTTCCAAAGGGCAAGAACTACTGCTTTAATGTCTACATTTTCTATCTCCACTTTAGGCATGGTAGTTTTCTGGAATCTTCCCACTAACTCACCCCTCCAAAGGATACGGCTCTCTGATGGCTCCTTAAAGCTGTACCCCTTCCAGTGTTTTCTAGCCCATGACCAGGCTGTTCGTACAATTCAGTGGTGCAAAGCTAACAGGTACAGAGTAAGGGCTGTGGAGTTGGGGAACTGGAGCAGGCGACTCTTTCACACAGCCTCTGATCTCATCTCTCATTTTTTTTTTCAGTCATTTCCTGGTATCGGCGGGGAGTGACCGGAAAATCAAATTCTGGGATCTTCGACGACCTTATGAACCAATAAACTGTATCAAGCGCTTCTTAAGTACAGAGCTTTCGTGGCTGCTCCCCTACAATGGTGTCACAGTGGCACAAGACAACTGTTATGCCTCGTACGACAAGATGTAGATATGAGTTCTGGGGACAGGCCCTGTGGGTTGGGGCGCAGGGCGTGTCAGATTGTGGGAAAGGAGAGTTGAGTTTGTTGGCTGAGGTATCTGAATTCTGGAAGAAACAATGTTCTTAGAAGAGGGAAGGTTTATTTTATTTCTTTTTCTTTTTTAGTTACGGGCTCTGTGGAATTCATTACATTGATGCCGGTTACCTTGGTTTTAAGGCCTATTTTACTGCTCCACGGAAAGGCACTGTCTGGGTGAGCCTCTCCTTTCCCCAATCTTCAGTATGCAGGAAATGTTCAATTGCTCATTGTAGTAAGTCAGGAGCAGATAGTAACACAGGACACCATTCAGGGCACAAGGAGGAGCAGGTATATGGTAACTATCAGTAGGGACAAGAGCCTGTTTTTTGTATCTCCATGACCTCAGACTATATAGTCATTATCACAGGAATGAATGAGTGGATGGGTAAAATAAATATGTCTCTTCCTATTAGAGTCTTTCAGGTTCAGACTGGCTTGGGACAGTAGCTGCAGGAGATATATCTGGGGAGCTCATTGCAGCTATTTTACCTGATATGGCATCAAACCCAATCAATGTCAAGAAACCTGCAGAAAGACGATTTGTAAGTATCTGAACATTGATCTATAGTCTTTTACCTTGCTAGCTCTTGGTAGAATACAAACTAATGCTTGCTCCAAGTTCTGATAGCAAGGACTTATCTTCTCTTCCCTATTAGAACTGAGTGTGCTTCTGTAAAAATTGTTACTGTCATTACACTTATTTCATGTGTAAGGGGGTTGGTGTACACGGTTATATGTCTGGCTAGAGGGCAGCTTTGGAGAGTCAGTTTTCTCTGTCTCTACTTCATGTCATCCGGTTACAGCCCTTGTGCCAGCCTCAGTATGCATTTATTCTTTCTGTTCTTGAGACTTTGCCACAGTGAGCCAGTTTCCTTTCTGCTTTGTATTTAGTATTTAAAATCTTTTGAGAGATGGTTTAGCATGTAAAGACACCAGCTGCTAAGCCTATATGAGCTGAGTTTGTTCCCTGAGTCCCACAGGATGGAAGAAAGAATTGACTCCCTAAAGTTGTTTTTTGACCTCTGCATACACCCCATGGTATGTGTGAATGCATGCAGTTATAAATAAAAAATAAAAATTTAAGATGCTAACCTTGTGATCTTCTCTTTAGCCTATATATAAAGCAGATCTGATACCATACCAGGACAGCCCCGAAGACCAAGACTACTCCTCGACTTCCTCCGAGACCCCCAATCCTCCCAAAGCGAGAACCTACACTGAAACCATCAACCACCACTACTTGCTCTTTCAAGATACAGACCTGGTAAGTTGTGACCACAAGTCAAATTAGGAAATACAGAAACCTTAGATAACAGGAAGTCCTAAGAAATTCCACTTCTGTTTCCCAGAGTTCCTTCCACAATCTGCTTCGTAGAGAACCGATGCTTCGAATGCAGGAAGGAGAGGGACATTCTCAGCTTTGCCTGGACAGGCTGCAACTTGAAGCTATTCACAAGGTGAGAACCTTGTCTTGCATCTCTCCCACCCTCCCTTCGTGTGATCAGTGAAAGGAGAGGTTTAAAGGCAGCAGAGTCGGCTGGAGGGAAAGCAGCCTTGATTCTCTCTCCTGGGTCATGGTATGTAGACCTCATTCATTGACTGTCTCGCATGGTCCAGTCCTCCTGATTGTGACTTTATTTGGCTGGTTGGCTTTGGGTGGTTTTGATACAGGATCTGGCTGTCCTGGAGCTCATCTTGTAAACTAGGTTGGCCTCAGACTCACAGAAATCTATCTGCTTCTGCCTTCTGAGTGCTGAAGTTAAAGGTGTGGTGATCTGTTTTTAAAGCTCATGCAGGTAGAGGTCACCCAAAGTTTACACAACCCAAGACACTTTTGCTTTTCTGTTTTCTTCACAGGTACGTTTCAGCCCAAACCTGGACTCCTATGGATGGCTGGTATCTGGGGGGCAGTCAGGGCTGGTTCGGATCCATTTTGTCCGTGGACTCACCTCCCCGTGGCCCACCGAGTACAGCTTGAAAGCCGAGCCAACTTCAATGCTATGTTCCAACCATCCTTTCCAACAGAAGGGCCTGGTTTCTCTCCAAGCAGCCATTGCCTTCTCCCCAATCCCTAGTCTGGTCCACACAGAACTCTTGGATTGAAGTCTGCCAAGAACAAATGGCCCCCATGCACAGAGCATAGCACCTGGGCCCTTCCTGGACAGTGATGGTGCCAGGCCTAAATCTTTAGGCCTTCATGCCCCAAACTCCTTAAATCCCTCTCTTTCCACAGACTTCTATGGTCACAGCTCCCTGCAGGTAGGGGGGCTCCCCCTCCACAACAATTCCTATGCCTAAAACCGTGGCTCACAAGAAACACTCAGGCCAAACCTAGGCTTGGGAGTCAAATTGCTCATATTGAGCATATTGTGAAGGAGGTAAAGCTGAGTAAAGGTACTGGGTGTTTTTGAGAGCACTTGCGAGTGGGTGTTTGGAGAGTCGGAAAGGATATCTTCATGAAGGCTCCTATTTCCAGGATTTGATGTTATTGCCTTCCAATCTTCCTCTTTAGAATAACCAATACACAGGCCCAGTGGTGAGGACAGTAATTTATTGGATGAAACTGCTCATAACTTAGACTGAGGAACCCTGTAAGCACCCTGCCAGTAAGAAGCAGCTCGCTCTTACTTGTTCCTGCTTATGAAATATTCCCAATCACTGACATGTGACACTACTTGAACACTCCTGGATAGTGTTTTTAAAATTTTTGGAGTTGGGTATAGTGGTGCATACCTGTAATCCCAGCACTTGGGAGACCAAGGCAGGAGGATCACAAGGTTGCATTCAGTCTGGGCTATCTCATAAAACCAAAAAGTTTAAAAAAAAAAAAAAAAGAAGAAGAAGAAGAAAAGAAAAAAAAAGATCTTCCTTTATATCAAGTCAGAGTATACCTCTATTAATTTTACTAATGGGTGTTAGAAAATAGTCATTCTTCCCTGTGCTACCCTTTTCAGTACTTCACAGTAGCTATCATGTGTTTCCCAAGTCATTTTTTTCTCTAGATTAAATATCTTTAGTTATTTCAATCATTCTTTTACAAGTCATGATTTTTGATCTTTATGATATGGTCACATTGTTGACGTATTAAACATGTTTAAACTCTGTATAGAACGTATTTAGAACCCAATAATGTATTGTTTGCTCAATTGAGTCCTCTGTGGATAGCTGCACCTCACATGACTGTGATACTGCCTTGCAAACACAGGCTGCCCCAGTGATGTGAGATTGCCAAATCACAGTCAGGGGACTCATTGGAGTATACAGGCTGAGGTTTGGAAGGAAGTAGTTAGACCATCTTAGGAAACAGGAAACAACAGGTAGCCTGTTTCCTCTTGGATGGGATGCAGTTTACATTAGTATTGCCTGAAACAAAACCTAGACTCAAGATTGGTCTGTTACATCTGGGAACAGCTTTCTGCCTGAGTAGTATAGAAGATTTGTCAAATGCCAGAAAGTCTTTAAGAAGAGAGTCAAGTAGTCCCCTTCCTACACAGAAGCAGCAGACCTGTAGGAGACTGAGGCCCTTATGCAGCAGAAGGGCCCACAACTGCATTAGTGTTAGGAGCCAAGTGTTGTACCACTCTGTTGTGATCCAGCTCAGGCTGTGTTGGGCTTGCTTTTTGAACTAATAAAGAAGTGCCTTCCATTGCAGAGAAGCTTGGCTTGTCCTGCAGAGCAACCCATTGACACAGCACATCTGTGTTTCCCTACTTCCAGTGGTAGAGAAGGTGGGACCTGGCCGGGAGTGGGGAGTGGTTAAGGCTGTGGTTGTAGGCTTGTGCCAGCAACCCTGCTCTTGGTGTTGATTCAACCTTTAACTCAGAAGTAAATGTGGGCAATATTTTCAGCTCTGTTCTTTTTCCTTTCTCACAAACCTTTTCTCCTCAGCCTATTTTTCTCCCTTTCTTCAGTGTATCTATACTCTTGTTTCTTGCTCTTCTTCCTTTGTGCCTTAACTTATTCTGTTGCCTTCTCCATCAACACCTAAATCTTATTTATCCTTCAAGATCCCATCTCGGCTGGGATGTAGCTCAGTGGAAGAACATGTGCTTAGTGTGTACAAGATCCTTGATTTGCTTCTCCCCTCGTATTTCCTCCCCTCCAAAAACTCCCAGGTCAAATTTCACCAAGGAACTTTTTATATTTCTTTAGTGGTGGTAAAAATCTCCATGTGCTTCAGAGAAGGCAGATGGATAAATGATACTAAGCATTTGGTCTGTTTGGGGTGCTTTCGTACACCCCTGAGCTCTATGGAGTAGGTACTATTTTATGTAATGACGATTAGATTCTGAGGTCAAAGAATGTGAATAGGGTTTGAATCCATATACCCTTGCTTAAAACCACCTTCCAAGCTTGCACACTTGAGCTCCTTATTACGTCCACTAGTGGAATTCCTTTAGCATATTCTGTACACAGGAATGTAATTCCCCTGAATCCTTAGCCTCTCTCGTAGCTAATAGAATCCATCCTTCACTAGTCTGGGGTCGGTGAATAGAGAGCATGAAGTTGACCTTTTTCAAGGCTGGGGAATGTATACATCCTTATCTACCTCAGAAAGGTATTTCCAGGGAGTTGGCTGTTAGAAGTGAAGGGAGACTAAGATTCCTAAGCTGGTTTTTAAAATAGTTTTATGTCTCTTTGTTTAAAATAACTCTAGAAACCCATAAAACAAAAACGACCGTTGAGTCCCCTCTTGTACATCCCTAGAATTTGAAGAGCCCTGATTGCAAGCCGAGTCAGCCTTAAGATAGCTAGCACGGATGCTCTCAGGTTCTGCTATGTTAGTGGCTCTGAAAGTTGACTGCTTGTTCAAAAAGGTATTTCAGACAAAACTTAAAATTTTGTTATGAAGAACAAAAATAGAACAAGTCTTGAGTCCCGTGCACTTGGGAGCTTGGGTACGGTACAGAGACAAGGTGCGCAGACACCTGCATTAAACCAGCGTTTAAGTTTCCAAACTGAGAAGGACGTCCAGACCTGGCTGCCTCCAAGAGACTGAGACGGAGTGGGCTGATAGTTTGGGAGCACGGGGGTGGGGGTTGGGGGAGCCGAGTTACAAGAAAGCACAGACTGTGCCCCACACCAATGTTTGTTGTAGTCCACGAGAAGGGGGCTTCCCACTATTAGGTGGCCAGCTGAGCCGCCTTCCAACGGTTATCAAAGGCCCCACCCACCTGCTTTCCTCCTGGACTGCTTGTGTCCAAACAACAGCCTGGCCCGCAGGCGGACGGAAGAGGCGGTGCTCGATACGGAAGTCCCTGGGCCAGCTTCGGTCACGTGAGAGAAGGTTCCACACAGAGCTGCCGCTCAGGTGAGTAAAAGTTGTTGGCAGTCATTGGTTTGAAACTGTGGGCCGAGAGTTCTTCTAGGTCATGTGATTTTACAGACCCAGGTCCTTGGTTTGTTTGTTTATTTATTTATTTAGGTTTTTAGAGACAGGGTTTCTCTATATAGCCCTGGCTGTCCTGGAACTCACTCTGTAGACCAGGCTGGCCTCGAACTCAGAAATCCGCCTGCCTCTGCCTCCCAAGTGGTGGGATTAAAGGCGTGCGCCACCACCGCCCGGCCCCTTGGTTTATTTCTTGTGTGTAGTTTGTACGCATAAAGGATGTGGATTAGTTCCAACTGAGACTGAATTTGGGGATCTATCGTGTTTACTTGAGGGATGTAACCCAGACTCTTGATGGAAGCCAGAGTAAGTCTAACCCCAGGAGTGTCTGGATCAGGACTGGATGCCCTGCTTCAAGACCAGGTTACTCAAAGCTGTCTCTTCTCCAGTTGTATAGTGACCATGAGACAGGGACACAGCCCAGTAAGCAACCTTTCTGAGGCCTCTGTCAATTGCAGATTTTGGAAGTAGGGAGAATGAGCATAAGAAAATGGCAGGCATGTTCTTACTCTGAGGGGCAGTAGGAGTGACTTCTCCTCTTGGTTTGACAGGAGGCATGGCACTCTGGCGAGCATACCAGAGGGCCTTGGCTGCACATCCGTGGAAAGTCCAGGTTCTGACAGCTGGTGAGTGTCACTATGGGACCAGAGCATAATTAGAGCAGCTGATTGGAGGAGGAGGAAGAGGAGATGGAGGTGGCCCAGGCCCATATCACGGCACTCATTTCCTCCTGTTTAGCCCCTGGAAATGTTTCTCTTCTACCAAACTATTATGTCTGTTTTGGAGGGTGAGCTATTTCTAAGAGACACACGTGGGAGGGGAGGGGTAGAGAGATGGCTCAGAAGTTAACAGCACCTACTGCTCTGTAGAGGACTCAGCACTATGTCAGGTGGCTCATAGCCACCTGTAGCTCCAGCTCCAGAGGGATCTGCCACCTCCAGACACTTGGGGCACCTGCACTTACTTGCACAAACCCACAAACAGACCACACACACACAGAGTTTAAAATGATAATAAATCTAAAAAGAGAGAGATACACAGTCTGTCCAGCAAGACTTAAATTCCTCAAAAACTTAGGTGATGGTTTTTGTTTGTTTTGTTTTTCCATGCAAGGGCTTCTTTGTGTAGTCCTGGCTGTCGTGGAACTCAATCTGTGTGCCAGGGTGGCCTTCAACTTACAGATCCACCTCCTTCTCTCTCCCAAGTGCTGGGATGTAAGGGATGTACCACCGCTGCCCAGCCTAAGTAGTCTATTCTTAAAATCCTTGCCCCCAGGAGACGACTCCTTAAGCTAAATGTTGCCGGGCAGTGGTGCACGCCTTTAATCCCAGCACTTGGGAGGCAGAGGCAGGCGGATTTCTGAGTTCGAGGCCAGCCTGGTCTACAGAGTGAGTTCCAGGACAGCCAGGGCTATACAGAGAGACCCTGTCTCAAAAAAGAAAAAAAAAAAACTTATTAAAAAGAAAGAAAAGAGAAGCTAGATGTTTTCCTCTTATACTGTCTAGTGTGCCAAGCACACTGTCTGCATACATAGGAGCCTCCGAAGGTCTGTTAGCTGGAAGGAGTGAGTGCACATTAAATCACACATCCAACAAGCGCTGAAGTTACTTACTCTAATTTATTTTTATAAGTTTTTTTTATTGTGAAGTGTACAAAACAGTCATATACCTGAAGCTTAAATCATTAAAACAGAACACTTCTGAATCAGTAATCAGCTTTGGGACTCTGCTGAGTCCCTCTCCCCAGTTCATATATTCTAGTTTTTAATTTCATTTTTATTTTAAGACCAGAGTCACACTAGCCCAGGCTGACCTGGAATTCACTGTGTACCCAGACTGGCCTTGAACTTGCAGCAGTCCCTTCTCAGCCTCTGAATGCTGAACTTAGGAGTGTGAGCCCTACGGCTGACTCTGTGGTCACCTTCCTGAGCTTAGCCTGCATCATTACTTGGCTTTTCTTACAACATACTCTCAGTATGCTAACTGGGGCCTCTTTCCTCTGTTAGTGATGAGTAGCAGCTTCACAGAGGACCTCCAGATGGCTCCTGTGTCTGTGTCCACCTTCCTTTTGCTGGTTAGCTAGGACAAGGGGACAAGACGAGGAAGCATCAGCAGGCCTCTGATCATCAGAGCAGTGCAGTGGACGATCAGGTAAAAAAACACGTCTTGCCTATGCTTAGAAAAAGAACCCATATTTTAAGGAAGACTGTGGGCTCCTGAAGGAAAAGAAGGAGGCTAAAGGGTAGGTAGACTAGAGGTCCTGTTAGCACAATAGCTGTACGTTAGCATTAGAAACTGCAGGACTGACCAGGAGGTGGACTCTTACTCCTCTCTGGCCCTCCACCTCTTGTCCTCAGAGTGTCCGGCCTGCATGACTCACCTGGCTGAGTGTGTGGTGACTCATGCTGGGCTGTGTGGCTGTGATGGGAACTGACATGCTGGGCCCTTTGCCCAGCCTCAGACTCCCTCAGGGCCCCTAGCTGCCAGATAGAAGGTCCCCCCTTGTGGCCATAAGAATGGTGAGGAAAGGACAGTCATGCTTCCCCTAAATGAACCATAGCTAACAAAGGCAGGAACTAAAGCTCCAAGGGCACAAGTGCAGAAATCTGGCTCGCTGGGGTCCCTGGTCTGCCCAGACTCTCTACACAGTCTCATGTCCACATTACCCTAAGCTGTTGCATCTCCATCTGGTTCTGAGGCAACTGTAGCCTTGCAGCATGTCTTGCAGACTTCCCCTTCTTTACTGACAGGGTGTTTGGACCAAACTACAAATAAAAGGTGGGGGTGGGCTTAGCTCACCTAAGCATTTTAGACTGTTGTCAGAGCACAGTGTCTCCAGAGGTCCCATGGGATGGCTCACGCTGAGAAACAACAGAGATTTCAGACTTGGAGCTAGAAGGCCAAGATCTGAATCTCAGAGCATAGCACTTAGTAACTGCCTAATTAGTCCACATCAATAAACCTCTTTGGGCCTCAGTTTCCTCATTTAGCACTTAAAAGGTCAGTTACAGGAATTATCTCTGTGAGAAGCTTTG
Organism: Mastomys natalensis; assembly: GCA_021653895.1. Taxonomy (NCBI): domain Eukaryota; kingdom Metazoa; phylum Chordata; class Mammalia; order Rodentia; family Muridae; genus Mastomys; species Mastomys natalensis. The sequence goes on from JAJTUV010001433.1 coordinate 21,486, forward strand.
GAAGTGTTATTTATTTATCTACTCAGAGACCTAAAGGCAGAAGCTACAGCCTCACACAAGCTGGGCAAGCACACACTCTGGACACTAGGCCTATCCCTTTGTCCCTTTTGTTTCATTTCACATTGTTTATTGTGTGTGCGTGCGTGCATGTGTGTTGCATGACTATACAATCAGTTCTTTCCTGGGACTGACTGGAACTTTTAAAAATGTATAATTAACTTGAAGGTTCAAGGAGTTGGCCCTTCCTATGATCATTGGCAACCTGTGTATAGCAAATGCCTATGTTTGTTTGTTTTGATTGGTTGAGACAGAGTTTCTCTGTGTAGCTCTGGCTGTCTTGGAACTCACTTTGTAGACTAGGCTGGCCTTGAACTCAGAGATCCACTTGCTTTTGCCTCCTGAGTGCTGAGATTAAAGGCATGTGCCACTATTGCTTGCTGCCTATTTTTAATCAGAATCTTGATGTGTAGCTTAGGCTAGCCTTGAAACTCATCAGTCCTTCTACTTCACCCTTTCAAGTGCCTAGATCATAGGCCTGCACATACCCAGCTTATGGATAAGTATCTTAGCTTTGGTATTCCAAAAAGCAGGGTCTGAAGCTTATCTGCAGATTAGAAAGTCATCCTCCCAAGGGTAAAAGGGAGAGCAGGTATGAAGGTGTATTGTTAAACCAGCTGCTCTTCAGAACTTCTGTGGCTCCATTCCTTGGAACTAAGAAGTGGTTTGAAATGCCTTTTCCAATGAATGGTCATTTCAGGAGATGAGACCTTGGTCTACCAGCTTCCATCCCACGATGGGATTACTTAACTCTTCTCTGCTATGTTTTCACACCTGTGTCATCCCCGGATGCATTAACAGAGAGAACCTGGGAATGCTGGGCCTGAAGGAGGCCTGTCTGTTTTAGCTGCAGTAATGACAAGAGCAGGAGACAGGTGAATCAGGAACTGAAATGGTTCAGCGGAAGTGTCTAATACACCAGCTTTGGGCCAAGCTCCAGTCACGACCAGGGCAGCCTGAGGAAAGGTTGACTGTGTGTTCTGCAGTCTGAGTCAGCTTCATCCCTTCCTTTCTGGAGGGCTCTTCCAGGCTCCAGTGGGCCCAGAGCCAGGGCCCAGTTCCATCCGTTGCAGGCCACCAGAGCAGCTAAACTGTAGACACTGATTTCCCTGAACCCGAGTTAAGCCAGAGTGTGAATCTCCCTGGCCTCAATACTACAGAAAGGGAAACTGAGGCACAAGCAAGGTATGGCATGCATTTAGGCATCACACAGTCAGTTCTAGAGCTGGCATTGGAATCTAGGGCACTGCTTCCTGTACTTTTGCCCCAGGACACTGTCAACCCAGCTGGTATGGGTTTAAACTTGGCCATGGCAGAACTAGCCATTTTGTCTCATGTTCCTCAATGGGACACTTAGGGATAGGAATGAGCTGAGCACTCAGACCCATCCCAGAGAATATGCTTCCCCTTCTCGATAGAGTTTTAGCTGCCTCTGGGTCCTAGGCTGGTTCAAGCTCCTGCCCCAGCCAGCAGGGCCCTCAGTCAGCAGCATTGCTGGTTCCATGCCAGCAATCTTTACCTGAAGACCCTGCCTCTGTACTTAAAGGTGCATTCCCCTCATTCATGTCAGGCAGCTGCTCCCTGCGCATCCGCATTCTCACCTTCCTCCAACATTCTGGTCTCCTGTACATGAGACTCTTGGAAAATCAAGTGTAGGAGCAAAGGGAAGCAGGGGATTTGGCTCTACCCGTGCCTTGGAAGACGGTGGGAAAGTTAGGGCTTTTCCATTCATGGGCAGGGGATGGTCTCAAATAGTTCAGTGCCCAGAGCCAAGCATCTCTTTCCCCCCACCTCCTGGAGCCACAGGGAGTGACGAATGAGAACTGGCGCCAACCCAGAGGCATGATGTCATCATACTCAGAACCAATGTCTACTTGCTAGGCTCTGTGCCCAGCCTGGCTTTGGAGCACCACTGCCCAACAACCCCTCATCCCATCCCACCAGGGCTCTGGCATTATGTGTTTTCAGGCTTCAAGCTCCAGCTCTCAAGTCCAGGAAAAGAGGAACCAGATCACTACACTATCCTAGTTAACTAGACAATGTCCTTAAAGTCACCCAGAGGTTGGGTAGTTTGGGTGTTTGAGATCTGGGTAAAGAGTTTGAATGTCTGAGTCCTTCCTGTTGAAGGCTCACTTGGAATGCTGGCTTTGCTCTTGGCCTCAGCCAAAGCCTTTGGCCTTCCTGGAGGACTGCAGGTCCAGTGGCCATAATCTCTTATAAGCAGAAGACTAACTTCCAGGCACTGCTGTGTCAGAAATGAACGGACCTGGGTGGACCTACAGAGACTCCTCACCTCCTCTCTCTCTGAAGATGGCCTGTTACCTGATAGTGACTCGGGCTTGATGGGTGCAGTTTAGGACCTCGACTTAAAGGTTTGGGCTAGGGGACACTCAGACAATGCTCATATACACCAGCTCCTCTTTCTCTCTCCCTCTCCGTTTCCCTCTCCCTCTCTGTCTCTCTCTCCCTGCTCTTACATGTGGTGTAAAAGAACAGATGCCATACTGTGGCTATCTGAGAGTCTGTACAAGTCACTTCCACTTCCCCAGAGAGGGTTATCGAACACCCTAAGCAGTCAGCTACAGTCGGCACCTACTGTATAATGGATGCACCTAAACTAAAGGGATGAATCCTTCCCCATCCCCTGTTGATCATGAACCAGAGACAGTCTGAATACAGGCACATATTATGGGCTACTCATCATCAATATGGCATGGGACTCAACTCTGCAAACGAACAAACAAAACCCCATAGTAGGGGTACCATTTACTCCTGGACACTATAGAGAGACCTTTTTTCAATGGCTGAAGGCTTCCAGCACCATGGAACTTGGTTTTTATTTCAATTATGCCTTTAGCTTCTATGACTATTGATAAGTTATGAAAAGAAAAATTACATACATCTCTATTTCCTAAGAATATTCCTGCCTGCCCTCCCTATGGGTAACAAGGAATAGAGGCAGTAGAAACCTGGCAATAAGTACACAAGTTATTAAGTACACAATAAGCTTTTAATGTGTTTAGACATATGTGTTCCTGTGTGTGCGTATGTGTACCATATCTGTGCCTAGTGCCGATAGAGACCAGAAGAGGCCACTGGATCTCTTGAAATGGGTTAGAGATGGTTGTAAGCTGCCATGTGAGTGCTGAAAACCAAGTCTGGGTCCTCTGCAAGAACTGTAAATGCTAAAAACCACAGAGCCATCTCTTCAGCCCCTTGTTTTTGTGTTTTCTATGTATTTTTTGTTGTTTTGCCTGAGACGAAGTCACCACATAGCTCGGGCAGGCCTTAGAACCCACAATGTAGACCAGGCTCTCTTTGAGCTTGAAACAATCCTGTGCCTCTGCCTCCCAGGTGCTGAGGTTACAGGTATGTGCCGCTGTGCCTGCCCAGGAAACACCTTTGCTATGTGGTCCCTTTGAGCTGTCCCTTGGATAGGAGCCTTTGGTAGCCCGTGGCCTCTGAGCCTGCCTCTGCCTTTTCTCTGATCTTGTTCCCCTGGCTTGAATTGATCCAAACTCTACTACCTACGAGGTCACTTCCTGTCTCCAGGACTTCCTGGTTAGATGGACACATGGCTACCAACTTCTCGGATCTTTTGCAAGGATTCACTGATTCCTTTGTGAACTGTCACCTTTGTATCAAAGTGGACTATTGTCCCTTCATCTCCCAAGTGCCTTCAGCCTTCTCAGGGCCATTTTCCCCTTTGTGTGTGGCTGCAGTAGTCCAGGAGAGAGAGCTGGAGAGAGAGAGCCCTGAGCACACAGCTGATGGCCATATAGTGAGAGGTGGTGGGGCTGGGCTGAGGGAAGTGTTAACCCTGGGGCTAGGCAGCACATGTGGGTTCCATGACAGCCTAATACCTTGAGCCTGACACATCTCAGGTTGAGCATAAGAGTTCTCATGTCCTTCCCTCAAGCAAGCTTGTTTGGAGCTGTAGGTTTTCGTTTGATTATTTTCTGACCACCTTTTAGGGTCTTGGTTAGGTGTGAGAATGGAAACAACCATGTCTAAGCTTCTCCTTGCCCACCCCTCACACCCAGGAATTCTGACATGTCCTAGGGGACACTGTGTCTGACTGTTTGGGGGAGAGAGACTGACCTGGCTGGGCGGGATGCTGAGGGAGAGAAAGAGACGCTTGGTGGCCAGCTGCACAGGTCACCATGTCGGGCTCCCCATCCCCAGGTCTAGCTCCTAGCTTTCCCAGCTGCCTCTGACTAGGTTGCTCTGAGGAAGTGCAGTGGGGAAGGCGTGGGGAGAATAGAGCTGTATGTGCAGCCAGCATGGACGTCAGAGCCAGCCCCAGAACAAGGAATAGGGTTGACAGATGTGTTTGCCCAGTGCTAATTGAGGGCATCGGGACAGTGGTAGTTTCGGGGCTAGAGGGGACTCTCATTACTCAGAGACGGATGGACGAGCTGGAGATCATGCGGTCATTCCCAAGCGGCCCTGTGACTGTTTGTAAGAAACCGTCACACCATCATGACAAACTGGAGGCTCTAAATAGCGATGATTCCAATTCTGTTCTTGGCTTCGAGGGGTGGGTGTCTGTGCAGTTAGCGGGATGGGAAGCAGGTGCAGAGGTCTGGAAGGGAAATGGTTCTAAGTCCTATTGCCAACTCAAGGGTAAGAAAGGAGGGTCTGGGCTTGACTTCCTGTGTGTGTAATAGATGGTCAGGACTCTTCCCTGCGGCTTTTATTATCCAAACATTCTCTCTGGCACCATTTGAGCATATTTTAGAAAGATTTATCCATGCTGCTTTCTACCAATAAAGACCCCTAAGGCCAAAGCTAAAGACATTGGCCAGAGTCTTGCTTTGGGCTGGCAAGGAGAGAGTGTCTCTCATTATCCTGCGCATAATCTGCTAGTATTTTGGAGTCCTCAAAAGGACAATGTCTAGGAGTCACACTACCTGCTTCTGTCATACTAGCTGTGTGAAATTGTGGACCTCCATTTCCACACCTCTAGAAGAAGAGTAGAAGTGGAGGAATGTTCTAGAAGACCTTTTCCACACTTCTTAGTCGTGGAGTTTAGCTTTCATTCTTCTATCTGCATTCAGTCCTGGTTTCCTACAACTTACTGTGTGTTTGTAGATCCTGGCCTGCTCATTCCAGTTCCCATGGTCTCACTATGTACTAACTAGTCTGGGACTCCCTGTGTAGCCCAGGCTGGCCTCTAACTCATAGCAGTCCTACCTCTGCCTCCCAAGTGCTGGGATGCCAGACATGCACCACCATACCCCTTATCTCCATGTCTGATAACACACATGAGAGAGGTCACCGTCCTTGAGACGCAGAGGGCTTCATGACAGCAAGAAGGGGCTGGTCACTTGCCGGAACAAAGCCCTAGGACTCAGAGTGCCAAGCCTCATTGGGTCAGCAGACTTTCCTTTTAGGGGATGTCCTGACATCACCTATGTACCTTGTACAGGGTCACTGATGGGCGTAGGTGACATTATCTCACAGCAACTGGTGGAGAGGCGGGGTCTCCAGCAACACCAGATAGGCCGAACCCTGACCATGGTATCCCTGGGCTGTGGCTTCGTGGTAAGTTCTGCTTGTAGTAGGGCTGCATTGCCATGGCCGTGGAATTCATTCCTATGGTTCCCATTGGCCTCTCCCACCTGGGCCAGCCTGCACCCTTTTTGGTCTTAGGTCTGCCTTCTTCAGGAGTTGGTTTCTGCTGCCTAGGGGAGAAGCTTTTTGTTATAAAAGCCAAGGGTCTGTCACTGTGCCCTGCTGTCCTGTCTTACTCTCAGGGCCCTGTAGTTGGAGGCTGGTACAAAGTTTTGGACCACTTAATCCCCGGCACCACGAAGGTGGATGCAGTGAAGAAGATGTTGCTAGATCAGGTGAGCTGAGAGAAAAGGATCTGGGGAAGGAGAGCCTGGCTGGGCATCGGGTGCTCACAAAGCTTCCGCTTGCCCCTCTTCCCTAGGGGGGCTTTGCCCCATGTTTCCTAGGCTGCTTTCTCCCACTGGTCGGGATACTCAATGGAATGTCAGCCCAGGACAATTGGGACAAACTGAAGCGGGTGAGTGGATCTCTGGCTAGCAGGCTGTCTGCCTCAAAGTTAGGAGACAGGCAGCAGGTGATGTGCCAGGAGGGAAGGAGCCTGGGGAGGATTGGGCTAGGAGTGTCTTCTTGGAGCAGAATGTGTGTGATATCCATGCAGGAATGTGGCGGCTCCTTGGATATAAAAGTGTTAACTGTTCCTCCCTGTCTCTGCAGGACTACCCTGATGCCCTCATCACCAACTACTATGTAAGAGTTGACCCCTCCACTAGCTGTTCTGTCTCCTTCAGTCCAGAAATGCCCTGAGCTTGGGGTCCTCACAGCATAGGAATGCTTCTGTTAGGGTCACTTTCTCATTCCCCACAAGGAAGCACCTGCCTTCAGCCTTTTCTTATGTAGATGGTGGCATGGGGCCAGGCAGGATAGAAGTCTGGGTGTCAGGTAGGGGGCCACTACTGACCTTCTCATTTTCCTCTTATAGCTCTGGCCTGCTGTGCAGTTAGCCAACTTCTACCTGGTCCCCCTGCATTACAGGTATGACAAATCCATTCCTCACTCTTGAAGGAAGATCTCAGTATCTCAGAGTCTCAGGATCTACATTCAGAACCTTTGAGCCTTTATGGAGGCCATCTGAGAGTGTCCCTGGCTGACCTGCCAGCTCCCTTGGGAAACTTCTGCTCCTGCAAACCTTGTTTCCACCTGAGTTCCATGTTTGGTGGCTCATCTGCAGGGACAGTGCCTGGCTGTGGTACCTTGGCAGCCTAAGTTAGACAGGAAGGTAGACTCAAAGCTAAGTAGGAACCTTATCTGAGCTCACGGTGGAGGTTTATTTTGTCTTGGTAATAAAGCTTGTTGCTGAACAGCAACTAAAAAAATATTTAAAAGTTCTGAAGAGGTGGTTCAGTGATTAAGAAAACTTGCTGCTCTATCAGACATCAAGGTTAGATTCCTAGCACCTACGTGGTGTCTCACAACCATATGTAACTTCATTCCTGGAGGATACTACACCCCGGTCTAGCTTCCCTGGGCTCTGCATACACATACATGCAGGCAAAATATCCATAAATGTAAAATAAAATAAGTAAATCTAAAATTAAAAATTAAGAGTGGCATTTCAAGGGGCTGAAAAAATGCTCACAGGGGAGGGGTCTTAAGAGCACAGGAAATATGAAACTCTTGAGATATCATGTGGTTGACAGGTACACAAATAGCTAAAAGGAACGCAGACTTCTGAGCTAATCCTAAACATCAGGGTCTTTGGTAGCACTCTCAAACTAAAGCAAGGCGCTTCAAGCCTTTAATCCCAGCACTCAGGGGCAGAGGCAGGCGGATCTCTGTGACTTTGATGCCAGCCTGGTCTACAGAGTGAGCTCCAGGACAGCTGGAGCTACATAGAGATCCTGCCTCAAAACAAACAAACAAACAAACAACTAAAGCAAGATTGGGAATGCAGGGCCCTCCTGAGACACATTAGCTCCTGCCTCAAAAACCTTTTATGTATCTGTTTATGAATGTGTAGCCTTCATAAGTTTGTGTGTACCCCATGTATGCCCATGGAGGTCAGAAGACAGCATCAGATCCTTGGAATTTAATTTATGTACAGTTGTGGGCCACCATGTAGGTGCTAGAAACCAAACCCAGGTCCTCTGCAAGGGCAATTAGTGCTGTTGATGTTTCCAGCCACTCAAAAAAAAAAGTTTTAAAGACAAAATATAATTTAAATAAATAAAATAACAAATTAAATTAAATACAAAATGTAAAGATTTTATTTATTTATTTATTTATTTTTTTTTTTTGGTTTTTCGAGACAGGGTTTCTCTGTGTAGCCCAGGCTGTCCTGGAACTCACTCTGTAGACCAGGCTGGCCTCGAACTCAGAAATCCGCCTGCCTCTGCCTCGCCTGCCTCTGCCTCCCAAGTGCTGGGATTAAAGGCGTGCGCCACCAACGCCCGGCTGATTTTATTATTTTTTAAAGGTTAAAAAAAAAAATTGATGGATAGCACATGCCTTTAGTCCCAGCACTCAGAAGTAAAGACAGTTGAATCTTTATGAGTTTGAGGCTAGCCTGATCTGCAGAGCAAGTTTCGATGCTAGCCAAAGCTATAGAGTGAGAGCCTGTCTCAAATCAAGCAAACAAACAAGTTGTTTTGTTTTTTGTTTATTTTTCGAGACAGGGTTTCTCTGTGTAGCTTGGCTGTCCTGGAACTCACTCTGTAGACCAGGCTGGCCTCGAACTCAGAAATCCTCCTGCCTCTGCCTCCCAAATGCTGGGATTAAAGGCGTGCCACCACCACCCGGCTGTTTTTTGTTTTCTTAATGTGTGTGGCTATGTACATGTGTGAGCAGGGGCACAGACAAAAAAGATGGCATCAGATTCCCTGGAACTGGCATTATAGACCATTGTGATCTGCCAGATATGGGTGTTGAAAACAGACCTGGATCTTCTGAAAAAGCCAGACATGAGGGTGCATACGTTTTACCCTGACACCAAAGAGTCAAACGTGGGAGGATCAGGAGTTCAAGAGTTCAAGACTGTCTTTGGTGTATAGTGACTACAAGTGTTCTCTCTCTTTCTCATATATATGGATATATCCATATATATGAGTTTTATATACACACATATAAATGTGGCTATATATTATTTATATTTATATATAATCTATGATAACATATTTTAATATATATATATATATATATATATATATATATATATATATATGAATGGCAGGCAGGGCATTATTTTTAGAATTGAAATCTTGGCTGATGTAAGGTATATAGATATATTTGGAAAGGTCTAGCTAGACGAGTCATTTGTTGCAGGAGAGCCGCTGGTGGGCCCGTGAGATGACTCAGTGGGTAAGAGCTCTTGCTGCCAGACCTGATGACTTGAGTTCATACCTCAGAACCCACATGGTAGAAGGAGAGAACCAGCTCCCCAGAGTTGTCCTCTTATTCCATGTGCGCAGAGACACAATTAATAAGTAAAGGGAGTGAGCTGTGGAGGTTACTTAAGCTTTGAGGCCTCCATTTGACAGGCGGAGCTCTGAAGTAGAGCAGGACTGAGCTGGTTGTCTCCTGATCTGAACCTATAGTCCTTACTCATGGGCTCAGAAGAATGTGGCCTAAGCCTGGAACTTCCTGAGTAAGTCCTACCCGTTACTCTCCCTTCCCTGCTCCTTCTCTTCTTCACAGTAGCATTCTTGTCCCTTAGGTTGGCTGTTGTCCAGTGTGTTGCTGTTGTCTGGAACTCCTACCTATCCTGGAAGGCACATCAGCTCTAAGCCTGCCTTGTTCCATGGTTTGCACCTTGTACTGATGCACCGTGGCCCTGGAATGCTTGGACAGCTTCCTCAAATGAGCACATCAGGACTGTCTGCTCTACGGAGGACCTAAGTTTGGTTCCAAGCACCCACATTGGGCGGCTCACAACTGTCTTAAGCTCCAGGAGATCTGATGTCCTCCTCTGGCCTCTGTTTTGTTTTTTGTTTTGTTTTGTTTGGTTTTGGTTTTGGTTTTTCGAGACAGGGTTTCTCTGTGTAGCCCTGGCTGTCCTGGAACTCACTCTGTAGACCAGGCTGGCCTCAAACTCAGAAATCCGCCTGTCTCTGCTTCCCAAGTGCTGGGATTAAAGGCGTGTGGCACCACCGTCCAGCTCTCCTCTGGCCTCTGAAGCACCTGCACTCACGTGTATATACCCACACGTAGACATGTATTTGTAATTAAGCACACAATGAAATCTTCTTTAAAAGGAAGGAGTGTGTCAGTTTCCATGATATAGGGTTGCTGATCAGAATTGGGTGACCACACTGAAATGGCACATTTCACTCTAATTACTAAGACCTTTATAATATTGCTGTCCCTCTGGCACTTAGCTGATGGGGACACACTATAAGAATTGTGTCCTGAGCTAGAGAAATGGTTCAGTGGTTAAGAGTACTGACTGCTCTTCCAGAGGTCCTGAGTTCAATTCCCAGCAACCACAAGGTGGCTCACAACCATCTGTAATAGGATCTGATGCCCTCTTCTGGTGTGTTTGAAGACAGTGACAGTGTACTCATGTACACGAAATAAATCTTTTTTTTGTTTGTTTGTTTGTTTTGAGACAGGGTTTCTCTGTGTAGCCCTGGCTGTCCTGGAACTCACTCTGTATACCAGGCTGGCCTCGAACTCAGAAATCTGCCTGCCTCTACCTCCCAAGTGCTGGGATTAAAGGTGTGCACCACCATTGCCCGTGAAATAAATCTTAAAAGAAAAAAACAAACAAAAAACTGTGTCCTTTAGCAGTTTTGTCACTGTGCACACATAATAGCTAACTTTGGCAAACTCTGGGGTGCGTTAAGTTCTGAAAGCCGAACACCCTTTTATGCCATTCTGACACCTGGAGATTTTAGTTTCTACTAATGTACAATGGTCAGTAGACTGAGTCAGACCCATTGGGTTGGAGGGCCTTTGGGTGGGACTGTGTTGTCTGAGTCCCTGCCAGCAGAACATTCCTGATCTCAATTTGGGGACCCAGTAGCCAGCCTAGGGACTGTGTCTAAGCAGCCCAGGGTTCTGCCCAGATTCTTGACTGTGAAGAAGTTCAGAACCACGGACAGCTCCACACTCCTCCCTCTCTCTACTTGAGAAACCCGACTATCCTGTTCTGAAGACACTGGTGGTTCTTGTCAGGGAAGGACTCTGCATCCGGAAAGATCTATCTTTATGGCTCCATCAGCTTCTCCCTCTACAGCCAGGGTGCTTCCAAAGATAGCTCCAGGGACACAAAGTCAGGATACGCGCCCCTCTGGGGGCTCGAAGCTGCTGGACTTGAAGCTGCCGGTGTCATTGTTTCTACAATCAGTTCATGTTCTTCGCTGACGTCAGTCGGAGCTGTCCTGGTGCTATATAAGGCTGGCGACGGTCCCGGGACAGACCCCGTGCTCCCCAAGGCGTCTTCAGCCCGTCCCCGGGGACAGAGACTGGAGCTCCGTCTTGCATTGGGCAGACACTCCGATAACCTGTGAGTGCCTTGGAGCAACTCCCTTACTACCAAGACTCTACACTCAGCCCACCCACTGTGACCTGCCTGGAGGGAAGGAGGGAGAGAGGGGTGGAACTGGACTGGCACAGCGCCTAGGACTGGTGGGCAGGCTGTGGACACCAGGCAACAGCTGGAGGGTCCCGGTGGGGGCACTGGGCGTGCGCACCAAGGGGCTCATGTCACCTGCGGCTGCTCCAAGTGCACCTTACCCTATGCTGCCCCTGTGTGTCCAGGGCAGGCGGCACCATGAGGCAGAGGGGACGAGCTACGCTCCTGGTAGCGTTGCTGCTCCTGGCACAGCTGCGCCCGGAGAGCAGCCAGTGGAGCCCAGCGGCTGCGGCGGCGACTGAGGTCCAGGATCCGAATCTGCGATGGAGCCCCGGAGTGCGGAATCAGGGCGGCGGCGTCCGCGCGCTCCTCTTGCTGTTAGCGGAGCGCTTCCCGCGCCGTGCGGGATCTGAGACTGCGGACGAGCGGCAACGACGGGACGACCCTCCGCTGTCCATCGACCTCACCTTCCACCTGCTGCGGACCCTGCTGGAGCTAGCTCGGACACAGAGCCAGCGCGAGCGCGCAGAGCAGAACCGCATCATATTCGATTCGGTGGGCAAGTGATCGGCCCTGTATGGGGTCACGAAAACCTTGACCCTTTCCTCTACATACCCCGGGGCTGGAGCGTGCACAACCCGAGCTGGCTCAAGTCCCGAGGTGCAGCGCCACCCAGAGTCACCCTGAACACTCTGAGTGGATATTTTTTAATAAAACTGCCCAAGAATTTAGCCTGTATCTTCTTTCATAGCAGTGAGAGGGCACCGGCACCTACAGTAGGGTAAGGACTTTTGGAGAGTGGGGCTCCCCAGGCCGGGAGGAAAGACAAGCATGCTAAGTGGGATGGGAGAGGAACCTATCAGTTAAATTCCTGGGGGCCCTTCCCCCAATTCGCCAAATCTCTGGACTCAGAGGTCTGAGACCCCACCCCAGACACCTTTCAGGGCCTCCGGCTCAGGGGTACCCACGAGAGACTATTTCGCCTCTGCTCTTGCAGATGGTCTGGGGTTGAGAAAGGGCAGAATGATGGCGAGGTTCCTTCTATAGCTGAGCCTAGGAGTGGGCAGCGAAAGGAGCCGAGGACGTGGGACACACTGAGTCCTTTATTGAGAACCTTCCCGGAGGCGGGAGGCCGAGCTGGGTGGCGCGATGGTCTCTGCGCAGATCCTCAGCATCCCTTGGCTCCCGCTGCGGACGTGCGCGCGCTCTGGATCAGAGTCGGGTCAGTGCAGTCCTGAGCAGGGTGAGGGGAGGGGAGGACCGCTCGGTGGGCGGGTGCTCCAAATGAACAAGGCACTCCCGACAGGCAGCGGGTTTCTACTACTCGGGTGGGACCCTGCAGGCTCCCCAAAGCCGTGGGAAAAGAGAGCACTTTTCAGAGCGCTAGGGGGTGCCCTTTGAGGCTCCTGTTGAGTGGTACCCGAATGGAGTGCTATCACCCAAGGGGCCACGAGCTTGCTAACTACTCCTCACCCCAAAACCTTCGTCCTAGCCGGGCGGTGGTGGCGCACGCCTTTAATCCCAGCACTTGGGAGGCAGAGGCAGGCGGATTTCTGAGTTCGAGGCCAGCCTGGTCTACAGAGTGAGTTCCAGGACAGCCAGGGCTATACAGAGAAACCCTGTCTTGAAAAACCAAAAAAAAAAAAAAAAAAAAAAAAAAAAACCTTCGTCCTACTCTCACCTTCTGGCCCCTCCAGCCGTTCCTCCTCCAGCCCCGGTTGCCCTCTTCCCCGTCCAAAGCCACCTCGTCATCCTCTTCATCCCCAGCGGCGCCTAGGTGGAAGGCAGGCCTGGTGATGTGGAGTCCCTGCTCTTCTGGCCGTAGCGTCCACCTCATACCCCTTCAGCGGGTCTAAACAGTCCCTCCCCCGGCTCCCTCACCGGGCTGGAAGTCGATGGTCCGCAACATTTCGGCCACGTGCTCCACGCTCACGCAGAATTGCTCCATGCTCTCATAGCCTGGCTCCGGCCGTCCAGCCAGCTCCACCTTCGACATTGCCCCGACCCTGTGATGGCCGCAAGGGCTCAGCAGGAAGACTTCGCTCCCTCAACCCCCTCCCAGGTCAGAAGGAAAGTATCCACAGGGTCCCTTCCTTTCCCACTGCGCAGTCCACTCACTTGTTGATAAGCTCCTTGGCCTGCTGCAGGGGAGAAAAGGAGGGCGAAGGTGAGCGCTGGCCAGCCCTGGGAAACAGCCCCCATTTCTGATTCTCACCAATCTTGCAGGGTAGGAGGGGATTTATCTCCCAATTCATTAAGGTAGTGAAAAAGAAAATTTCTGGAGGTAAGACTCGACCCCCACTCCCCAGGCCCTGAGTCCCCTCACCCTGCAGGCCTGCCGCCGCCCTCCCTCTTCGCTCACCTGGAGGTAGAGAGCCATCTGCGGCTCCTCCATGGACTGGATGGCGGACTCCACCAGCTTAGAGGAGGCCTCCAAGTGGTCTCCGTACTGACGGATGAGGCCCCGCACACGCTGTAGCTTCTCCTCTTGCTCCCGGGCCAGCGCTTGAAGCAGCTCGCCCTTGCGCTCCTCCAAAACCGCGCATAAGGTCTCGAACCTCTGGTTTAACAGTTGCTTCTGTCTGCGGCTGTTGTCCTGAAAGACCACAGCAAGTCTGAAAAAGGTCTTGCTTGAGCACCCCCAGGGCAGCCAGAGCTGGGCATTTTAGTCCTCTCCCCACTTTAAAAAAAAAAAAAAAGCCAAGAAGGAAAGTGACCTGGCTAGGTTCACACCCTGAGTTAGGGACACAGAACCCAGCTCAGATCTTTTCAGTTAACAGCGATGACAACAGATTTCAAAGTCGCTTTACTGGGAGCCATGTCCGCCACCGGCCCTGACTCTGCGTTGTACTTCCTTGTTAAGAAAATCAAATAAATGGCTACCGTGTGACTACCAGCATCACCTTTTTAAGTTAATTGAATTTTAGCCAGGCACTTTTGGTACATGCCTTTAATTCCAGAATTCAGAGGCAGGCTGACCTCTATGAGTTTGAGGCCAGCCTGGTCTACAGAGGGAGTTCCAGGGCAGTCAAGGCTACATGGAGAAACCCTGTCTCAAAAAAACAAAATTAATAAACAAGTAAATTTTTTGTCCTATATGAAATTAAGCCTTATTTCAAAATATAGACATTGCTTATAGAGGTAGAGAGAGGGCTTTGCTGTTGGTGCCTCCTGCTCTTGCAGAGGACCTAAGTTTCGTTCCTAGAATTCATGCCAAATGACAACTTCCTATAACTCCAAGGGATCCAGCAGGCTCCTCTGACCTCCATGGGCACAGACACTCATGTGCACATGCTCATACACAGACATACATGTATACACATAACTGGAAATAAAACAATGAAGCTAAATATCTAGAGTTAATTTACTGAAAATATTACCACAATATTCAAATATATTTAGTTAACTATATGATAAGATATATAATTATTTCTCATCACATAAATTTTAAGTCTGGTTACTCTTACCTCCCAGCCTCTTTTCTCCCCCTCTCTCCTCTATATGCCCCTCCTCCCCATGCCTCCCACAATGGCATCTTTTTATTTTGCTTATTTATTTATTGCCACAATTTTATTTGTATTATTTTCAGTTGGGTATATGATGTGCTGGTGTGTGCTCCCGTGATGGGCGGAGGAACTGAATCCCCCTGGAGCTGGGAGTTACAGGCAGTTTTCAGCTATGCAGTGCAGGTGCTGGGAACTGAACTCTGGTCCTCTGCAAAAGCAATGCCTTGCCTCAACCACTGGGTGGTCTCTCTGGTCCCACTTATTTATTTTTGAGACAGGGTCAAGTGGGCCTTGAATGAGACATCCCCCTGCCTCAGCCTCCAGAGTGCTGTCATTATAGTTTTGGGCTATCACACACTTACTATTTAGTTTATTTAGAAATAAGATGTCCATAAGTTGCTTAGGTTGGCCTGGAACTTGCCATTATCCTACCTCCATCCCTCTGGTCATCACCATTTTATACAGTAAAACAAACAAACAAAACCAAAGCATAGAAAACGTAGGCCAGCAGTGCTGGCATACGCCTTTAATCCCAGCACTTGGGAGGCAGAGGCAGGCGGATTCTGAGTTCCAGGCCAGCCTGGTCTACAGAGTGAGTTCCAGAACATCGAAAAAGCAAAAAAAAAAAAAAAAAAAAAAAAAAAGTAAGTAACTAGACCAACATTACAGAGCTGCTGTGTGCTGGGAGTAAGCTGCCTAAAAACAGCCCACCATGAGCTAGAGTCTAGAAACTTTTTGGCTAGCTTGACCAGAAGTCAAAGAAGGACAGTTCCTTTGAATGTTGGGGTCTCGGATGGACCATCTTGTCCCCTTTGTCCTCGCAGCCCAAGCTTACCTCAATGGTCTGGCACACCTCCTCCATCTGCGTGATCACTGCCTGCACTCGGTCATTGCCTGCCACCAGCATCGCGATGCCATCACTCAGCTCACTCTGTCACACACATGGGCAGCTTTAGAGCCGGAAGCCCCAGCCACAGTTGTACCCCTCTCATCCCCACCTCGATCATTGGGAACATCTACAAAGATCTAGAGGGCTGGGGAAGTGATCAGACACCCTCCATGTACTCTGGGCTGGATGCTTTATCAGAAGAGTCACATCTTCCATTAATTCTGGAAGAGTCTTAGGCTACCCACTCAGACAACACTGCTCGCATCTATTCATGTCCTTCCGAGAGTCCAATAGAACTGCGTTCAGCCTTCCCATCCTCCACCTCCCTCTTCCTGGTGCTACTGCGTTCTAGTTTTTGTTTTTGTTTTTCACCGTTTGCCTGTTTGTACTCTTCTTTCGTTTGGTGATTCTTCTGAGAAATCCATCACTTGGCGGGTCTAATTTTTCCACAGTTATTATCTTCCTCTCAGTTCTTTGTCAGATCTATTTTCCGTGTGTTTTGGTTTGGTTTTTCTTTGATTGGGCCTTTCTATATCATCTACACTGGCTTTAAATCTGTTATCCCCTTTCTTCAGGCTCCCTAGTAGCTGAGATTACAGTGTACACCACCACAAACGGCCACTGCTGTTACTTGGTCATTTTATACTTCTTTTTCCGTTCTGGGAATCTATTCAGGGTTTTGTGCTAGGCAAGTGTGCTATATCTCCAATTCCACCTTTTGTTGTTGTTGTTGTTTTATTTCATCTTTATTTTTCTTTAAAACAGGGTTTTTCCTTCTACAGCCCAGGCTGGCTTGGAACTCTTTATGCAACTCAGGCTGGCCACACAGCATCCTGAGTGCTAAGACTACAGAGTGCTCGGCCGTGCCTGACATAATTTTATCTTCTAAAAACATCTTGTGCATACTGAGTTTCTATTCTTCAATAATTCCAACATCTGAATTCCCTGAGGGCTCACAGTCTCACTGTTTATGCTAACTGCACTCCTGTGGAACTTTTCTCTGTGTATCTTCTGTTGTGAGAGATTGTTGTGTTGATCTTAATCTAAGGGCCTGTATTGATGGTATCTTTCTCCAGCTTAACATTTGCATTTGTTTCTGTCAAAAGCCAGGTGATACAACTGACTACTTTGATGTCCTGGGACTTCAACACAAGCAGATGTTTGGGGGGGTCTTAAATGCACCTCCACCTACACGTTTTTCAGGTTTTGTGGCACAGCCTCTATCTCTAGCCAGTACTGAGCCAGCATCAGTGGGCATCTTTCCTACCTGCAGGGGCTCTCTGGCCCTGCCCTCCCCACCCCTCCTAGGATACGCTTCTCTTCTCAGAGGCCAACTAGTGTGATCTTAGAATTGCAGCATATCTAGAAGCTAGCTGTGTGATTTCACACTCGAGCGTTTCTGGTCCTAAGGTGGATACTGCCCTGAAGTGGCTTCCGTCATGTATTAATCAACTGATGCTGAGATGATAGCAACCAGAGGGGGCAGGCAGGGCCAGGGAGGGCAACTGTCTCAGGGTCGTGTGCAGAGTCCAGAGCAGAGCTGAGGACTTGCCCTGATCAGCTACCCCTAACCTAAGTACAGTGAGAACTGCCCTGTCCTAAACCCTCTCCCCGATCCCTCCCTGACTAGAGATACCTTCTGGCGTTTGTAAATGGTGGGCAGAGGGGCCACCTCACAGTCCTTGTGGGCCCCAAAGACCTTGCAGAGAGAGCAGGTGGGCACCTCACAGCTCAGGCAGTAGATGTTGATCTTCTCGTCCTCGTGCTCCTCACACATGAGCTGCTGCTCAGCCTTAGAGTGCAGTGGCCTGAGGATCAAAGGCAAGGCAGCGGCCATTGTCAGGGAGCCAGGCTGTGACCAGTGGGAGGCAACTTACACAGTGTTCTCACTTTGGGAAAGAGATGCTCAAAGGAGGCCTGGATCCAGGAAGACTCCCAGGGGACAACGATGTCGATGTCGCAGAGGGCAGGAAGTCATGGGAGGTGATGAGGTCAAAGACATTGGGGTGGACCTTGGTCCCAGACCAGGAGGAGGGAGTAAGATTGAACACTGGCTCCAGAGACAAAGTCAAGCCTCCCTTTCCCCATTGTTCTCATCCTCCCTGTGCCTGTGGGGGGCGGGGCGAGTCAGCTTACACAGGCTAAAATCATCTGAGAGGAGGGGACCACCTTCTAAATTATATTATATAATTATCTAATATTCTAATTCTAATATTTTAATATTAATTATCTAATATTCTTAATTAGTGTGATGGGGGAGGGAGGATCCAGTCCACTGTAGGTGGTGCCATTCCTGGGCAGGTAGTCCTCAGTTCTATAAGAAAGCAGGCTGAGCAAGCCATGAGGAGCAAGCCCGTAAGCAGCCCCACACTCTATGGCCTCTGCATCAGCTCCTGCCTTCAGGTTCCTGCCCTGCTTGAGTTCCTGTCCTGACTTCAGTAATGACTATGATGTGGAAGTGTAAGTCGAGTAAACTGCTCCCTTCCTACATTGTCTCTGATCACAGTGCTCCACTACAGCAATAGAAACCCTCAGACAAGCCCTCTAAACCCGAGGGTGCAGGCTCCTCCCTCCAGAGAGGCCAGCAGCCAGGCATCTTACCGGGAGGATTCTTGTTTGTAGATGTCAATAATGTTCTCCACTAGCAGGTTCCGCTGCAGGCTGTAGACCCCATGCCTGTCCAGGACAACCTCGTGCCTACAAGATGGGCAGCGGAAACGTCCTCCCGAAGACACCGTTGTGGAGCCCCGGGATTGCCACAGAGGATTCGAGGCCTGAGAAAACAGGTGACAAGACAGTGTAGGGAGGCAACAGGGAAGGCAAGTGGTGGGCTGACATGGGGACATTAGCTCTTCTCTGCATATGGCCTCTGCCTCATCCCTCCACTCCGCTCCTTGAGTGTTCCTGCACGCAGAGCCTCACTTTGGCCCAGGTCTTGTCACTATTGGTGCTCAGTGGAGTCCAACATGGAGCTTTGACAGGAATGCTGTCTGTAGGCAAGAGACTGACTGTATAACCAGTGTCCTCCAGCTTGGAAAGAAACGCTGGACATGGTAGCACATGCCTTTTATCCCAGCACTCAGGAGGCAGAGGCAGGTGGATCTACATAGTGGGTTCTAAGATAGCCAGGGCTATGTAGAGAGATTTTATCTCAAAAACAAAAGACATGAAACCACGATTAGCCGGTCTGGGATGGCTCTGCCTTTAATCAGCACTTGGGAGCAAGGCAGGCGGATTTCTGATTCGAGGCCAGCCTGGTTACAGAGTGGTCAGGACAGCCAGGGCTACACAGAGAACTGTCTCAAAAAACCTAAAAAAAAAAGAACCACGATTAGCGATGATCTGGCAAACTGCTTCTGCTAATGGGATCAGGATGCCATGTCTTGCACAGCCCTGACAACAGCTTCCAGATCCATCTATTCTCAACTAAAGAAAGTTACAGCTGGTAGGAGAGATGGCCAGTGGTTAACAGCACTGATGCTCTTCAGAGTCTGAGTTCAATTCCGCAACACATGGAGGCTCACAACATCGAATGGAAACTGAATGCCTCTTCTGTGTTCTGAAGACAAGCTACAGTGTACTTATATAAAATATAAATCTTAAAAAGAAGAAAGTACAGAGCTGGATGGTCATTGTATCTGATGTTATGCAAAGCTATGGGTTAAAGACAGAAAAATCTTCTCCCCACCTAAGACAAACCACCATGGGAGGACATTACGGAAGTTGCATTGGAGGCTTGCTTAGCTGAGGCTTATACTGTGTGTCTTACAGATCAGTTCCAGCCCACTCTAAGTCACCACCATAGTGTGACCTAGAGCAGCCAATCAAAATTCTCTCCCTTGATTTTGGCTTAAGATGCAGAAGTCAAGCTGACTACAGAAAAGGCTCACAGAATTTGAGTAAGAATTGATCTTGTGTCCATCCTGGAAACAGAGACAGAAACCATTAGCACTGAAGGCTGGTCTACAGAGAGGTGGAAAGAGTCCATTGTTGGATCTGGCAAGATGGCTCAATGATAAGGTGCTCACCACCAAACCTGATGCTCTGAGTTGATCCCTGAGACCCACTTTGTAGGAGAGCCCACTGATCCCACACACATTCTGTGCACTCACACATACCTGTAAGTAAATAAATGTAAAAAATAAACAGAAGAATCATCTTTGGGAGAAGACTGACAGAGATGCCCCTGTTCCTTTCTTTTTAGTAATAGATTGTCTGAGATGGCAAGATCCATAGTGTAAAGACCATATAGTCCAGCCTGCTTCTGGCTGGGTGTAGCCAGGTGGCTGTGTTCTGGATTTGTAGATGCAAAGATTTGGTGGCGTTTTAGGAACAGTAGGAGCCATGCCCTCTGTCCCCCATTTTTTCCTTTTCTCCTATTTGAGTGCAGATTCACGCTGAGGAGCCATCCTGAGCCAGGATGGAGCAGACACACATTAAGAGTGCCAAGGATGTCCAAGGAGCAATTGTCTGGGGAGGCAATCCTTTGGAGAAAAGCAAGGGCCTATCTTGCTAAGCGACTGTTCATTTGAGACATGGGAGTGATATTAGTGGTCTAACTCAGAACTTGTGAATATTACATATTCTATCCCTGAGCTATATCCCCAGCACTTAAAGCTATTGTTTGGAGTTTTTTTCCATTTAAGGTAAAACCACAACCTGATCAGCTAGAGCATTGGTTCTCAACCTGTGGGTCGCGACCCCTTTGTGGTTAAACAACACTTTTGTAAGGTCGACTAAGAGCATCAGAAAACACAGATAGTTATATATGATTCATAAGACTAGAAAATTAGTTATGAAGCAGCAATGAGAATAATTGTATGGTTGGGGGGGGCGGTCGCCATGATTTGAGGAATTGTATTAAAGAGTCACAGCATTGGGAAAGTTGAGAACCAGTGAACTAGAGACTCGTGACTGCATAGAAAACAGTGGAAACAGTAGTCACCGTTGACTTTGCATGTTTGTGAGTATTTTGTACCAGTGGGCTCCTGGCAACTCTAAATCCATGTGTGCCAACTGGAAGGTGGGATCAGAAGACTCTTTTGTTTTGTTTTTCGAGACAAGGTTTCTCTGTGTAGCCCTGGCTGTTCTGGAACTCACTCTGTAGACCAGGCTGGCCTCGAACTCAGAAATCCACCTGCCTCTGCCTCCCAAGTGCTGGGATTAAAGGCATGTGCCACCACCGCCCGGCCAGAAGACTCTCAGTGACTAAGACATCTTAGTGGAATATGCCATCACAGACAGCATAAAAGTGCTCTGAGTCTCATTCTTTTCTCTGGTGGCCATGCAGGAAATGTGGCCCTACCAAGACGGACAGCTTTGTGGAGAACAGAGAGCATTGCTGTAAACAGTTCTTGGGATTTCTTGAGAGCCACGAAGTTGGAACAGGTGAGTTTGAGATTACTGAAGGCTGGGCGGGGAATCTGTCTTTCTTACTTCCTCTTAGGATTTTATGAACATTGGCAAGTTTACACAATGTTTAAAGGGTGTGGTCACAGGTGTGAACTGAAGTTGGAAGCTGTGGAGAGCCATGCCTATTATAAAGATTAACTGGCTGGGAACGTCCATGAGTGTGGGGAGTTGCAATGGTGCAGATTTGCAGCCAAATTATCTTGGTTTTAGTTCTCTTAATAGTCATTCATTGCTCACGTCTGTGTTTGGCCTAATAGCCATCCCTGTGGCTACTAGGCAAATCCCTTCTGTAATGTACAGATATACAACTAGTTTCCACTACCCCCCAAAATTAGAAACATCATTCTATGATACCCAAAGGCTGTTAACAGAGATTTCAGTGCTTGGCTGTAACCCCCTTACCTGATATTTCCACTAAAATATTTTTAATTAATTAATTAATTAATTAATTTAGAGGCAGCGTCTTACTATGCAGCTCTGGCTCTCGTGGAACTCACTAGTCCAGGCTAGCCTCGAACTTACTCCTAAGTACTGGGATCAAAGGCATGCACCATGGCTGCCCAGCTCCACTAAGGTACTTTGTAAAAGTCTTGATTTATAACTTTTTGGTTCTGCTACTGTAAACACTTTATAAGGACCAGGGAGAAGGGGCGCCCGATGATCTGAGTCCTATCCCCTGGACCAGTGATGGAAGGAGAACCAACCTCTGACCCCCCGACTGAATATGCATACACACGATAAATAATGAAAATGTCATTAAAACACTTCTGAAAATAATAAGATCCTTCATGAAACTCCCACCATGTTGGAACATGTTGGGATAACTTGAATCTCTGTTCCCAAGCCTTCCTCACTCATACTTGCTTCCAGAATAAACTCTCTTGTTGCCCTTTAGGTGAGAGCTATGTTTTTTTTTTTTTTTCCTGCTCAGTACAATAACCTATCAGTATTTAGAACCCAAATAGATGGTGCAGGAGTGAGAGAGCTCTAACCCTGCGCATCCTGAAGGAAGCTAAGTCGCTTGACTAAAGCTGACACTCATGAAGCATGTTCAGGAAAGGCTTGAAGGGAGGAAACGAGCCTCCCACTCACAGCAAAGACAAATGGGTAACCTCTGGCCCTCCCTTTGTCCTTCCTCTTCTTCTTCTTCTTTTTTTTTAAAAAGATTTATTTACAGCCGGGTGGTGGTGGCGCACACCTTTAATCCCAGCACTTGAGAGGCAGAGGCAGGCGGATTTCTGAGTTCGAGGCCAGCCAGGTCTACAGAGTGAGTTCCAGGACAGCACGGGCTATACAGAGAAACCCTGTCTCAAAAAACCAAAAAAAAAAAAAAAAAAAAAAAGAAAAGACATGTGAGAAACCAAGCAGGGTGCTGCCACCTGACTTGTGAGACAGGAGGATAGGATTTCAAGATCAGCCTATGAGAGACTGATCTTAAGAAGGTGTATGCTGAGCTGGGATACTTGCCTCACATGATTGAGGATCTGAGTTCAAAACCCAAGCCCTTGCCGGCGGGTGCGCACGCTTTATCCCAGCACTTGGGAGGCAGAGGCAGCGGATTTCTGAGTTCGAGGCCAGCCTGGTCTACCGAGTGAGTTCCAGACAGCAGGGCTATACAGGAAACCCTGTCTCGAAAACCAAAAAAAGAAGAAAAAAAAAAACAAAAAACAAAAACAAAAAACAAAAAAAAAAAAAAACCCAGAGCCCATGGGAAAGCCAGGCATGGTGGCACATGCTTGTAAGCCCAGCATCGTTCCCTAGGCAACAGCAATGCAATCTGGGAAAAAGGTAGAGCTCTTCAGCAGGTCTGACTTCTTCTCTTTCCACCTCTCCCTTTTTATCTTTCTTTCTCTCTGAGATTAAAGGGGGGTGTCACAGCAACTGGCTTTCCTTTTTTTTTTTTTTTTTTTTTTTTTTTTTTAAACAGTGCAACCCAAGCTGGCCTTAAACTTTTGAATTTATGATTTTCTTGCCTCCACCTCCAAAGTTCTGGGATTGCAGGTTTCAGCACCACACACAACTTCTTCTACAAAATTTCCAAATTTCTTACAGGGACTCTGGAGTTTGAAAAGACTGATCAAACACAGAACCAAACTAAACCATTTGTTTATTCAAAAAAATTCAATGCTCAGACTACATGGGAACAGCAGGGGGCGCTAGAGTGCCATAAAAAGAACCAACAAAGGTTTGGGAACCCCATAGAGAACTACTGTTAGTTTGCAGGGTCTGACATTGAAGGTGCCATTGGGAAGTTGCCAAGAAAGAGGGGCTGAAAAGCATTTCAGGAGATTTGGAGAGAATGCAGGAGCTTGTATTTAAAATTGGGAAATTGCCTGCTGGTGGTAGTGATAGTAGGTACAAGCCTTTAATCCCAGGGCTGGAATGCAGAGGCAGGTGGATCTCTGTGAGTTGGATGCTAGCCTGGTCTACAGGCAAGGCTACATAGTGAGACTCTGTCTCAAGAGAAAAAATTAAACTACACATTGTTTCTTGGCCGTTTGTCTAAGGTCATGTATAAAAGGGGTCGTGGGCTTTACAGACTGAAAGCTGGGTGGTCCATAGGATAAAAAAAGAAATTACTCTCTGTCCTACATATAGGTCCCTAAATTTTCTCACCAAAAGTAGAAAATTTTAGATCTGGGGTACTGATGGAAACCTTAAGAAGTTTTCAAAAAGATGGCAGACTCTATTCTGGGAAAAGATCTCTCCACCTAATTAATATTCAGTTATCAAAATCTGCTCTTCCATTTCTGTTATTTTGCTACCTCAAGAAACTGGCTCTGTCATATGCCACAACTGTTGTCTTCCATCTCAGAGTGAGCCCCATAAAGTACATTTTCATATGCCAACAACATGATGTGTAGAGTAACTTCCATTACCCTAAGAAACAGAACAGGACACTGGATGGAACGTTCTAAACTGTCCCTTTGTGGCTTAACCTGTATTCAGTGGGGAAAAGATCTCTCCACCTAATTAATATTCAGTTATCAAAATCTGCTCTTCCATTTCTGTTATTTTGCTACCTCAAGAAACTGGCTCTGTCATATGCCACAACTGTTGTCTTCCATGCTCAGAGTGAGCCCCATAAAGTACATTTTCATATGCCAACAACATGATGTGTAGAGTAACTTCCATTACCCTAAGAAACAGAACAGGACACCTGGATGAACGTTCTACCCTGTCCCTTTGTGTGACTTTAACCTGTATTCAGTGCTCTCCCTGCAATAAGCATGACAGCACACTGTGGAATCACATCTGTGAAGGCACACACTGAAATATAGAGCACGACATGAACATAAAGGAAACATTCACAATCTTAAATCTATTGTAAAATAAATGACCACATGGAGCCACGGGGCACGAAATAGCCGCTTCCCCTTTCCCCGAGAAAAGTTAAAATGAAATGAACGGAGTTAGAGACGCGGCTCTGTAGACTGGTGCTCAGCCTGCTCCATCCTCAGCACCACAGAAAACAAGGAGGACAGGCCTCAGTTGGCAGCATTTGCCTAATGTGCACAAGGCCCTGGGTCTGCTCTCCAGCATCGGATGATCTGGGTGGGGTAGCAGGCACTGCCTCTACTAGCACTTGGGTAGGGGAGGCAAAGGACAAGAAGTTCAAGGTCATACTTCAATACATATTGGGTTCAAGGTCACCCTGAGACACAGGAAACCCTGAATCAAACCAACAAAGAATGGGATGGTAAAGGGAATTGAATTCTAGGCTTTGTTCAAGGCTTTGGTGCAGCGACCGTGACCTGAACCTTTCTCTCGAGGGCTGCAAGATGCCTTCTGGTCCCTCTGTGGTCTGTCTAGAGAAGCTCTATGAAAGGAGTCACTCGGGCTGCAGAGATGGCTCAGTGGTTAAGAGCTCTTCCAGAGGTCCTGAGTTCAATTCCCAGCAACCACATGGTAGTTCGCAACATCTGTAATGGGATCTGATGCCCTCTTCTGGTGTGTGTCTGAAGACAGCTACACTGTACTCATATACATAAAATAAATAAATTAAAAAAAAAAAAAAAAAAAAGAAAGGAGTCACTCTGGCAAATGTGCACATATCACAGTGTTTCCCTCTTCTAGGCTTCCGAGAGAATGCTAATAAGGACACGGGCTCTGGATGCAAGGCACAGTGTTGGAGGCTACCACCCCCTACCTGATGGCCTTGTGGCTTTTGTGAGCCTAGGTTGTGGCAGAAATTTCCCTGTCCAATCTATTTGCAGTGGAGGCCTGTGATTGGATAGGGAAAGGGGAGGCAGAGCTAAGGGGGGCAGAGAGGGAGAGGGAGATGCAGGGAAAACGCAAGGAAGAGCAAGGAAGGAGAAACGGAGGCAGATGTGAACCGGTGAGGCTTTAGTAGCCTCAGGTAGTTCTGCATATCAAAAGGTTAGGATGATTGGGATGACTTGTTTAAATTGTGTGGGCATCTAGTGTATTGAGATTTTATTGATATATTAAATCCATTGGTTAACTATAAACATTAAGATTTTTGTTTTATCCAGCTAATGGGTATACTGTGATATCTAACTTCGAGGGTGGCAGTTATTGCATGGGGCTAGCCTAGAGCTGTGGAAGCAGTGGGGTTGGCCTAGGGGCCAGCCCAAGAGCCGTGGTGGCAGAGGGTGGTGGCGGCCCCAGCCGGCACCACTGAGACCGGCAGACAGTGATGAGCTTAGTTTGAGAACATGGCGGCTAAGCTGGGAGCCAGCTGGATGCCTCATTTTCAATACCTCCCCGCTACACTAGGTCACATTGGAGAAAGGACAGGAACAGAATAGACAGAAGACATCTGGTGAAAGGTAGCCCAGCCATAGGAAATCCAGTTCTTAGTTAAAGCTAAAGTGGGAAAGGCATAGATAGACCTGGGGCTGGGGAACAAGGTCCCACTGCTGACACAGGGACTAAGGCAGCGGGGAATGGGTTGACTGAGGACCCTGCTAGCAGAATAGGAAGGCTTTAAAAGTAATTACCCATAGCAAGCCATAGATGGAAGACATCTGGTGTCAGCCTCTGTTCTCCACATGTGCATGCATGGAAAAGGAAGGAGAGGAAACTGCAGTCAGCATGCAAAACAAACAAACAAACAAGCAAACAAACAAGCAAACAAGAATATAAAAAGCCAGAAATTAAGCAGACTGCTGAGACGTTCAGTGGAGATGAAAGTAGGTCGTGATGATGAGCTGAAGTTAGGGTAGAGCAAAAGTAAGCTCATCTTTCCCAGACTCCTTTTTGCTTTTTGTTAGAGAAGTGTGATATCTCTCTCTCTCTCTCTCTCTCTCTCTCTCTCTCTCTCTCTCTCTCTCTCTCTCTCTTTCTCTCTCTGACACACATACACACACACAGTCTTTAATAGCTCAGGCTGGCCTTGAACTCACTGTGTAGTGCTAAGGATGACTTGTGAAATTTCTGATCCTCCTGCCTCTACCTATCAAGTGCTGGGATCACAGCATTTACAATTATGAGCCACCACACCACCCTCCTCACTTCTGCATACCACAGGGCAATGCCAAGTCCGGAGACCTCTCCTTTGACAGCTCCCTATGTATGTTCCTCCTTAGCTGGCCTTCCTCCTTTCTGTTCCTTCTGGTCTTTTGCTAAATGACAACAGGTTGCTTCTCAGAAATAAGTGCCCAGCAAAGCGGAGGCAGATACAAAAATATACTGAGCTTGCTTTAAAGTCATTTGGACGTGAATAGAGTTTACAAATACAGAAACACATGGGAAGATGTTTGTGTCAAATTCCCACACCAACAGCTTTGCTCTTGTCAAAATTCTTGGTAGCTGAGTGGTGCAGGTGTGGAGGGGAACATTAGAGGGTTCATGTTATATTTTGAAGTTTTCTGTTTCAGATTAGGAAAAAAAAGAGCTATGGCTTTAAATACAATTATAACAGTCACCAAGTAGAACAGCAGGAGACAGGTATTGAAGGTAATCCAGTTTATGAAAACACTGGGAAACTGAGGCAAGAGAGTGCTACAAGTTCAAGACCAGCCTCATTTACATAGTGAGTACCAGACTGGCTTATGCTATAGTAGCATTCTATAGCAACTCAAGCAACAATGATGAAAGTACTAGGCAAAAATGAAGATAATTATGTTAGGTGAGTCGGGGTTAGATTATAGACATCTTCCTCAAATCCGTAATCTTGATCAATAATTTCCTTTGGAGAAAAAAACCCAACAGTGTCTCCTGTAGCTCAGGCTCTCACCCAAATCACTGCATTGCTGAGGGTGGCCTTGAACTTCTGGTTTTCTTGCTCCCTCCTCCTGTGTTGGGATTATGGATGTGTAGCAGCTCACAGTCTATGTGGGGCTGGGGATCAAACCCAGAGCTCTGTGTATGCTAGGTAAGCACTTTAGCAACTGAGCTACACCTGCAGCTGAACATAGCACTCACAATCCCCCAGCCAACAGTGGGTGTCCACTAACATTAAATGTTTTAGCAAGGGGATTAAATAGACTGTGATCATAACAATGGACACTGTGCTGTTGTATCAACAGAAAACACAGCTGGGTATGGTGGCTCACATCTGTAATCAGGCACTTGGCAGGCTAAGGTAGAAGGTTAGCCTGGGCTACAGAGTAAGATCTTGTCTCAAAAGGCTAAAATAGAGCCAGCAGAACTAAAGGGAAAAGACGTTTACCCCACAGCCCTAGTGACGTGAGTTTCATTCCCAGAACCCAGGCAAAGGCAGGAGAAAGCTGACGCTATAAAGTGTTCTCTGACTTCTATGCATGTGCCCAACCAAAAATGATATTAATAAAAGGTAAAAAACCAAAACAAAAGATATACTGTGTCTTCAATGTATGGATATGGAACAATTTAAAAAAAAAAATAAGAAGGTTAGGCTTTCTTCTCTAATCCCAGTACTTCGGAGGCAGAGGCAGGCAGATCTCTGAGCTCAAGGCCAGCCTGGTTTACAGAGCAAGTTCCGGGGTAGCCAGGGCTACAGAGAAACCCTGCTTCAAAACATGTACAAGGAAGAAGGAGAAGAAAAAGAAGAGGAGGGGAGAGGGGAGAGGGGAGAGGGGAGGAGGATTAGGAGAGGGAGGGCGGGGAAGACAAGACAAGGAGGGGGAAGAGAAGGAAGCAGGGTGGGGGGAGAAGAGGAGGAGGATTTGAGCAAAAGCAATTGGCTTGTGTAAGTGTATCTACATGAGCAAGCATGTACCTAAAGCATGGAGCTTTCTAGAAAGATTCTCAGAAGTATGAGAATGAGAATGATTGTTTGTATTTGGTAAAGAGAATTAAAGATCTGAAGTTAGTGGCAGATTCATTTTCCATGCTATAAACTTCCAAGGTGTTTGGAAAAAAATGTACATATAAAAATTTAAATGCGGTATACTGGCATCGTGTTCATAACTGTTAACTTTCTAGGCAATGTTCTGAAGGCTTTTAGGCTTTTTTTCCTGAGTGGCTTGAAGATGGAGAAACTAAAAGTCCTATTCTTGTCACCGTACTTAGAAAACAGACAATCTGAGTATGCCTAGACTTGTCAAAGTGTGGAGGCAACGTGTGAAAAACGAAATATGCTCATCTCTCAGACTGAGCTGTGATGAACAGACAGGGGTGCAGCTGGGTAACTGGTGCAGCCTCCCCCAGTCCCTCCCAAATAAAGCACCAAGGCCTGATCTGTCCACTTGCTCCCTGAGGAATGCTGGGTGCTCTACTCCAGATCTACAGGGCCATCTCAGAGCCCTGAGGGGCTACAGGGTTTCATGTAGCCCAGGCTGGCTTCAAACTCACTATGCCTCCACCGAGAGTATGGGATTATAGGTGTGAGCCAGCACCCTCGGTTTTCATGGTTCTGGGATTAAACTCAGGGCTCTGTGTATACTAGGCGAGCCCTCTGCTAACTCCTAACTCCTCATTCATTTGTTTGAAGACAGACAGGATTTTGATAAGTTGCCCAGGCTGGTCTCAAAACTCACAGGCTCAAGTGACCTTCTCACCTCAGCTCCTGAGCCGCACCAACAGGTGTGTGCTACTGCATCTGCTCTTGCACAGGTTTGTCCCCCAAACCTTCCTAGATCTCTCTGGGCCCAGATATGCATTCTAGAGTTTCAGTATTCTGCCTTGAAGAAGGAAGGTCACATAGTCTCTTTCATCTGGCTATTCATAGTTTCTGTGCTACATACCTTATCCTTCTCAAATCAGCATTCTTGAGTTTGTTTCTCTGCTTGGTTTTTTTTTTTTTAGACAGAGTCTCACTATAGTGTCTTGACTGGCCTGGAGCTCACTGTATAGACCAGGCTGGCCTCAAACTCAGAAGAGATCTACCTGTCTCTGACTCTTGAGTGCAGGGGTTAAAGGCATGTACCATCATGCTCAGCTACTTGGCTACTTTTTATAGAATACTTCTCTTAGTTTTCCAAATTTCTCTTTGACTTCACATATTTTGGGTTCTAAAATGAGATGCCTCAGGTCCAGAGAGATGGTTCAGGGGGTAAAGCTGCCCGTTGCCAAGCCTGACAACCTGAGTTCAATCCCCCGCTTCCACGAGGGGAAGGAGAAAACCTATTCCTCCCCACCTGTGCCATGACACAGAACAAGGGGAGGTTGCATGTACATGCACACACACACAAATGGAAGAAAGATGTTTCAGTGTAAATACGTGAAAAGAATGTCCTTTCTGTATATCTCAGCCTAAATTCAGACCAAAGAAAAAATCAAGACTGTAGCAAGGCATAGTCACTTACACAGAACTAGCTATGCAGCCCAGGCTGGCCTTGAACTCATGACAATCTTGCTGCTTCAGCCTCCTGGATAGTGGATTTCAGGAGTATGTCACCAATCTGGCAAGAATTTTTATTTTATTTGTTGGTTTGAGATAGGGTCAGAACACATGCAGTCTAGGCCCAAGACAGGAACTCCAGGCCTCTATAGCCAAATAATAGCAAGTTTAGATGCTCAGAATGAAAGGAAACCTGAAGAGGACACAAGGGGACAATGGCAGAAGAAACTCTGGGTTGTTGGGTACTCAGTGAAGGAGCAGAAGACAGACAGGGTATACAGACACGCTGTGATGTCCTGACTTAGCCCATTCATTTTAAGTATGCTGTCCCACGGGACCTGGAGGCCTATTTAGTCTCAGTGAAGCTAAGGTCCATTGTGTTGAGGTGAGAGAGACAGCCCAGCAGTTGCCAGCACATGCTGCTCTTTCAGAGGACTAGGGTTCGGTTCCCAGCACCCACACCATGAGCTCACAAACACCTACAGCTCCAGAAGAGCAACAAATGCCTGATGTTCCTATCACAGATTGCACACCAAGAGAGCCAACTCTGGTGTATCCAGGTTACTTCATCTGCGAGGTCTCCTGTCTGTACCCTCTTCTGGCTTCCGTGGGCACCTGTATGCACATGCGTGTGCACACACATATGCACACCTTAATAAACAAATATTTTAAAAATAGCCTTTGTGGGGCTTGTGGTGTAGATCAATGGTAGGATGCATGCTTAACACACACAAGGCCCTGGGTTCCACCACAGCACCAAAGAGAGGAGAGAAGAGGGGCGAGGGGAGCCTGTGTTCATCTCAGTTCTACATACTGTGATAAGGAGGGAGGATTCTTAATCTTTTACTTTTCTAAAGATTTGTTTTATGTGTATGTATTTTGTCTGTCTGCATGGTGTCCAGGGAGGACCAGAAGGGACCATCAGAGCCCCTGGAACTGGAGTTACACATGGTTGTGAGCTTCCACATAGATGCTGGGAACTGAATTTGAGTTGATTGAGAGAGCAATAAATACTCTTGACCATCGAGTCATCTCTCCAGCCACAGACATTTTTTCTCTTTTGAGAGAGGGTCTTGCTATGCAGCTCTCCTGGTATACTTGCTACATAGACCAGGCCTGACTCCTGGCAAGAAGCGTATTCCTGATGTTCCTATCACAGATGGCGTACCAAGAGAGCCAGCTCTGGTGTATCCAGGTCACTTCATCTGCGAGGTCTCGTGTCTGTGCATGTGAGTTCTGCTCCTTCGTTCTCTCAGACCTCTGATGCAGTCTATAACCTACTCAGACCTCTACCAAAGGCAGCATCAGAAAAGCAAGCCTACGAACTTATGAAGAACTCTGGTTTGTTTGTTTAATTGGTTGATTGGTTGGTTAGTTAGTTAGTTAGGTTGGTTGGTTAGTTGGCTAGACAGTGTCTCATGCGGCCCAAGCCAGCCTTAAACTCCCAAGGGCTGCATTTGCTCTTTTGTTTTTATTTTTGAAATGTGTAGACAAAATAGCACCGGTGACTTCACCTAGTTTGCTTGGCCTCATGACCACAGATACCCAGGCATTTCTGGGAAGTCCAATTTTGTTTCTGCCTTCTGTCTGTCTGTAAGTCGCCTGAATATCACAGGAGTGAAAGTGGGAGACTCCCACTACCCTGGCCCACTGTGTCTAATCAGACCCCTCATGGACAGAGGGGCTCTGCCTTGAATATACGTCGTTCTACTGGCATTGAAGGATTTCTCACGGGTTTATCAATGATTTTTAAATTTTAGATTTTTTAATTTACTTTTTGAAACAGTCTTGTTTGTATCCCAAGTTGGTCCAGAATTTATTATGCAAACAAGGTTAGCTTTAAAAACATGACAAGGGCCGGGCGGTGGTGGCACACGCCTTTAATCCCAGCACTTGGGAGGCAGAGGCAGGTGGATTTCTGAGTTCGAGGCCAGGCCTGGTCTACAGAGTGAGTTCCAGGACAGCCCGGGCTACACAGAGAAACCCTGTCTCGAAAAACCAAAAAATAAAAATATAAAAACATGACAAGGGAGGCAGAGGCAAGAGGATCCCAAGTGCTGGAATTACAGGTATACGCCACCATACCCAATGATTATTTTAAACTTTG
Source organism: Mastomys natalensis (assembly GCA_021653895.1). Taxonomy (NCBI): domain Eukaryota; kingdom Metazoa; phylum Chordata; class Mammalia; order Rodentia; family Muridae; genus Mastomys; species Mastomys natalensis. The sequence continues at coordinate 53,271 of JAJTUV010001433.1, forward strand.
TGTGTGTGTGTGTGTGTGTGTGTGTGTGTGTGTGCGCGCGCGTGTCTGTCTGTCTGTCTGTGTTCATATAAGTGGAGGTCAACTTTCAGGAGTCAGGTCTCTCCATCATTTATGTTTTGGGGCTCAAACTCAAGTTGAGGTCTGGTAGTCACACATCCAACACACACACACACACACACACACACACACACCACACCTACCTATCTCAATATATTGTTGATTTCTTTTCCAGAGTTTGTAAAAATAAATAAACAAATAAATAATAAACAAACAAACAAACAAAAGCCTCAGAATGAACGAACTCTAGTCCAAGCTCCCACAAAGCCCAATGAAGACCACTCTCCTCCTTTCCGGTTTCTGCCGGTCCTGGGTGGACCCCACTCTCTAGCTGCTGTAGACTCAGGTTGGGCTTACCAGCCTCAGGGCAGCTGCTGACTCATGCTGACTCTGGGATCCCACGACCCTCACCTCTCCTGCCTCTCAGCCAGGGCAGTCTTGCCCCCTCGCAGCGGTGGCCCCCACCCCCTCTGTGACCTGTCCCACCTGTCCCTGAGCCCACCTGGAAGACGTCGTTGGCACACTTGCGGCACAGGTTGTGCTGGCAGGGCAGGATCACCACGGGCTTGGAGAACATCTCCAGGCAGATGGGGCAGATGAGCTGCTTCTCCAGGTTGTCCATGCTGTGTGCATCCCCTAGCAGCGGCTTGAAACCCACCGTGAAGTTCATCCCTCGGCGCTCTGGTGCCTGCCTTGCTGTGGCCCTGTTGCTGGCCTTCTCCCCTTGCCTCTGCACCCTCGCTCCGTCCGTTTAGGCTGTCTGTGGATTCGCGGGATCCCCGCTACTGCTCCCTCTTGAAGAGCGAGCGACGTTCCGCTAACAGCTCCTCACCCCTGCCTATTCCCAGACTCTGTCGCACTCCCTGCTCAGAACCCTCACCAGGCACTTGTAGCTTTATCTTCCCTGTGAAATTCTCCTCCTGACCCCCAAACCACCCTCTTGCTCACTCTGTGGGCAGCACTGTTTGTCCCTTCCTCTCTAGAGAGATTAATGTTACTGTGGGGGTGGGGACACAAGGGGCATCCGTGTGACATTCCAGTTCCCAATTTAGCTCATGTAAGGCGAGCCACAGCTGTCCCAGACTGAGTGGCCCTGACTCATTCAGGAATGGGTGGCCAGTAATGGTGTGGGGCTCACTTGCTGACACCGGGAAGGCTCCTGCGAACATTGGTCTCCGTGTTCTGGCTTGAGGACCCTCTTCCAAACAGAAACGCAGTCTAAACTAGCCTGTGGGAGAGATGCCATACATGGCCCTGGGTGGAAGGCAAGGTCTGGACAGGTCTGTAGACAGTGTCATCTCTTCCTTCACAGGCTTAGCCCCTGACCCCGGCCCTTCTGCTGGAGATCTCATGATTCAGAAGTGGAACACCAGACCATAGAGAGAGAACTTCTTGTCCCATGTCTGCCCCATATTTGCTCAGCCTTTATATAAAAAACAACCCGCACTTGTTTACTTTGGGGAATAGTAGGTGCCATCTGGAGCACATGTGGAGGTGACAGGACAACTGACACCCCAACAAGTCAATTCTTTTTCTGCAGCATGTGGGTCCCAGAAATCGAACTCAGGTCATCAGAATTAGTGGCAGGTACCTTTACCCAATGACTAATCTCACTATATACTTCCCTCTACCTCATTAAAGACAGGCTCTTGTGTAAGACAGGCTAGTCTTAAACTCACTGTCACCATGGGTGACCTTGAACTCCTGCTCCTCTTGGCTCTACATCCAAAGTTCTGGGGGTCAACTCAGGCCTCAAGAGTGCTGGAGAAGCATTCTGCTAACTGGGCTACATTACATCACCAGCCCTTGGCTCGCTCACCCTTGTTACATCATCCTAGGAGAGGGGTTCGAAAGCAAGAGACGGCTGCTGTACCAGGCCCAGACCTGCCTTATGATTATGATGTGAGACTGTGTGATTCTGGTCCACAGCTGCATTAGTGAATCCATTGCAAGGATGCTAAATTTGCTTAGAAACTGAGACAAGAGTGGATTGGAGATGTCTCAGTGGTTGGGAGAGCCTACTGCACATGAGGACTGGAGTTCAGATCCCAGCACTCACACCCATCTGTGATCCCAACTCCAAAAGACTCAGCGCCCTCCACAGGCCCACAGACACATGTGCATATACATTTACATAGATACACAAACACACAAAAATAAAAAGAAGAGTTATGAGAAATGGATCTGGCTAGAAAGAATCTGCATGTTGTAAAGTTATTTGCACCCCAGAGAATGGGTCTGCAAAGAAATCATAGAGCATTGACAAAGCCGCCCCCATGGGCTCTGGGCACCTCGACTCCCAGGTCCACAGTGATTGACACTACTGACCATGACAGCCTTGTCCCAGGCATGAGTGATAGTCATGGTCTCTTCTTCTATCCCACACTGAAATTGGACAAAGCTTTTTTTTTTTTTTTTTTTTTTTTTAATTGACATTCCTGAGCTTTTTCCCGTTAGTACAGAGGTTTGATGGTTCCTAGGCCCTGACCCCACATGGGTAAGAAAGAAACAATAAAGCAGGGTACAGAGAGGATGCCAAGCCAACGCGCCAAGAGGCTAAGGGAGGTCTCCTGCTTACCTCTGTCCCCATCGCATCTCACGCCCTGTGTTAAGACAAGATATAAAGGATCACTCTGTGTGAAGCATCATGAGGGACAGAGGCAGCAGGATTGGCGCATGGGCTGTAGCCCATCCACAGGACCACAGCTGAAAATGGGTTTAAGGGTGGGGCTGAGGTCCAAGAGGAAGCCACAAACACAAGTTTCCCAAGCTGTCTTATGAATCCGGGGTGTCGAGGCCAGTGGTGTAGGTACCAGAAGATGGTGAGACCAGCCTTCCAAAGGTGTTGCAAAGAAATGAGGCCGGTGCTAAAAGTTCTTGGTGCACAATGTTCCAACAAAGAAGGATTAATTGGTGCAACAGCTCTTGGGATGGGAGACACCTTTTTTGGTGATCAGGATCCTGGTGAAGTTATTGGTAACTGTTCAGGGGCCTATCCGACATTCACTCAGGTACCCACTGGAGAAAGCTGCACCCACTCAGCGAAACAGCTGCCAACACTGCTTGAGAGTGCATGTGGATAAAGATGGGAGTGGAGATAGCACTAAAAAGAAAAGCAGCTAGAAGGTTCTATGGGGACAGGCTCTGTGGCTATGGAGGGCAGAGATGTCCTTACTAGATGGAGTCAGTGCTGGGGGCAGAGATGTCCTTCTAGGATGGATGTCATCGTAGTTTCTGAAGCAGGGATTGTTTTTAAGAACAGGGGTCAAATCGAGGTCAGTGTCGGGACAGGGCTACTTGCTTCTCTCTTCAATGTATCCAAGGGCTGAGTGTCAGGAGTCTCTTGCTGGGCCAGCACCTAATGGTAGAAACAGTTGGGACCTTATTAGGAGTAACCACCAATAGCCAAAAGCACATCTCTCCTCTGTGTAGGCAGCTGTGGCTGATGCTATAAAAATACAGATTTTCCATAGTGACCCATCTGAAGTACTACCTATGCTTTAAATATATATGCACACACATATAACATGTACATACTATATATATGTGTGTATTATATACTATATATATATGTTTTGTATGTATGTATGTGTGTATGAGTGCACACTCCTGTGTCACAGCATGTGTGCAGAGATCAGAGGACAGTTTAAAGGGGTTAGTTCTCTCCCTTCACGTGGGTCCCAGCGGTCAGGCTTGATGGCAATCGCCTTTACCAGCTGAACTGTCTCACTGGCTTCTCTTATCCTTTGCCCACCGCTGCTTCTCCATTTACATACTCCACACCTCTTTCACGTTTTCTTAGTTATCGGCACATCTTCATCCTCTTCAATATCTTGTGTTTCTGTGGTGGAATTATAGCATGCTTATGTAAATATAATAACTGTTCACGGGGTTTTTGTTTTGCTTCTTTCAGTCTACAAACCTTGCAGTTCCTTATTAGCACCACCAGATGACACTGTTGTGACCCTCAGCCAACATAGTCTTTTCAACTTTTAACTACAATGCATTCCTCCCCCTGAAATCCAAGCAAGTGCTCTGCTCCTAGATCATCCCTTCTATTTGCAGTAAGCTGCACCTGCAAACTTGTCTTCAGCTATTTCATTTGCAAGCCATGCTTCCCCAGTTCCTCATAGGAAAGGGGCATGCCACGCTGAAATGTCAGCCTGTACCGTGAGGAACACCGGCTACCTTCTCAGTCTCTTTTCATCCCAATGAAAGACACTCACATTTCGGGGTTAACTACTCAGTTCACACCAGTCTTTCTCATGGGCCCCTCACTCCTCTCTACCTTACCCTGACTGAGATCCGACCCCCAATCCCTGTCTCTGCTCCTCACTTGATCTTGAAGGCTGAGAAGAGACAGTCTTCTCTTGTTGCTTCTCTTCTTCCTGGGCTTCTTCCTGGGCTGATGGATTAAGTTTACCGCAGCATAAACAGCAGCAGCAGCAGCAGCAACAGCAAGTCAGCAGGCACCAGAGGATAATGAGTGTCTGCAAGAGAGCAGAGAGGCCTTGGTCCCCTGTTCTTTCTGTAGTTCCATGCAGATCCCCCTCTCTCTGTCTTCCTCACAGCTAGAAAGTGAGAATAGAAGCATTTGTTCTGAGGAGGGCAGCCTTTCTTCCTTACTCTATAGACACAGACAGTATCCTACTATATAACCCAGGCTACCCAGTGCCTCCCAAGAGCTGGGCTCAGAGGTATGTGTCACCACAGCTGGCTTGATTTTATTTTATGTTCTGCCTGGATTTTATGGCAGCTCTGTATCCCGTGGGACTGGAGTTATAGAGTAGTGAGCTGCCATTCGGGTGCTGGGGATCAAACCTAGGTCCTTTACAGGAGCAGAAGATGCACCCACTCTGAGTCACCTCTCTAGCCACCCCAACTCCATTCTCACTTCTGAAGGAATAGGAAGCACGGTGTACCTTGAACCACCAACTGTTCACTATAAAATAGAATTGGACACCTTCTTCACCAAAATGGTCATTCAGATACAATCCTAGCGGAGCCGTGCCGGTCATAGATCTTCCTTTTTGCAGGGTCAGTGAGTATGGCATGGGCTCTGTTGATCTCTTTGAAGATGTCTGCCGCTAGAGGGTTATCTGGATTCTTGTCTGGATGATATTGCAAGGCCAGTTTCCTATCCAGGCAATAACCAAAAGTACAGTGGGGAGGGCTACAGGGAAACAGCTGAGGCGGGAGGATCAGGATGGGGATACAAGATACAGGCAAGGTCTCTATTCCTTCTCAAGACACACTGAAGGAGGGGTGACTCCTTTGGCCCCAAGATAAAAGTGTCTTGGGATTTAAAAAAAAAAAAAAAAGAGGGAGGGGGATTCAGGGTTGGAGAGATGGCTCAAAGGTTAAGAGCACTGACTGCTCTTCCAAAAGTCCTGAGTTCAATTCCCAGCAACCACATGGTGGCTCAGAACCATTTGTAATGAGATCTGATGCCCTCTTCTGGTGTGTCTGAAGAAAATGACGGTGTACTCACATACATTAAATAAATAAATCTTTAAAAATAAATAAATAAAAATAGGGTTCAAAGATGCTAAAGTTATTGGGTGGAAATACCAGGGGTGAATAAAGAGAATTGAACCTATAGGCTTTTTTGATGTCTTCATCCTGGGCACCCTTCTTTAGTTCAAGCACTGCATAGAGGCTTTTCCCAGTCCTGGATAGTCGCTGGGTTTCATCAAAAACACGAGGCATGCTCTGGGTCAAAAGGACAAAAAATACAAGTATGTTCTGACTTGAATCACAAGAATGCAGAAGAACGCAAATGTCAAAGAGGATACATTTCTCAGTTGTCCGCCATGTACCTTCCAGTCGAGAGGCCTAACAAGGACAGGCAGGTCTAAAATGAGGAACAGACTGGCTTTGTTTAAAGCTCCTGTACCTGAAGTAAGTAGCCCTACACCTGCCCATGCTGGTAGCTGAGTTTTAAATACCAGGGTAACCCAGCCACTAAATAGGTTGGATCTGAAGTCAAAAGTCACAACACCGCGCCTATGCTGCAGAGAGGAACTAGCACCAGTGTCAGCGTCCCGAAGCCGTACCGGACTGTCTCGACCAACCCATGCAGAGCCTAATCACATGCGTTTCTTTCTCTCAGCCTCAACCCCACAGCAGCGAGAGCAGGATGGCTCCCTGGACAGAGGGGAGGCGACAGGAACTGTTGCTGGGGACACACTTTCGGGGAGGCCTGTGGGCCCCAGGGGAACCAAGGCAACAACATGGTAGCTCCGGGTGCACTGGGACAACCTAGCGTCTTGTGTTGACTCCAGACCTGGCTCATTACCTCAGAACTGTTCTATAACCCCAGGTAGGCCTCACACAAGCTTCTTTCTTCCCGGTGGACATGAACTTTCATATTGCCTCTAGGGCTATGGCAACTGCGCTTGCGCACTTTGTAGGGGAAGCGAGTCGTTTTTTGGCGCTGCCAGCAGGATCCAGTGGGGAGCACATATTGGGCCCGGAACTTTTGTCGCTCCAGAAGCCTGATCCTCAGGCTCAGGGCTGGGCGTTACTTCCAGCCCTCAGGGCCGAGGCACAGCCTTCCACATCATGCCTCGTCTCCAGGGAGAGGCCATGACTATCCCGATTACCGTCGTGCGTCTTGATCTCACTCACGGAAAAAACTATGGGCTTGGTGACCTAGCGGATGAGAGGTAAGGCAGGGATTACCTTTGCAGACTTCCTCAGAGTCTTCTCTTGGTCCTTTTTATTTCCCTTCCATCTAGAAACTTCTCTACAAAGTGTTGAAACTCACCTCAAATAATCAGTGTTCCGGAAAATCCTGCCCTTTGCCGCTCAGTTGTCTCCTGTTGAGGCATTATAGCACTAGACTATAACAGTTTGTCGGCACGTCCCTTAAAAGTGATACTTTTGATCCTTTCCAAAAGTCACTTCACTTCTGCACTTCCATAATGAGGAGCCATCATAATGTAATTATATAATCTAGGTTGTATATTGAGTTGTTTATAACTACTTGACAGCATATTAACCCTTTTCATCGACAACCTTATAGATCCTTGAACAAATTTCTTACTTCTGTCTAAGGGAAAGGAGTTATTGAGTTGAAAGGAAAGGAAAAATATATGTGGGGGGTGTGTGTGTGTGTGTGTGTGTGTGTTGTGTGAACATGCACGTTGTGCGGATCCCTGTCGGTGACCGGCATGTGAAGGTAGAACAGCTCATGAGAATTAGTTCCCTCCTTTCTTTATGCAGGTCCCAGGGATTAAACTCAGGTGGCCATGCTTCATGACAGGCGTCTTCACCCAATGAGCCCTGTAACTGGCTCTGAATGTGCATATTTTAAACTTTCCCAGCTTGGCTCTTTTAAGATTTATTTTATGCACACGGTGCTTTGCCTGCCCGCATGAGTACCGTGTGTATGCTTGGTGCTTGAAGAAGTCATAAGAGAGCATCAGATCCCCTGGAATTGGAATTATAGATGGTTTCGGAAGTCTGTGGGTACTGGGAACTGAACCTGGACCCTAACAAAGCAACAGGTACAGACGGCTTAGTGGTGCATGCCTGTGGTCCCAGCACTTGGGAGGCAGAGGCTGCCATCTATGAGTGTGGGATTAGCCTCATCTACATAGTGAGTTCCAGGACAGCCAGAGCTACATAGTGAGACCCTGTTTGAGAAAAAAAAAAAAAAAATAAAGCAAACAACAAAACAAAAAAAAGAAAAAATAAAACAAAAAACAAGCCAAAAACCAACCAAACAAAAAGAATCGGTGCTTCTGTGCCATGAGATGCCCGCGGAGGCTGAGGCCAACTCTTAGATGTCAATCTCCCTTCCCCTCCAGTGAGTTCTGAGGAGCAAACACAGGCCGTTAGGCTTTTTGTTACAGCAAGTGTTTTCACCCACTGTGTACCTTGCTGGCCCCAAGCTGATCATTTGTGAAGGTCTTGGTCCATATTGCTAACTTTCCTACCAGAGAGTTCTGAAGATGCCATTTATATCCCCACCTGCTGACATGGGAGGGGACACTTGTCATCCCTCACGGGAGGCAGTGTTTGTCGTGTTGCCTTCCTTTGCAGAGGAGAGTTCTCAGTGCCTCCTGGAACATGTACTTTCTTACTGCAGTAATGCCTGCCCATCACCCCTTGTGTAGCTTGTATTCTTTTTTTTTTTTTTTTTTAAGATTTATTTATTTTATATGAGTACAGTGTAGCTGTCTTCAGACACACCAGAAGAGGGCATCAGACCCATTACAGATGGTTGTGAGCCACCATGTGGTTGCTGGGAATTGAACTCAGGACCTCTGGAAGAATAGTCAGTGTTCTTAACCACTGAGCCATCTCTCCAGCCTACTTGTATTCTTTATTACAGCTATTCTTGCCATTCAGTTTCTCTCCTAGGTTTTAAGTGTTAAGTCGATACGCCATCACTGAAATGCCAGTCACCTAGGCAGACATACTTACCAAGCCCGTGGGGTTGGGTCAGATGAGTTTTGAGGTTACCCACCCAAGCAGGAGAGGGGAAGCTGCTCACAGACTGGTTTGTGCTGGGTTTGGTTTTCTAGCCTCGATTTTCAACAGCCCCAGGGGGACAAAGCAGCTCACGTCTGACCTGCAAGGAGGAGAGAGCAGCAGGCACAGAGCCGTGTGCACTTACAGTGGATCCCTTACCTCTGTTTCCCAGGCCTGTGTGGCCCCACCCTGCCTCTCCCTCCAGTGTCTTGGAGAACCTTTGTACTGCTTACTCTGGGCTTTGCCTCAGTCCTTTCCAGTCACTTTGAGAACTGTTTTGACTGTGTCATTTTCTCTGCCTGGAAGGCTCTTTCCTGGATTCTTCCCGAGCTTCACATCATTCTTATAGGTCTCAGGAGCATGCTTCCTCACAGGGAATCGTTCACGACAGGGTTTCTGTGTGCATCCGTGGTCATCCTGGAACTCACTTTGTAGACCAGGCAGGCCTTGAACTCACACCATTGGGACTAAAGGCATGTACCACCATGCCTGACTTTAGACAGGGTTTTAAACTGAGTTTTCCTCCTCCTTTCCAACATCATAACCTTCACCACGATACAGACAGATAGACAGACAGACAGACAGACACCCAACTATTTTCATATCATTTGACAATGTCCATAAGGCTTTGGAACTTGTTGGTTTGCATCTCCAGTACCTACAGCATGCCTGGCTCACAGTAAGCCAGCTAAAGCTGAACGATTCCCCCGCTCGATAGAATGAAAGCCTGGAGGTTGGTCAGTAAAAAGTCCCTGGGCTGGAGAAGTGGACAAGATGACAGAGTCTGTTACCCATATGGTTCTAAAAGTGAAAACCTGAGGGTGGGGGAGCACGACAGGTTATATGTAACATGTTCCCAGGCTTCTTAGTTCTTAGTTTTCCTCCAGTTCTTAATACAGTTACTGGGATACTGAAGGTGATTAATGAACGCTGGTTGGTTAAACGAAAGAGCACTTGCCGGGTGGTGGTGGCGCACACCTTTAGTCCCAGCACTTGGGAGGCAGAGGCAGGCGGATTTCTGAGTTCAAGGCCAGCCTGGTCTACAGAGTGAGTTCCAGGACAGCCCGGGCTACACAGAGAAACCCTGTCTCGAAACAAACAAACAAACAAACAACAACAAAAAAAGCAGCTGTCCCTAACCATCTCTGAGCTGCGATACACTGATACACTCGGATAGAATACACCCTGCTTAACGGAGATGAACCCTGACAGAGAATTGGTAAGCATCCTTCAAGTCTTGCCAGAGGCTCTAGAACGTGATTTCTTCTTGTCCACACCCTCTAGGCATCTAATCCATCACAGTCTGTGGCCCTGGAAAGCACCTTTAGTTCTTGTGATGCCCTGCCCTGAATAAAAAGATGTTAGGACAGAGCAGGCAAGAGGGCCTGGCGCGCTGTGAGCCGAGGCTCCTGTGTTCTGCGTCCTGGGCACCACAGGGCTGTTGATCGGTTCTCAGGAGCAGGCTCTCTTCTCACTCCCGTTACCGAGCCTGCAAGTGAGGTGCTAGATCTCCATTCTGGCTCCGGTTCTAACAAGCCCTGTGATCTCGAACGGATCCCTGCACCTCTGAACTTTTTCTTCTTCTGTAAAATCACTTGCTCCTCCCACGTGATTCCAAAACATAGATTTGCTTGCAAAAATTGATAGGAAAAGAAACAACAAAATAACCTTGTCAACGGATGATCACAGGTTCAGTTTTCTGGAGTTCTTTGTCCTCCCATCACACCTTGAGTCAAGTCAGTGAGCTTACTGTATCCCAAGCCTACCCACAGCCATTTGGTTGTGTTTGAAGAAACTGTGAAACATCCCTTGTTTATCCACAAACAAAAACCACTGTAGTCATATAGCTAGAATACACACAAATGCAAGACCGCAGACACTGGCATGTTTATACCATATATATATATGAACATATGTAATTGGAGAGAGAGAGAGAGATCATAATTTGTCACATTCAACAAGCAGATTCTAGAATTACAGTTTTTGAGCTGAAGAAAACCGTGACATTTCATTGCAGTCACACCCCTGCATTTCCTTACTGAAGCATGTATTTCCCAAAGAGAAGGATGAGCTACGGAAAGCCACCCAGTGGTGTCCAAACTCAGTCTCCTGACTCCAGCTTAGGGTCTGTGCAATGAGTGCTCACTGTTTCTGTCCTGTATTGTCAGAGTGAGGTCTCTAAAGCACTTCTCAACCGAGGGTCGAAACTCCTCTGGGGGTTGGATGACCCCTTCGCCGGTGTTGCCTAAGACCATTGGAAATATCAGATATTTACATTACGATTTACAACAGCGGCAAAATTACAGTTATGAAGTAGCAGTAAAAGTAATTTTATGGTTGGGGGTCACCACAACATGAGAAAACTATATTAAAGGGTCTCAGCATTAGGAGGGTTGAGAACCATTAGTTTAGAGAGACAGAACTAATAGAAAAACTATATGATAAAATATATAGATATATTCATATAGGACATATATTAGTGTTAGGAATATAAATAATATATATGATATATATTGGATTAGGTTTATATATAATATATTATTATTGTATATATTAAGTTAGAATATATATTCTCATATATACATACACATGAGATTTATTAGAGTGGTTTGCAGGTTTTGGTCCCACTGTTGTGGGAATGTTTCTGAAATAAGCCCTCCAATGCGAGTGGAAGAAAAGATGCTAGCAGTAGACATAAGATGGCTAAGATAGCTACTGAAAATCTTTGATCCCGGTTGCAGTTTGTATTCCCATTTTATATCCCACATTTATAAACCACAAGGTGGGGCAGCCAAGCAACCAAGATTTTACAGAATAGCAGTCATCGAGCTGTCAAGGACGTAATGTTTGAGCTGGTTTTCCAGGTTATTCTGCTTCAGGGAAAAGGTGAACTCTGCTTAGTAAGTTGGCAGTCCAAGCAGAGCTTTAAGTAAACCACTAATAATAAATCAGTATCTAATAATTGGTCTTTTCCACCTTATATCTACTTCACAACTGTTGTAACAATGGCTGTCTCAAGACTGAATGTCTAAGAATCCAGTAGCTGTTCAGGCAACAAGGCTGGTTATCTCAGCTGGTCTTCAGTAGATACCAGAATCTCAAAGAAGTAGGCCCTAATGCCAGTGTAGGAATGAAATTTCCAGAGAGTAAGGGCAAGCAGGAAGGAGCAAAGACTTCCCTCCTCCATGCCCTTTGCATAGGCTGCCACCAGCAGGTCTGGTCTAGGTTTAAAGTGGATCTTCCCATCTCAAAAAGATCCAGAGTTGGGGGGGGGGTCTTTCCCACTTCAAATAATTCAATCATGAAAATTTTCCTGGCTGGAGAGAGAACTCAGTAGTTAAGAGCACTGGCTGTTCTTCCAGAGGTCCTGATCAATTCCCAGCAACCACATGGTGGCTCACAACCATCTATAACTGTATTCCCATGGGAATGCCCTCTTCTGGTGTGCAGACATACATGCAGACAAAGTCTCATATACAAATAAATTCTTAAACAAATAAAAAAAACAAAAAGAAAAATTCCTCATTTGTCTGGAAAAATTTTAAATTAAACTAAAAACTAAAAATGAAACATTGGGTTTCAGTGGATTCCAATTGTAGTCAACTGGACAACCAAGGACAGGCACCACATACTCCAATTATAAACCTTCTGTCTTGGGGGGGAGAGATGTCTCAGTAACCGGTTAAGCGTGCTTTCTGCTCTCCCAGAGGATCTGAGTTTCGTTCCCAGCACTTCTGTTGGGAGATTCATGATCACTTGTAACTCCAGCTTCACAGAATCTGACGCCCTCTTGTGGCCTCAGTGACCACATGCAGTACACCACACACACACACACACCAAAAAAAAAAAAAAAAAAGAAAATCTACCTCTAGAGACAGACCCAACTGTGAATGGTATTCATGTTCTCTTGTGGGTCATGTCAGGTGACATCTCTCTTTCCCTGTCCCTACAAGAAGGCCTATGTATGATAGGGTGACAGGAAAACCCTTTAACCTAGTTTTGTCCCTTTGTCCTCCAAGGACAGACATCTCAGGTGAGGAGGTGGCAGGTTTCCAGTTGGAGAGGCTGCTTCAGGTCTCCGCTCTCTGGGACCCAGGCCATGCATGCTTGACTTGAGGCAAGAGTGCGTCTGCCTCATAGCAAGGGGACAGTGGCTTCTGCCTCTGTGGGTTGCTGTTTTAATGAATTACTTTTGTTTTGTTTTGTTTTGCTTTGTTTTGTTTTGTTTTTCGAGACAGGATTTCTCTGTGTAGCCCTGGCTGTCCTGGAACTCACTCTGTAGACCAGGCTGGCCTCAAACTCAGAAATCCTCCAGCCTCTGCTCCCAAGTGCTGGGTTTAAAGGCGTGCACCACCACTGCCCGCTTAATTGAATTCTTAACTTGAATGGGTTTTGGCACACTGTAAATGTGTTTATTTTATTTTGGTTGGTTTATTGGTTGGCTGTGTGTGCACATGTGTGGAGGTGAAAGGATAGCTAGCTTGTGGGAGTTGACTCTCTTGTTCCATCATGTAGGTCTCGGGAATAGAACTCAGGACATCAGGCTTGACAGCTGGTGCCTTTACCTGCTGAGTCATCTCTCTGGCCCAAGTGTGCTTTACAATAGTGTGTGTGTGTGTGTGTGTGTGTGTAATAATGTATCACGATATATAAGTAAGGTGTTTATTGCCTTTGTGAGACAAGGTCTTATATAACCCAGGCTAGGCTATAACTCTCTTTGTAGTTGAGGATATTCTTGAACTCCTGATCCTCCTGCATCTGCCTCCCAGGTACTGGGATAATTGTGGTGTACCACCACACCAAGTGTATTTATTCTTTTTTTAGTGTAATAATTATTATTACTATCATTGTAACGATGTAATGGCCTGTCTCCTCCTGACTTTAAAAGAAAGAAGTTGCTTTTCTCTTGCCTATAGAAAGAAAGAAAAAAAAAAAATCAAATCAAGGACTCTTCTTTGAGATTTGGTAATTGTCCTTGGTGTCTTCCTTCCTTCTTTCTTTCTTTCATTTATTTATTTTTTTTATTATTTTTGTTTTGTTTGTTTTGGATTGGTTTTTCAAGACAGGATTTCCCTGTGTAGCCTTGGCTGTCCTGGAACTCTCTTTGTAGACCATCCTGGCCTTGAACTCACAGAGATCCATCTGCTTCTGTCTCCTGAATGCCGGAATCAGAGGTGTGGAAACCACTCTGCCCACCCTGGTGTTTTTCTAGACACTTAATGCGCTCTTCTCCCAGCCAGTTGAACCCTGCTTCTTACTCTCCTACCAGTGCTTCAGTTGGCAATGAATCTTAACTCAAGACCCCTTATCCTCTCCAAACTCAGTGTCTCCTGTTCCCTAACAACCCTCCCACCGCCATCCAACTGGTCCCGACTGTATTCCAGCCGGTCCTCAGCTGTGTTTGTTGTTCTCAATCCATGTTCCCCCACCCCATGAAATGTCTTTTTTTTTTTTTTTTCTTTATCATTAATTAACTTGTTCAAGAAGTATCCACTAAGTACTGCTAATATGCCTAGTAGCTTAGATACATTGGTAAGTAGCCAAATTTCTTTAATTTTTAAAAAAGATTTATTTTCTCCCCCCCCCCCACGAGGGTTTCTCTGTGTATCTCTGGCTGTCCTGGAACTCACTCTGTAGACCAGGCTGGTCTCAAACTCAGAAATCCACCTGCCTCTGCCTCCCAAGGCTGGGATTAAAGGTGTGGGCCACCACTGCCCAGCTAAAAGATTTATTTTATGTGCGAGTGTTTTGCCTACATTTATGTATGTGTGCCATGTGTATGCTTGGTGCCATGGAGTCAAAGAGGCACTGGATCTTCAGGATCTGGAGTTGCGATGTTGTGAACTATCACAAGGGTTCGAACCTAGGTAACAGATGTGCTTAACCACCAAGCCAACTCTAGTCCTCCAAAGTTCTTTGTAATAGATTTTTTTGGTCTTATTGTATATGTGTTTGTGTACATCTGTGTATGTGGTGTGTACAGGTGTATGGATGCCTGTGGACGCCTAGATCCTCAGGAACCGGAGGCATAGGTGGTTGTGAGCCGCCTGACATGGGTGCTGGGAATCCGACTCTTGGTCTTTTTGCAGGAGCAGTAAGTGTTCTAACCTGACACCCATTTCTCCAGCCCCCACCGAGACACCCACTAGCTCTTTTAACAAACATTTTTGAGTGCTGTTATGGCTCATCTGTGGTAAGTGCTGGGTCTTTTCAGGGTGGCTCAGTGGGTTAAGGTATATGCTGGCCAAGCCTGATGACGTGAGTTCAATTCTGGGTACCTACATGGAAGAACCGACTCCCCTGTGCACAGTGACACACATTTATCCACACACAGACACACAATAAATAAATGACATCACACACACACACACACAATGCTCCAAAGTTCATGCTTTGTTAGACTGTTTTTATTTTTTAAGCTTTATTTGTATTTTTATTCACAGTTTATGTACTGTGTGGGTGCATGTTCATGGAGGAGTTACAGATGTTTGTGAGCTTGCCTGATGTGAGTGCTGGGAACTGAGTTCCAGTCCTCTAGAGGAGCAGCAAGCACTCTTAAACTGCTGTTTACCCCCACCTTTTTTTTTTTTTTTTTTTTGGTTTTTTTCGAGACAGGGTTTCTCTGTGTAGCCCGGGCTGTCCTGGAACTCACTCTGTAGACCAGGGCTGGCCTCGAACTCAGAAATCCGCCTGCCTCTGCCTCCCAAGTGCTGGGATAAAGGCGTGCACCACCACCGCCCGGCTCTACCCCCACCTTTTTAAGACAGAGTCTCCCTGTGTATCCCAGACTGGCTTTGAACTCATAGAGATCCATCTGCTTCCTGCCTCCTGAGTACTAGGAATTAAAGGGCATGTGCCATCACTTCTGTCTAAAAGACCATTCCCCCGCTTTGGTTTCTTGAGCTACCCCAGGCCCCTTAACATTACATTGCTTATTTATTTTGTGTGCATATGTTTTGCATGTGTGCCTGTGTGCATGCACCACTGTGTTGGTGTGGAGGACAGAGGACACCTGGCAGGCAGCGTTTAGTTTTCTCCTTTGGCCATGAGGCAGGGATTGAACTCATGCTGTCAAGTTTGGCGGCAATGCCTTTACCAGCTGTGCTGTCATTCTGGCTCTGTTTTGCTTTATTTTTAAATGAGAAAGGGATCTCTATCTGCAACCCAGGCTAGCCTCAAACTCTGAATCCCCCTGCCTCAGCCTCCTGAGTGCTGAGATTACAAGTAAATGTAACACAAGTGCCATCACATCTGGCTTGGAGCTAACATTCTTCTGTTGGGCAAATATGTTAAGTAAGAAAAGTAAAAGGCTAGACCCCGGTTTGTAGCTCAGTAGTGGAAGAGGACTTTCCTAACGTGCTCTGGGCTTGATCCTAATACTGCAATTTTCAAAGGAAAGGATGAGGAAATAGGTCCTAGCATGCCTGATAGTCCACTACAGTTAGAAATCTGGGCAAGTGCCGATGTCCCACAGCAGAGGGCATGTTTTGGTAGACTGTAGCATTGTGGGACTGAGAGGAGCTGGTGAGTGGGAAATGAGGTCAGCGTAGGGGCGTGTGGGCTAGCAGAAAGACTTTGACCTGTACTCTCTGTAAGAGAGAAGGTGACTAGCATGGTGGTGGTGGTGCACACCTTTAATCCTAGCACTTGGGAGGTAGAGGAGATGAACCTCGGAGTTTAAAGACAGCCTGGTCTGCAAATCAAGGATAGCCAGGACTACACAGTGTTTCACGGGCGGGGGGGTGGGGGGGGGAGAAAATATGAATCTGACCTGTGCTGCCTCTGGGAATGAGGGTAGAAGAGTAGCAATGAGGAGGTCACCTGGGAGGACAGGTGAGGCATCAGGTGGAGAGGAGGGAGCAGGCTGTGCTGACAGGTTGGCTCTGACAGGATGGCTGTAAGGTCTGTGGCCTGAGCCAATGGGGGATGGTGGTGTTGTGGGCTGCCGTTGGGGCACTGCAGGAAGAGGAGACGGGGTTGGGTAGCAGTCAGGAGCTTTAACTTTATAAGACCCAAGGCACCCCTACTAGACATTTGAGACGACATCAGAATGACACTGAGTAGGGAGTTTACAGGAACAAACATACATAGACGCCGTTTACTTTGATTGTTTTAAAATAAAGTTCAAACATAAGATAGGATGACGGTTTGCCGCCATCCCCCCCCCCCCCCCCCACCTCCACAGCCACTGCTGCCTGTGGTGACTCCTATTTAAAGGCATAAGGCCATAGGATAGCTCCGTAGGAGTGAGTGCTAAGTCCTGGGCTGACCCATCATGAAAAGATGGAGAAGATGACGGGGGCAAAAGGAGAGAAAATAGGCAGGCATCGAAGTAGGAAAAAAAACTATCCCTGGAGCCAGGTGAAGAATCACACAGTTGTTGAAGGACAGTTACAGCTCAGGGTGGAGTATGTTCAGGCAGAAGAAGTCGATGCGGGAGGGAGGGTGTTTCGTGTGAGACCTGACCTAGTTAAGAGCCAGGGAAGGCTCCCCGGGGCAGAGGAGATTTAAATTGTGGGCTCTTGTCATCCTCTTTATTACAACTAAGAGCCTGCCTCCTCTGCCCTGCTGCAGCCTCGGCCCACTTCTCCTGTTTGGAATGGCTTAATTGAGGACCATGTGGCAGCCACTAGTGGGGTGCTGGGCACAGCATGCTCAGATTGCAAATTTTGCCTGAGCCCAGCTTTAATCCTGACTTCAATATTCACTCCCGATGGGAACTGGTCCAGGGTGGACTTTCTAACCTGGACACCCTGCAGTTTCTAGGCTGTTTCGACAGAGGCCCTCTGGAATCTGGCTCTGAATTGTCCTCCTAGGGACCTCCAATGCTTCCTGCGTCACTCGAGCATTTGGGAATTAAGACATGAGCAACGAATCACCTTAGGGAAGGTTGCTAGAGAGGGCACAGCAGGGTAGGTAGCTGGACATATCAGTGAATCAATATTGCACTGGTTTAACAAAAGACCATAGAAGAGAACTCTCTAGAAAGTATTAGGAGAGGGAACAAGTCTGTCTTACCCATCCATCACCAATCCTCAGCTAGGGTGGCAGTGGGAGGGGGTGGTGGGAGGTATGTTGACTAAATTTGACAGTTCCGTAAGGGACACCAGCCTAGGCTGGCCTTCCAACATCGTCTCCAAATGCAGCATGATTCCCCCATGTCTGTCATTCATACAGACCCTGTGCAAAATTCCGGTAAGGCCTCTTGGTGGTTCCCACAGAAACAGGCACAAACAGGGTTTTACTGCCAAGCTTTTCTTCTAGCTTCCCAAGCGAAGGCAACTGGTTGGTCTTCCCCCTGCCGGCGCTCTGGGCTTCTGGAGGCGGTGCTTTCGGCAGCAGACACACAGTGAGGCTGTCATCCATCCGCTCCGACGTTCCTTTCACTTCCAGGCCTAGCGGCTTCCCACCCGGTGGCGGGTCCGGCACGTGCCAATATCCGCGCCCCCTCCCGGGCAGTCGGGGATGCTCTCTGCGCCGCTACCAGGCTGCGCAGGAAGGGAAATCCCCAGAGGAAGCCATTGTTGTCATGTTCCCTGTTGTCGTCATCGACCGAGGCGTGTCTAAGCCGGTTCCCCTTTCTAGAGCTCGCCGGGGCCGCTGGGGCGAGGCTAGCACACCAATCGCTGAAATGCAGGATGGCTCTTTGGCCACGCCACGACCAGCGCGATTGGAGTTAGGGGAACTCCAGGGCAAACAGTAAATTTAAAAACGAGCCGGGCGGTGGTGGCGCACGACTTTAATCCCAGCACTTGGGAGGCAGAGGCAGGTGATTTCTGAGTTCGAGGCCAGCCTGGTCTACAGAGTGAGTTCCAGGACAGCCAGGGCTACACAGAGAAACCCTGTCTCGAAAAACCAAAAAAAAAAAAAAAGAAAGAAAACCGACGGCGCTGGGCAAGATGCTGAGGGTCTTAGCTGAACAGAGACATAATTTCCACCTCGGCTCTAACAAGGTGACCTTGCCTGGTGGCTCTCCTCAGTTTGTCCTCCTGAGACGCAAGCTGAGGCCCTCAAGACCATTGGAGAGGTTGGAAGGAGAGAGCCCCCATTGGTCCAGACAACGGCGCGGAGGGAAAGCGGACAGTGGCCCCAGGCGCGCGTGGGCGTAGGCCCGCGCCTAGGACACGCAGACTGGGTTTTCTGCTCTGCTTCTCCGCTCACTACCATCCCTTTGCGCACGCTGCCCCGCAAACCTGGCGCGAACCTAGCCGCACTCTCCCCAGCCGGAACAGCCTGCCCGCGGCCGGGTTTGTCTAATCCGTTTTAAGCCTCACCTCCTCCGCGAAGCTCTCCCGCCTTAACCCCATCACTTCCAGACACGTGTGGCGTGCTCGCGGTGTCTTTGACTTTCTCATTTTTGTTTTGTTTGCCTTTTGGAAATGCACACATGATCTCCTTGTTTGGAACAACCATGCTGAGGGCAGGTATCAATCCCAGGGCCTTAAATTCAGAAGGCTCGGTGTGTTCCAAAGGATGCGGTTGGTGGGTTTATTCCCTGGGCTCACTACCCCCCCCCCCCAGCGCTCTTTCTGTCCTTGCTCTCTCCCCTCCTCCCACGGACCCTCCTCTTCACAGACTGTCACAGCTGAAAGTGTACAATCCACTTCTCCTCCCATTTTCATCCTACAGTGGCAGCAGGTGCGAGTACAGAGCACTGAGCATTTGAAGTTTCGACTCCAGCCTTGGCCACCGACGGCTGTAAGTTAGTCCTGTCTCTGGGCTTCTGTCTTTCCCAAATGAGCACTGAGTTACAGTGAAGTAGGTAAGGAAGGAGTCACGTGCTGACAAATCGAACAAGCAGCGTCCCTCGATAAACAGTGGCCATGGACCCTCAAGAGGTGACAGCACCTCCCGCCGCCCCAGCCTCCCTGTGAGAAGGTGGTAACCCAGGTTCTTCAGCTGCTAGCCCGGCGCAAATCGGACCCAGGTGGGGGGAAAGGATGGGCCATTTGTTCTAGGTCACGTGGCCTTGTATGCTTCTGGGACTTAGTTTACTGGTCTGGAAAGTAAGGATAATATATGGGTTGAAGGACAGCAGGAAGGTTTTTGTTCCCAAGGTCCCTGTATAAAAATACATGATAATTAGCGGTACAGTGCTTGGCAGCAGATTTTCCTCATGAATTCCTCTTCCAAAGCCTCCACAGTGGGATTTCTGGCTGGAGTCCGTTAGAGTTGTTTGGGAATGTGTCACTGCTCACCCCAGATTCTCTCTGTTTCTCTCCAGATCGATTTGGCACCTGTTTCTGCCTCCGCGAGGGGGCCAGAGCCACAAACTGATTGGGTGGTGGGGCGATGTCCCTAAGCTGGCATGCGTAGGACAGTCAGTGTACCTTCAAAAAGTTGGTGTCAGAGGGTTGTGAAGAGCCAGGCTGGGAACCGGTGGGCGGGACTTGGGGAGAGGGCGCTGTGGTGGTTCATCCCCACCATCACCCCCACCCCACCCTACCCCATCCCACCACGCCTCACGGCTTTGGATTTGGGGGCGGGTCCTGGAGGCGGGTCTTAGGCGTGGGAGATAGAGACTGGGGAGCCTGGAGGCGGGGTTTGGGGAGCTCGCCCCACTTGGGGCGGGGCTCCCGCGGCCGCGGGCTCTGCAGTTCGGACTCCCAGCGCCACAGTCGCCGCAGTTCCCTCCACACTGGTGGCCCAGCGGGGAGTCCGGGTGGTCTTTGGGCCGCTCGGATTTGGCGCAAGGCCTGCCCCGCCTCTCCCCCTCTGTGCGGCCTAGACGGTCGGGGCAGCGGGGATATGGAGCCTTCTCCGGCCACCAGAGGCTCGGAGACCACCCGCCTAGTGAGTCCCCAAGACCACAGCAGCGCTGGCGGCGGCCTGCGATTGAAGAGGTAGGACAGACCTGGGCTGGCCCTCAGTCCAGGGGGACGCCAGACTGATGCCATCGGTCCATTTCGTTGTCTCCCTTGGCGCGGGCCCGGCCCGCCTCCCCAGCGCCCTGCGACCCCCCCAACTTCGCGACGCCGATCTGCCGGCCGCAGACAGCCCCACTCCTCGCCTCTGCCGCGAAACCCCATGTTCCTGCGGCCGGGCGAAGCAAGTCCCCTGCCGCGGCGCCCTTAGTCTCCTGACCCCTGCGCCGCCTCCGCCGCTCCGTCGGACGAGCGGGCCAGGTGCGGCGATGTCCGCATTGCTCCGTGCGCCTCGCCTCCGGGCATCAGAAACCCAGCTTTAGGCCCCGGACCCTTCCCTCCGCACCCCGGGCTCGGGGCGCCCCATCCAGCCGCGGCCAGTTGTGGGCCCCGGCCCCGGGGATCCGCCCGGGCTCAGCGGGCGGCGGCGAGGAGCGAGGGGGCGGCGAGGAAGGAGCAGGTGCGGGCTGGGCGGCGGGGGGTATTCCCGGCTCCGCACAGACGGGGCCGGGGGCGGCGAGGTGTGAGATGAGACGCCGAGCGGCCGGGACAGCGGGCCGGGGGCGGCGGCAGAACCTCCCCCGCACCCTGCGGGCCTCCCGCGCCCGCTGCTCGCCGCCGGCTCCGTCTGCCCTGCCATCTCGGGGTGGCCACCGCGACAGGCCCTCCCTGGCCACCTCCTCTGGCCATTTTGTTTAGGAGCGGACCGTCCGTTTGTCTCTGGAATTTGACAGGGTCTCGGGCTTTTTTTTCCCTTCTGTTCTTCCATTCTTTCTATTCCCCCTCCCCAGTCCTCTCCTTTTGTCTCTGATGTGGTCGTCTGTGTCACCAGTTCTTGCCTTGGGAGGGGGCCTTAAACCTGAGTGGGTGAGGGAATGGGGGAGCAGAAGGACTGCAGGCGACTGCAGTGGCGGGCAGCTGTGGGGCTCCAGCTGTGTTCCTAGCATCTATTCCCATACCCTTTGACTTGGCATCAACCTCTCTTACTTGCCCAAGGGATACCCCAGACCTCACCATTTCCCCCACACTATATGTCATTTTCTTGTTTGTTGGGGAATTTCAGAAGGCCAGGGAAAGAAACAGCTGCCAGCCCTGGACAAAACGTAGTCACACCTCCACACCCCAGCAGAGAGGCCCTTTAGTGCCCACTTGATGCCGAACAAAAGGAGGCAGCCTGTTGATGGGCGGCCACATTGATGGATGACTGGGTTGCACCTTACAGGCCTGAGGAAGGTGACTCGTCACAGCCCCCAAACTGCCCAGCATGCTCCCTCCTCACTGCTCATGCATCCTCATCTCCTGGCCATTTCCGCCCTCATATGACCATTAGTCACCAAACCCTGCAGGATTTCCTGAGGTGCTGCCTCTTTACCTGACTCTCCTATGATAGTGCCTGGCAGAGCGTCTAGACTCTTCTATGTCCTTTTTCTCCCACTCTACCATCAAGGTCATTTCAACATGAAGATCTGTGCTCTGTCAGCCAGCGGGTCTGTTCTTTCCTTCCTTTGAGCCCTTTGCCTCAGCCCTTCACCCAGCATCCCGCTTAAATGGCAAGCTGCAAACCTTGACATCACAACCCTCCTGTCAGGAGTGGCTACTAGGGCTTCTGTCTTCCTTGGATGCCCTCCCTGTTCACCCCCATTACACATTAGCCCCTCCCTCCTGTGCCTACAGTGATTAGTTCAGACCCCTCCCACCCCGTCCCAGCTTCTCCCTGGTAGAAGTCACGTTATACAGTTGTATCCCACCAGACTGGGCTCCTTGTTTGCATAGTGTGTGGCATAACTCATGGAAGAAACAGAGATGGGCTCTGAAGCCACCGTCGTCTCCCTGTGTCTTCTGGGAGCACCAGAATCATGCACACTCATTCCCAGTCTGGGAGAGGGCTTTCCATTGGAGAAGTAAAGCTGCCTCCCCACCCCCACCCCAACCCCCGTATCCCCGATAACCGCTGGATGTCCCCAACCTCGGCTCTCTCAGCAGTGTTCTTTTTACCAGACAGTTCCCAGGACCCCTTCCCATTTGCTGTGGGATCTGTCTACTCTAGAGCCATCCTTTCCCTCGGGGGTCCTTGTGTCTCCTGTAGTTCAGGCCTGTTTTCTGTGCTGAGGGCCTTTATTCTACTCTTTCCTTGCAGAGGTTCAGGAAGGTTGCTGGTTCAGGGAGTGAGAGCTGGGCTAGAATAGACCAAGTCAGTTTGAGCCCTGCCTGTGGCATTCCTAAGTAAGGCCCATCCCTATTGTCAAGGGGTGTGTAGGCCGACTGGCTCCAGGTAACATGGGCTGGACTCTAAATCCAGTGCTCCTTTCCAAGGACCTCACGTGTTTGTCCTGTCTTGAGAGGAAGGGGCACACAGTCTGGGAACTGAGGCACTGGAGCAGGGCTGAGAGAGAAGTGCCCTGAGGCATTTGCTTGTAGGGTCTTCTCATCCCAGCTTTCTTCCATGTTTCTCTGGCACTTGGACCTGTCTGTGTCACAGTCCTCCACAATTCTGCAGGCCCTTCTGTGGTTCCCGCCATCTCCCCACTAGAATTCACTTGAGAATGCGGAGTTCCTCTGAGAGCAACAACGTCTGCTTTCTGCTGTGTACCACTGTGTCTAGTCCACATGCGTTCCGCTCACTAAGACTCCTCATCATCCAGGAAGAGTGTTCGCTCATTTTGCATTCCTGGGCTGCCTCTCACATAGACATTTGGTCAGTGTCTAGTCTCAACTCTCCCACCTGCCAGCCGTGTGCCCCCTCCCCGTTCTTCCCCCCACCCCACCCTCACATTTCACCTTCATTTGTTAAAACATTAGAGCAAAGTGCCGTAAGATACGAATGCTATGGCCTTGTGTGTGAGAGGAGAGAGAGACTGGGTCTGGCTGATCATTAGCGCCCCACATTACTCAAAGCTTTGGGCATAATGGGTCTAGCACAGGGTCAGAGATGGGCCCATCTGCTGAGGCAGGCACTGTGAGCGACCAGGTTAGGCTCCAGGGTGAACATGTCGCCTGCCTCAGTCTCTTCACAGAGCCCTCAGAGCCTCTGCCTGAGGAGCCCAAGCTTGAGGGGATGGCCTTCCACCACTGCCACAAGGACCCCATGCCTCAGTCAGGCCTCTCTCCAGAGAGGGTGCAGGCCCGGAGGCAGCTGTATGCCGCCTGTGCTGTGTGCTTCATCTTCATGGCTGGGGAGGTGGTTGGTAAGTTGGGGGACACCCCTCCAGTCCCATATTCTGTACTTCCTCAGCCACCCTCCACCAAGAGTCCCTGGATTCCTGGCAAGGAAGTGAAAGGCAGGGAGGGGCTGGAAGGGCGGGGCACTGAGGGGGATTCCAGTGAGCGAGCATGTGGAGTGCGGGCCAAGGCCCTGTGTGAACTAGCCCTTAACAACCATCCTGTTAGGAAAGTCAAATCTATTGCTATGAGAGACTAGAAACAATACCTGTATTCTTACCACATGAGAGAACCCAGTCTGTTGTTGGTGTCCCCTTTCTTTTTCAAACCTCTGCACTCGTGCACTGCCCGTTTCCTAGAACCTGGCTATACATTTGCCCTTGCAGGTGGGTATTTAGCACACAGCTTGGCCATCATGACTGATGCCGCCCACCTGCTGGCAGACATAGGCAGCATGATGGGCAGCCTCTTTTCCCTCTGGCTCTCCACCCGGCCAGCCACCCGCACCATGACCTTTGGCTGGCACCGCTCAGGTAAGCCTTTGCATGATTTGGTGCCCCTCCAGCCCTGCCAGTGCCATAGGGCTGTGACCTGATAGCTTGTCTCCTCTGCAGAGACTCTGGGAGCTTTGGCCTCTGTGGTCTCCCTCTGGATAGTCACTGGCATCCTCCTGTACCTGGCCTTCCTCCGCCTGCTTCATAGCGACTACCACATCGAGGCGGGTGCCATGCTGCTGACGGCCAGCATTGCTGTCTGTGCCAATCTGCTGTACGTCCCAGTGTGGGGATGGCAGAGCTCCTGTGTGTGTCCCTGTGTGTCTTGTGTGTGTGTTGTGTCTCTGTTGTCTTCATTAGGTGTGCTTAAAAAGGGGGAGAGACAGTTCAGCCAGGAGATATCTGTTGAGGGTCTCCTGGATACTAGCCCTGCTCAGGTCCTTTTACTAGTATGGTCTCATTTAAGTCCTTCAATCTACGAGTGCTAGTTTTCCACCTAGTTCTTGCTAATGTAAAAGATACTGCCAGGGGCCAAGTGACAGTTTAAATAACAGGGCCAGTACATGCATCCCCACCTCTGGCCCCATGTCCAGTATCTTTTGTCCCTGACAGCATAACTCTTCTGTCAGGTAATGCTATTCTCTTTCTGGGATGGGAAAGAGGTGGAGGTGGGAACTGTACGGGGAGGTGAGTGGGGCCAAGAACAGGCCATCTGCCTGAACTGCTCGCCTTCTTCAGAATGGCCTTTGTGCTGCACCAGACCGGAGCCCCCCACAGCCATGGATCTAGGGGTACAGAGTATGCACCCCTGGAGGAGGGGCATGGATACCCGCTGTCCCTGGGAAACACCAGTGTCCGGGCTGCCTTTGTGCATGTGCTGGGAGATCTCCTTCAGAGCCTTGGGGTCCTGGCCGCCTCTATCCTCATCTATTTCAAGGTACTGTGATGGAAGCAGCCTCAGCCTCCCTCCCTATCTGCATCCCCTCTTCCCCCTCCTGGTACCTGCTGCCTCCCTCATCCACTTCACCTTCCAGCTTTCCAGAGCCTCTCCTGGCTTTGGGGTGTGTCTCCTTTCCCCTCTGCAAGATTCTCAGGGTGCCTTCAGGTTGTTTGCAAAAATGGCCCTGGAGCCTCCTCTGAGGTCACTGCTTCTCTGTCTCTCCAGCCTCAGTACAAGGTGGCCGATCCCATCAGCACCTTCCTCTTCTCTATCTGTGCCCTCGGGTCCACAGCTCCTACACTTCGAGATGTCCTCCTCGTCCTCATGGAAGGTGAATTCAGCACTGATGCTTCCCTCCCTGGGTCTCCCTCAGCTCCCACTCCTTCTCCGAAACACTGGGAGAAGGCTGATTCTTGGGGTCTTGCCAGAAAGAAGCCCCAGGTTAATGGGGTGGGGAAGAAGGGGACTAAGGAGAGTGGAGTCTGGTGGAGCTGTTCCTGAACAAGGCAGCCGTGGCAGGAACATGGCGGTGTTGCTTGCAGGTGCCCCTCGAAGTGTGGAATTTGAACCTGTAAGGGACACCTTGTTGTCAGTGCCGGGAGTCCGAGCGACCCATGATCTCCACCTATGGGCCCTGACGCTTACTTACCATGTTGCCTCTGCACACCTGGCTATTGGTGAGTGAGCATTAACCCAGCCCACCCCTTTTCAGAACCAGCCCCTCCGCCTCCACGGCTGGACAGCCTGGAATCCTGAGGGGTTGGTTGGTTGTTTGAGTCTGAGTCTCACCATATCCAGGCAGCCCCTGAGATCCTCCTGCCTCAGTGTCCTGAGTTGCTGGGATTACACTTATAACATATTTTGCCACTGCCCTGTCTTGCACGTGCACACACAGAGTCATGTGCGTGATCTTGCACACACACATTCTGAAGACAAGAAGGCCTAGCCATCCAGGCCTCTGAAGCAGCATGGGGAGCCCAGTACCTTAACACCTCACCATTACCTCAGGACAGTTGGGTGACTGGCAGCTCTGCTCTGTAGGCTATCACACTGCTATTTAAAGTGGTGATTATGAAGCCTGTGTGGCAACTAGGGGAAATGTTGTGGTATACTGCTTGAGGAAAAAAAAGCTGAATATAAATTATATCTACATTATGATTCAACTATTAAAATACATATACACTGACTCATGAGCTGACAAAGGGCTTTTGAGTTTCTCTAGGATGCAAGAAGCAATCAGAGGCATGCAATTTGGATGCCAAAAATATCCTAACTTGTGGGATGTTGGATGGTAACTCGGGAAGGACAGTGGGGCAGAATCCTTAACATCCGGCTTGTTCTGGGAGGACAGTGGCGGGCTGCTGAGGTATCCGCCATCCATGATGCTCAGAGGCAGACAGGAAGAGGTGCTGGGGCACAACTGAGTGTGTTAGCATGGCCCATTGGAGTGAGGCTCACGTTTTCTTTACAATTTCCTGCTGTTCATGTAACACAGAAGGAAAATCAGGAGCCTTATTCAGGCCTTTGGGGGTTTTTCTGTGCTGGGGCCCCTTCACTCCTTATCACAGCCCTTGGCTGGGCCGGACTCTCTGGGGACTGAGCTGCCTCTTATCGCCCTCCCACAGACTCCACAGCTGACCCTGAAGCTGTCCTGGCTGAAGCCTCATCCCGGCTCTATTCCCGGTTTGGATTCTCCAGCTGCACCCTGCAGGTGGAGCGATACAAGCCTGAGATGGCCCGGTGTCCTCGCTGCCAGGAACCCTCCCAAGCCTGAGCCTCAGCCCCACCCTCGCCCCACTGCCAGGCCCAGGCTCGTGCCTGGACTCTCAGCACCTGCCTCCCAGATCACAGAAGGAACCTTTCCAAAGCTCTCCGTCTTCCACCTGCCAAATGCCCTAGCCCCTGCCCCAGTGGCCAAGACCAAAGTGTATATGAAGGCAATGGGGGGAGGGGAGGATCAGATTGAATAGCTGTAAGCAATTCAGGGGTGTGGGGCGTGTGGAAGCCCCCCATCC
Source organism: Mastomys natalensis (assembly GCA_021653895.1). Lineage (NCBI taxonomy): Eukaryota > Metazoa > Chordata > Mammalia > Rodentia > Muridae > Mastomys > Mastomys natalensis. Next base: position 80,281 of record JAJTUV010001433.1, read on the forward strand.
GTGCTCCACACGGAGGGTCATGCTTGTCCTTCTGTACGGTTCCTGTGTCCCTGTGGCAGGCTGGCTGGCTAGCTGGGGACATCTGCCTGTCTGTGTGCTGTCCGTGTGCCTATGCCTGGGGAGGTCATCGGGGGCCCCCTCCCCACGTGATCCTTGCTCTGTCTATGCAGGGGCCCCAACGCCTGCACTTTGTTTGTGTGCCTAGTCCTGTGGTTTTGTCTGTTGTGTATGTGTGTTCTTTGGTGCTGTGGCCTGTGTGTTCCTGTGCCTGTGTGGCTGTGCTGGTCTGTGAGTCTGCTCCACCTGTGTGTCCATATGGGATCTGTCTGTCCACCCCTGTGTCGGTGCTGTGCCCTCAGCTTTCCCCAAGGGAGAGGGAGGATTCCACTGCAGCTCCACCAATAAACTTGGATCTAACTATTTCTGTAGTCTGACTCCTCAGAGGTGGAAACCACAGTGACCCACAGCCCTCCTGGCTCTTCCCCCTTTTCTTCTGTTCCACTCCGCAGAGAGATTCAGACAGGGCTGAAAGCCACCAGCCATCCCCAGCTTTTCTAGCCCTGGCTTTCGACTCAGAGAAGTCCCCGTGTGTGGGGGTGTAGGGGGATCCTGGAGAGCGATTGCCACCTCAGCCCCACAACAGGCCAGGACACATTCCTGTTGGTGGTTACCTACACCCTCTGGGGAAAGGGCTAGACTACAGGGATGATGTGGGCTTGCTCCTTGTGCTGTCAGCAGGGCCTGGAAAGGCAGCAGGACCTTTGTTTGAGCGTGAGCTGTTCATGAATATCAGGTTTTTGTTCTTTTTAAACATTTATTTTTTGGTCTTAAAACCATACACTTATCAGATTCTTACAACCTTCCCCCCATCTTTCTCTCTCTTTCCCTCTCTCTCTCTCTCTCTCTCTGGCTTTCACTCTTTTTTTTTTTTTTTTTTTTTTTTTTTTTTGGTTTTTCGAGACAGGGTTTCTCTGTATAGTCCTGGCTGTCCTGGAACTCACTCTGTAGACCAGGCTGGCCTCGAACTCAGAAATCCGCCTGCCTCTGCCTCCCAAGTGCTGGGATTAAAGGCGTGCGCCACCACCCGCCCGGCTTGTGGCTTTCACTCTTGCAGCTAACCTTGAACTCTGAATTCTCCTGTCTCTGCTTCCCAAGAGCTGGGATTATAGTCTTGAGCTACTATATCCTGCTAGTCCTTAAAAAAGCAAGCTCGCTAGGCTTTGGCTTTAGGCCTGTGCTTTGGAGCAGCAGGAGGTAGCCAGACCTTCCTCGCTGGTCAATAGAATTCCAGCCCAAAGGCCAGGTCCTGGTCATAGTCATTGGCCCATTCACATATCTGTCAGCTTTCCTCCCCATAATGGGAGTACTTTATCCCGTGATAAAAACTGATTATTTAATCATAAAAGCAATATATCCTTTGTTGGGGTTCAACAAAGGAGAAGTCAGTGTTTTCTATACTTACTCTCAGAGGTAACTGCTACCCAGCCCCCCGTTCCTGTATGCATACTAATATCTATATAACGTAAGTGGGCTCCCATTATAGGATCCATGGTGTCAGCGGTTTTGATTACCACCATGCATCCTAGACACATTTTCCCCCCGCAGCACACGGATTTCATGACATTTTCAAGACGAGGCTTTTGGACATGTTGACAGTAGGCTCCCTTGCTGACATCCAGCTGGGAGCCTGGCCGGGCTGGGCACTTAGCGGATGGCAGCAATGGCTGGTTTAGAGCTGGGGTGAAGGGCTGGGGCCCACCCACTCAGGCAGGCTGCAGGGGCTGCCCCAGCTGCTCTCCATGCTTTGCTAGCTCCCGACACTTTCTCATTTTCCGTCTCATTGATTACAGGCCCCAAGTGACAGTTTGGGGGTGGGGACGAGTGGGGGAATGGAGAGGAGTGGTGAGCAGGGAGGACATGGGGACGGCCACCCTGTGAACAGCTTTAATCTGCTGCCACCGAGATGCCCGGGTCAGGGGAGGGAGCTGAATACTCAGGACACAAAGAGACCATGATGCTCCCAGACTAGCTACCAGCCTATACCCTACAAGATTCACTGAGGTCACCTGCCTGTGACCTGGGTGATGGGGCAGGAACACAGGCTAGCCCCTCTGGCCTACTCCAGACCCTTGAAGCACTGGCCCTGTCTGTTCCAGCATACTGCTGCTTCCAGACCTGGGGCTCTGGGGCCAGCTCTGCAAATTCTGATCACTGCCTGCCTAGATTTCAGTTTGCCCAGTGGTGACATAAGGGTTCCCTGACACCATGGGGGTGAGCATGCCTGGTGTGTGGAGGGGATGCGCAGAAAGATCATTAGCTTTGGGGCAAAACCCAGGAAGCAGAGACAGGAATAATGTTACCTGGCACTGTGGCAGAGAGAGCAGACTCTCTGTGCAGAGGACTGAAGTGAGAGGGAAACTGAGGCTGAGCTGTTCATACAACTCTCACTGTCAGAAGTGAGATTTAAGACTTACTTTGGCAGCTGGGAGGATAGAGGAGCAGGGCAAGACCAAGAAGCCAGTCGGAGCAGTGTGTTCTCTACCACTCATTGGTGCTCCCTCCCAAGGGAGCTGAGGAATCCCTTATCTGCAGCGAAGCCATCACCCTTCCTATTATCCCCAACCCATTTGCTTATCTGGAACTCCCTTCCTCCAGGTACCCTTTCTCCGCTGATAAAAAAACATGGCTGGGGAGAGGTGAGGTGAGAGAGCTAAAGTGGGAGGAGCTGGAAGGAACACAAGGCAGGGGGAGGACCCATCAGTCCATCAGAGGCCTGGCATGTCTAGCAGCTGAGTGACTGGGAGGAGGGGGCCTGCCTGCCAGAGAGGGACCAGAAGACCTGAAGCCTGGCAGGCAGGGAGATGGGCTCGTCTTGTGAAAGTGCAGCTGGGATTCTTCAGAAGCAACTGGAGACCAAGGGTAGCTGAAGCTGATGGGTCTTAAGAGGCTTGTGCTGAACAAATTGGACCAGAGACACCTTCTCATTGGGAAAGTCAGAGCCTAACTCCATTTGTCTGAGAGCCACAGGCCAGGACCCAGTAATGCAGGACAGTCTGTCAGGCTCAGGGGAAAGAAAGAGAGGAGGAAAGAAAGAAAGCCTCACCCACCTCCAGTCTCTTTCAGGAACCTCACCACACACTAGTCTCAACCGGATGCTATAGTGCAATGGCACCAGGGAACCAGACTGTCGGGGAGCAGCGCCCCCCTGAGGCTGGTGTCATGACAACAGCTGGGGCTGCCAGGGTTTGGAGGGAATCTTAACATTAAGTTCTAGCCAGGCATAGTGAGTGTCACACACCTTTAATCCCAGCACTCAGAAGGCAAAGGCAGGTGGATCTCTGTGAGTTCAAGGCTAGCCTGGTCTACACAGCTATGCACTGAGACCCTGTTTCAACAAACAAAACGAATAACAAATACATGGGCTCTGGGGATTTGAACTTGGGCCCTCATGTTTGCAAGGCAAGCACTTCTCTGTCTGAGCTATCTACCTTTTCAGCACCATTCATGCCATTTCTAAAGGGAAAAAAAAATATTTTTAGTGGCTGGAGACAGTCATGGTTACTGGGAACCAAACTCCTATCTTTGGCTGTGGTTCTAGCCTTGAACTGCTTAGGCCGATGTTTTATTATTTGTAATTATGTGAGTGTGTGTGTGAATGTACATCACATATTTGTGGGTAACCCTGGACAATCAATCCCCTGGAACTGGAGTTATAGGGAGTTGTGAGCTTCCTTATATGTGGGCGCTGAGAATCAAACTCTGGTCCTCAGGAAGAATATGTGTTCTTAATGACCTAACAATTTCTCCAGCTCTAAATATTTTAGATTATGCATGCTTACATGTATCTGTGTACGTAAGTGCAGAAGCCCACAGAGGCCAACGACATTGGATCCACCTAGACCTGGAGTTAAAAGCAGTTGTGACTGTGACACCCAACACAGGTGCTAGGAACCAGACTTAGCATCTGTGTAAGAGCAGTAGCCTTAACCACTGAGCCACCCCTCCAGCGCCCCAGCCACAACCTGTCCATTATCTTTAAAAAATTAATTTTTTACTTATTATGCCAGGTATGGTAGCACTCACCTTTTATCACAGCACTAGGGAGGCAGAGGCAGGAATTATCTCTGTGAATTCTAGACCAGCTAGAAGTATAGCGAGGCCCTGTTGCAGAAAAAAGGTGTGTGTGTTATGTGTATGGGTATTTTGCCTTCATGTATGACTGTGCACCATTTGCCTGTAGTGCCTGAGGAGGCCACAAGAGGTCAGACACCCCCACATATACCCTCCACACACTCCCATGCCCAACATGGGTGCAATGATCCAATCATCTGCAAGGCTGTCAGTACTTTTGATCCTAGGCCATCTTCCTAGTCCCTGGGTGGTTTTTAGTGAGACAGGGTCTCACTATGTAGCCCTGGCTGGCCCAAAACTCCTTCTATCTCAAACTAGATCTGCCTGCCTGTCTCCAGAGTGCTGGGATTAGAGGTGTGACTCTTACTTAGCTGCTCTAGGTAGAACCAATGGGGAGGGCCTTGAACTTATGATCCTGCTGCCTCTGCCTCTTCAGCTCAACAGACTAGCCTGCTGTGCCACAATCATTGGCCCTGTCACCTGTCTCTGTCTCTTTCAGGACAGGTTTCTCTGTGTAGCCCTGGCTGTCCTGGAATTGTTCTCTAGACCAGGCTGACCTTGAACTCAGAGATCCACCTGCGTCTGCCTTCAGAGTGCTGGGATTAAAGGCGTGCGCCACCATCGCCCAGCACCTCTGCCATTTCTTAACCCAGACCACCTTTACTTACCATCACAGTGTACTGCAAGGTCCTGACTGATCTTCCCACTGGTAGGCCAGTGCTTCTCCATCTCTCCTGGGCGCTGCCTCCAGCCTTTCCCACATGCTCAGCCCATTTGTCTTCATCCTGTTTTGTCTCTCACCACCCAATATCCCTACCATCTGTGGGATGGTGCTACAGGGTCAGACTCCTGCCAGCTTTACACAGGAAACCTCAAACTCGCCCTTCACAGCTCTCGGGCACCACCTGCCTGGTGGGAGCCAAGGGTAGGATGCGGAGCTCCCCAGGGCCACTGACTTTCAGGCACATTTCTATACTGAAATTGTGAGGAGCTGGAGGTAAGTAACAAGAGGTGTCTTTCAATGGTTGGATAGGTTTGAAGGATTCATCTAAAAACCTACAGAAATATTAGATCTGCAAAGTGCTTAGGTCAGCACCTGAGAACTGTTAACTGGTCCAGAAAAAATAGGTCAAATGGTCTTCAGTATCGAGGTCAGGAAACTGACTTCAGCTAATGAGAATCACACAGCACATTCAAGGTGGCTTCTCAGTGGGTGGAGAAAAGGCTCAGTCAGACATGGCGACTTAATTAAAATGTTTTCTTTGCTAATAGCTGCTTTCATTTTTATCCCCCAGTATTCTAAGCCCTAACTTCTGGCTGTAGGGGAGTTTATTCAATTTAGAGCTGTGTTATGATTAGGAGAGCCAAAGCAAGCAGGGCAGGAACACCTCCACCACTTAGCAACTGAGGAAAATGTGCATGCCACTTGGCAGCAAGTCCCGCTTCCACACAGGGATGGCTCCAAGTTCTGCAAAACTCTGTGGCAGCCTCGTGGGCTCCAGTTTTACACTTGTACAGTTCAGGCGGGACAAGTACCGAAAGGAAGATGCATCACACAGCGATGCTTGCGACCCTAGACCTTACCCCTCCAGTTCAAGAATTGGTGGGAATGAGGTGGGGTGTTCAAGGACAGGGATTCACACAATAGCAGGCCTGGCTGTCTTAGCCCTCTTTAGGACACAAAACTGTACCTATATCCACTGCTCTTCAAACAGCATCCAGGCTACAGACCCATGTTCCTTTGAGAATTGATACACGAATCTCACAGCCTATATCAACCCCACCCCTACTAAGCAGGAACCCTGTGCCAAGCCTGGCTCACCTCTGTACAGCAGAACATTTTCACCCCTCTGCCAGGCTGTAGTGTACTGAGATCCTTCACCCAGTCCTGCCCCTGCCCACCAGGCCTTTCTGAGTCATGATCTCTACAAATTGGTTCCATTTAGGACACTACAGCCTTGCTTCCCAGCTACTTGATCTGTGTAGCCTGTCTCTCCTGGTTTTGATATCCTCAAAGTCAGAAATGACCTGTTCCTTTCTAATAGAAAGGTGGGTTTGAAGTCAAGCAGGCTGTGGCTATCAGTCTCACAAGCACCCACGGTCTCTGAGCCAGTTTGCAGATCTGAAAAAGTGGCCCATAAGGCTGTTGAGATTAAAAGAAAAGATGCGTGAAGTTTCTATTTTGCACTTTAAAGATGGGGAGTCTCCTCCCACTGCTGCAAGGTGCTAACTGCTCGAGGACGGCAGTTCCTTGAATGGTGTCTGGGCAGCTTGGACTATTGGGTATGCTGTCAGGCAGGTATTTAAACTGGATGCCTTTCTGAAACTCCTCTAAGGACTTGGGTGAATGAGGGAGGCTGTAAAGTGGACGGCTTGGGTTATAAGGCATTCCAGACACACCTGCGAGATACAGCAAGTCTTTGTTTCAAAAGCCTGAAAACAAACTGCAAAGGTGAGTTGATAATTATCTCTATGCCACTGCACACGGCGCCTTGAGCACAGGCTGTGCCGGAAGTCTGTTGTTGAAGTTCATGACCAGACAGCTGCTCCTCAGCCTCACCTGCAGCCACAAGAGCCACACCCCCTTAGCTCCTACTCTAGGGCTCCACACCAGAGCCGGCTCAGCTCTCCATGGCATAAGGCAGTGGTCCCCAGGGATGCTAAGAGGGGTTCCCCATACTGATAGCACTGGAGAACACCAGGGCAAGGGTCCTTGGATGTGCTGGCAACCCAGGCTGTCGACACACAGAGCTAATCAGAAAGGAAGAGTTAATGCCCAGAGGACAATGACACCCAGCACATGTCCCCCCTTCACCAGGACCTGGGTGTTCTACCAAGAAGGCCAAGCCCCACTGATCAGGACATGGACTCCTACTTAACCCAGAGTAGGCTGGACGTAAGCCAGATCTCTAGGAGAGCTTTGATGTCAGAAAAACATAAATTGAAGAGCACCAAGTGTCAGCTGGAACCCTACAGAGGGTGTGTGTGTGTGTGTTCCTACCAGAGGCATCCTCTGCTAGCCCGTGGTACTCACAACGAACCAGGAACTGTTTGGCTGTTTATTACAGTCAGTACAAAAGTAACTGTACAGATTTGAGGTGTAAGAATGGAGATGAGGTGGAGGGGTCCCCAGTATCTGAGACTGCACCCCCAAGTCAGAAAGTACACTCTAGTCTGGAGCCTAAAGCATAGTCGCAGTTTGTACATATATGTGCTTGGGCTGTCTGTATGCTCCAGGAGGTCTGCTAAGCGTGCTGCCCCCGTGGGGGGCATCGGGATTCCTTGCCCAGCAGCTGGGCCTGAAGAGATGAGAGAGGAGGCTGGGGCCTAGAACCGGCCTAGCACGAGTGGCAAGCAGAGCCATTCGGATGTACATGCCGTTCTCAGCTTGGCGGAAATAGGCCGCTCGGGGGTCCGAGTCCACCTCCACACTGTAAGAGAAGCAAACACTCGACCACACAGCTCCTGGAGAGCCGTTCAGGCAAAGGCCCCACCCCACAGCCAGTCCAAGGGTATCCTAGGACAGAGGGGCCATGTCACCTTATCTCATTGACACGGGGCATTGGGTGCATCACCACCATCTTTTTCTTGGCCCGGGTCATGATGTGGGGAGTGAGGATGAACTGCCCAAAGCACTGTAAGGTAGGTAGGGACTCCATTAGAGACTCAGGACAGAGATGGCCACAGAGAACACAGCCAGGGCTCTGCACACTCACACATGGCCCGCGCCCCTGCCCACCCTCTCACGGTTTCCTGAGGTCTAGCCCCAGGTCTTGTACTCACAGCTTCATATTCCTGGACAGAGCCAAATCGTTCTTTCTGGATCCGCGTCATGTAGAGCACGTCCGTGTCGGGCAGCGCCTCCTCGATGCTCTCAAACTCCTCCTGGGGAGGGAGCCCCAGTCAATGCCCTGCAGAGCTCTCACCACTCAATCCTGGCCCCCTGGTGTGGGCTGAGCCACCAGGATCTCACCTGCTTGGTGCCCCGGGAGGCCACAAAGTCCCGTACACTGGGTGGCATGCGCAGGCTGGGAGGTGCCACATAGCGTAGGCTCACACGGTACTGGGTGAGCAGACAGGCCAGGGAGTGCACCGTGCGTCCATGTTTCAGGTCTCCTACCATAGTGATCTAAAGGAGGCAGCCAGTCACCAGGTGGGCTCACAAGCATCCCCTGCCATTTCAAAGGCTGGGGCCTCAGGCCTCCTGGACACAGCATAGCCTGCCCCCCACTCCAGTCCTCCCCACCCTCACCGTCATGCCATTGACAGTCCCCAGCTCTTCTCGAATGGTGAAGATGTCCAGCAGGGCCTGCGTGGGGTGCTCCCCGACCCCATCCCCGGCATTGATCACTGGTCTGCGGCAGTGCTTGGCCGCCAGCTGTGAAGACAGGAAACGGTGGGAGAACCCTGCCTTCTGCAGCTTGGAAGGCTCTCCCTGCCCCACCCTGCATCTCCTGGGTCCCTTCACCCATCTAGCTCAACTTAACACTTGTGTGTGGGCAGGAAGGGACTTTATGTTCTTGGGTTCAGCCTTGGCCACCCCATCTGAGGGGACTGAGGGGACAGGCTGGCCTCACCTCCACAGCTCCAGGCTGAGGGTGCCGGAGCACGACGACATCAGCATAGCAACTCATGGTCTGCACCGAGTCAGCAAGGGACTCGCCCTTCTGGACAGAGGATGTGGCTTCTGAGAAGCTGAGGACAGCGCCCCCAAGCCGGGCCATGGCTGCTGCGAAGGAGCTACTGGTGCGGGTGCTCACCTCGTAGAACATGGAGGCCATGACCTTCCCCTGGGGAAAGGGCCGGTGGGAGGGGTATGTGCATGTGTGTCTTGGGAATGTGCACAGGGCAGCACGCACCTCCCACCTGCACCAGAGGATGCTGAGACCCTCCCTTGAGACCTGCCACCGCCCAACATTTCCACACTACGGTGACTCAGAGCTAAAGCCATGACTGTGTGATGACCCCAGAGAGCAAATGTCAACGGCTGTCTCCTGTGACTAACGCAATGCAGATCAGATGACCCTAGGTCACCGCTAGGAGGGTGCTGGTCGAGATGGAAAGGACCTTCTAGAGCAGAGACCTGCTGACAGTGCAGTCTGCACACACACATACGTGAAGGACCATAGGGAAGCAAGCGAGAGCTGGACCCCACAGTCCCTGACGCACCTTCAGGATGTCCAGGCTCCGCTCCTTCTGCACCATCATCCGTAGTGTGTGCGCCACGTTGAACAGATGAGACATCTAGGAAGGATCTCAAGTCAGTCCTGCAGGTCCTGCCGCCTACACTCCAAACCCTTAAGCTCTGGGTGTCACTGCCCTGTGTCCCCCTGGTACCTGATCCTTAGTGAACTGCTTGACAGACAGGATGTGTTGGCCCACTAGGGAGTGCAGTAGGGGTGACATCTGAGGGTGCAGCAGGCCAGAAGACCCTAGGTTCTGGGGTGACGCCTGTCTAGGTACTGGTGGTGCAGGGTAGCAGGGGCCATCAGGGGTTCCCATCAGCTCTGCAGCGAGGGGTGGAGCAGAAGAGTCTGGTCAGAGGGCTCCCCTGCTTGGATCAGACTACAGAGGCCCCCAGGTAAACATGCGTCACTGTGGGCTCACCTGGCTCCACTACCTTCCTGGGTGGCTTCTCTTTGGGTTCCTCAGCTGCAAATGACAATAGGACAGAGGCCACCCGGTGGCTGTGGTATGGTGGGCCCAAATCACAATGCCTCTGCTCCCAGTGCTTGTGTTAAAGCCACCTCAAATCACAGGTGCTACAGCAGGTTAGGGGAGGCAGGAGGATGCAGCAGCTATGGGGAGAGACCCGGGACTCCCTGTGGTGCTATGCTGTATGGGCCAGAGTGTGCCCTCCCAGGGCCTTCCCAGCTGGCATAAGGAATCAGAGGCAGAGGAATGGCCAAGTTCACACCAACCAGCAAGCGGGATTTACCCCATGCTCGGCTGCCCCATGAGATCCCAGCTCCTGGGCGGAGGTACATAGCTGCCCACAACAGAAAAAGGCCCGTGAGAAGACGCTGGAGGATGCTACTTCCTGCTGTAGGAACTACTTTAGTCAGAGTAGGGTACAGTGGATCAGACTAGGAGCAAGGGCAGGAAAGGGGACAATGGAGTCTTGAGAAAAGCCCGAATCAGTTCCTGGGTAACTGGGCCTCCATCCCTGGCCCATTATGGACACTATGTAGAACAGGTTCCATCCCTCTAGAAGTCAGGCTATGTGGAACAGCATCTATCCCTACACAAGTCAGTAAGAAAGAGCCTGTATTCTGTGCCACAGGGACCTCTCTTACTTACCTGGTAGACCTGGGTCAGAGGCCCGGTGGATTCGGGGTGGCAAGTGGAAGCGGCCATCAGGAAGGCCTGGGATGACTCGGCGTGGTCTTTCGGGTGTCTGCAAAGGATATGGCCCAGCATGTTGAGAAGTTACTGACCCGTGTTGGCCATACACAGTCCCTCAGGAAAAGCCAGTGGGCCCTCGCACAGAGTTCACCCCACCCCACCTCTGCATGGCCGCAGCTTCCCAACATGCTGTTGATGGCTGGCAGACACTGGCCTGTTGGAGGTGCGTGCAATCCAGCAACAAGGCCTGGGCAGACACATTAACACCAGGCTTGTGATTCTCAGAGCTGGCTTCCTCACTGAAAACTAAGTCCCCTCGGCAGTGGACAGGGAGGGAGGCAGGTAGTGTGATTTCAACTATCAAGCATAGCACTTCCCACCAATGAAACTGCTAGCCCAGCCTTAGGGCACACCCCTGGGCTAGCGGCCAGATCCAGCCCAGGGGCAAGGTAGTTACCGTGGTTATTTCGGTGGTGGCAGGAGTTGAAGGAGGAGGCTGGGGAACAGCCCCCTGAGGCCACTTCCGAACATCTTGTCCATAGCCCGGGGGTACCAGCACCTGCACACAGAAGGCAGAGAACATGAGGGAGCAGGGAGTTCACAGAGACTCTTAAGAGAAACAGACACCAGCAAGAAAATGTCATCTGAGACACAGGGCAGTGGGTCTTGTACTGGGCAGGGAGTCAAATGAAACTGCTCAAGAGGTCACTTCTGAGACTAACTGGGAACCACACACATACCTGTCCATCAATATAGGCGACCTCCCCTCGCAAGACCACACGGCGCACGGTGCCCTTCACCTTCTGTCCTTCAAACGGGGTCCAGTGGGCCTTAGAGAAGGGCATGTGGCTGGGGACTGTCCACTCGTGCTCCAGATCCACCTGTCCGAAGGGTCAAGGGTAAGGTCACACAGAGTACAGCTTGGAGGATGGAACTCCCCCAACTCCAGGCCCTCAGCCTGTCACCTCTACATAGGTGTCCTCCTGGAGAGGCAGGTGGAAGATGCGCCGGGGGTTGTGGTGCAGTCGCTGCAGCAGGTCATCCAGACTGAGCCGGCCCTCACTCACGGCTGTCAGCAGCAGCGGCAACATGGTCTCTAGCCCCGGGAAGCCAGGTGGAGGCTTGGGCCCAAACTTCTCCTCCAAGGTGTGGGGAGCTGTGAGGAAAACAGCTATCACTCTGGGTGGCTCGGCCACCTCATCCAAGACTCCACTTGGAGCAATGCCACAGTCCTCACTACCAACTCCCATGGCCATGTCGTCCCAGCCGCCCTCTGGGGCTCGGCCCCTGCACACATAGCCTCCCACTTCCTTCTTTCAACCAGCATTTGTTAATCCCTGTGCTTAAGGACCCCAGAGTCCTGGCCTGGCTCCCCCTTTCTTCCTAGAGCTGCCCCAGAGCTTGAGTTGGGGCGTAAGTGGGCTGAAGTGGGAGATGCGTGCTGGGCCCCCACCGTGGTCTGAGGCAAAACAGTCGATGACCGCCATGTTCTCCCACAGGGCTTCCATATCCTCTCGGGACCCAAGCTCAGGGCGGACCTCTCCCTTCCCAGGTCCCAGGCGCTCCAAGTCTTCCCGGTTTAGGAAGAGGTGGTGAGGTGCGACCTCACACGTCACTGGCAGCCCCTGCGCCTTTGCAGTTTTAATCAGCAGGATCTGGGGAGAGAGGAGGACAATCCACAGGAGGCCCCAACATGACACGCCCTGTCTTGCCAAGTCTCTCTGCTTGGCATTCTTTCTCAGAACAGTGAGGCCCAAATGTGCCAAGGGTGCCGGCTTGGGTTCTCCCACTCCTTCCTGCCTCCAAGGACTCGTGGTGACCTTTAGTCTTCCTGAGAAAGTGACAGGGGTACCAGGATCTCTGATGCACTCTCACCTCTTCTTTCGAGCCACATGACATATGTGCACTGGACGCTGGGTCAGCTGAGCCACCATGAGGACCGCAGCGACACTCTGCCGCTCCGCATGGGCCACAATGGGGAGGTGGGAAGGCCAGGTTTCAAAATGCTGGGGGCAGAAAGAATTGACAAGAGAACTGATGAGCCTTCAATCCGCTGCACACATTAGAGCCCGGGGCCGTTGGAAACCCCTGAATCCTTTCTGCTGGCAGCCCATGTAGATGAGGCCTCAAGCTAAGAGACGGCATGTGGTGACACACTGCCTACCTCCATCCACTGGGCTACACTGTCCAGCCGTAGTTCAGAGAAGGTCTCATTGAGGTAGAGCTTCAGGCCTGCTGCAGATCCGGCCACAGCACCCAGAGTCCCTGCGTTTTCAGATGATGCTCCAAGGAACAGGGCAAAGTCACAGCGGGCGCCAGCCTCTGCCAGCTAGACAGGGTTCATACACATGAGGTAAGGTTTGCTGGCATCCATGCTCACGTAAGTCAGCTGGGTACAGTAGCCTGGGGTCTAGTGGCTCACCTTCTGGGCAAGGGCCAGAGCAGGAGCATCAATGATGGGCGGCCGGGTATTAGGCATAGCACAAACCATGGTGATGCCCCCAGCCAAGGCCGCGGCTGTGCCTGAGGCAAAGTCCTCTTTGTGTGTCCCGCCTGGTTCCCGAAGGTGCACGTGGACATCAATCAATCCTAGAAGGTGGGGCAAGATCAGAGTTGGCGTGGGCCAAGACTCACGGCCACTGATCCAAGTTCCCAATCAAAAGCACCATGGACAGAGGACGCTAACACCAAGAGACCCTAGGGCCTGCACCAGCTGCAAATCCAGGCAGACAGCCCTGTGGTTGCAGTTACCACCCGAAGCCTCACTCACCAGGCAGGCGAACTAACTTCTGGGAGGTCATGCAGTCAACATGGACTTTCAAAGGAGGGGCTGGGCCAATCTGGCCTAGGGCCTGCAAGTGGAAAGCAAATCAGGACAGATTAAGAGGAAGGGTGGGCAGCCCTGGGAGATAAGTTAGACTCATTTCCCCACAACCCACACTCCTTTTTCTCCATCCATCTTGCTGACTCTGGAGCCACAACGCTTTACCATGAACATGACTTTTTCATGGCGCCATCTCCCACCCCAGAACATACTTTCTCTTCCCCCATCACGGCACCTATCAACCCAGCACCCAGGGCTGTGTTACCTCTACAAAGAGTTTGGTGCACTTGATGTCGATGATGAGAGGCACAGAGAAATCAGCGGCCAGACGCCGGGTACGGTAGCCCTTGGTAACAAAGGAGGAAAGACGCCGGCCCCCAGCCCCACGCATCGACAGGTTAATCACTAGCTCAAAGTGGTTCTCAGCCAGCTGATCCAAGATGCTCCGTTGTGGTGGGCACTCACCATCCACAGCCTCTTCAAAGTGCCAGTCCACAGCTGTTACCTGCCAGCCCAGAACTAAGGTCAAGACCAACTTCACCCCAGAAAATTCCGGTTGTACTGGCTCGCTTTGTGTGTCAACTTGACACAAGCTGGAGTTATCACAGAGAAAGGAGCCTCCCTTGAGGAAATGCCTCCATGAGATCCAGCAGTAAGGTAGTTTCTCAAATGGTGATCAAGTGGGAGGGCCCAGCCCATTGTAGATGGTGATATCCCTGGGCTGGCAGTCTTGCGTTCTATAAGAAAGCAAGTTGAGCAAGCCAGGAGAAACAAGCCAGAAGGCAGCATTCCTCCATGGCTTCTGCATCCATTCCTGCCTCCAAGTTCCTGCCCTGTTTGAGTTTCTGTCCTGACTTCCTTTGGTGATAAACAGCAGTGTGGAAGTGTAAGCTGACTAAACCCTTTCCTTCCCAACTTGCCTCTTGGTCATGGTGTTTTGTGCAGGAATAGAAACCCTGACTAAGACAGCTGGGCAGGCCTATCTGAACAGATCTAGCCTGCAGTGAGAATGAGAGAGTCTGTGGGCATGGGACTGCTCTGTCTGCTACAGGCAAGGTATAGTTCTCCTGTGTGAACAGTTAGGTCACTCACAGCAGGACAAACTCACATACATGTACATGTGCACAAGACTTGGAAAGAAAATAAACAAAACAAAACCTAAGAACTTTAACAATGCAGAAACACACCCTGCTTGTTCTACCCTGGGGCAAAGGGAAAGAGAGAGACTCCTTTGGGGCCTTCGGGAGACAGTGGCAAGTGACTACATACCTTGACACCGTGCTCAGTGTAGAAGTCAGCTGTACCCAAGCTGGCATAGAGGCTGTAGCCCAGGCTCTCCAGCAACCGCACGGTTGGGAGCAGCTCACTTTTGTTCTAAAAGCAAGCAGAGGCAAGTGAGCCTGAGCCTAGATAGCCGAAGCCATGTGCCGTGTGGCCCTTCCTTCCCGGGTGGCCCTGGTACCTTGTAGCTGCCAATGGTGAGCAGAATGTTCTTCTTCGGGATCTTAAAGCCAGTGCTGAGCATGGCTTTGAGGTAGGCTTCACAGCGGCTCTCTCCAAAGCCAGCCACCTCGCCAGTACTGGTCATCTCTACACCCAGTACCACGTCAGCACCGGCCAAGCGTGAGAAGGAGAACTGAGGTACCTGGGGGAAGCAGCAGGACAGAAGTCAGGAGCCGAGGCAGAGAGGGCTCTGTCCCCATCACACCCACACTGAAGGGCTGGCCCTCCAGCTTCCACACTGCCTCCACCCTGGCTAGTTTCCAGCCCTGGACCCAGCCCCAAGGAGCTCCGCAAATCCAACAGCCTTACCATTCTTGTGACTCAGTTCCAGTACCACCCCGTCTCCCAAAACATACTCTTGGAAACAACACCCCCATCTCCAAACTCCTTGTACATTTGGTTTATAACTCGGTTATGTAGGTGTATCACAGACTGTTCCATAACAAGCTATTTCTGAACCAAACTTCTTTTGCCTCCTACAGGGTAAACTCTTAAGGGATGATGACCACTGTATCATCCTATGGTTGGGCAATAATGCCTCGTGTGGGTGAGAGTTCATCTGTTCAGTGAGCTCTCTCCCTTAGCTCAGTGGCAGAGCGCTTGCCTCACATGCCTGAGGCCCTGGGTTCGAGTCTCCAGTAGCTCAAAAAATATAAACTAACTAAATAAAGCAGCCAGCTGTCCCACATTTTACAGAACCATCTAGTTTTTGGCCTGAGCTTGTTATAGCAATTAGGGGATCCGTACACCAGGCTCAAGGGTCCCAGCCCCCAATTTACCTTTACTCCCACGACTCCAGAGCCAGTCATGAGCCCCACGGACTCTACTTTCTCCCCCATGATGATCCTTGTGGCCAAGGCTACGAGGTCAACACCGAGTGTCTTGGACACGAAGGGGAAGGAGCGGGACACACGCACATTGCATTCAATAACCTTCAGCTGGTCATCCTAGGGGAAGGAACTTCAGGTCAGGCCTTGGGAAGCCCAGACGTGCTGACACCGCTCTACTGACCTGGGCTCTCGGCCTCTCTCGATTCAGTGAGAAACGACCCCTTCCCCAGCTTTGCTGCCTACGTGGGTGAGGGTAAGAGACAGTGCAGCATGAGGGACTGCAGGCTTCTGCCCCTTCCTGCCGACTTATTACCTTGGCAATGAGCTGCAGGTTGAAGGGCCCCGTAACCTGAAGCTCCTGGCCCACGGCATGCACAATGGCTTTGATCCGCTCCAGAGTTTTAGGGGTGATGTCTTGTGGGGGGTCACCAGCGTGGCATCACCTGAATGCACACCTGCATTCTCCACGTGCTCAGAGATGGCAATGGCCGACACGATGCCGTCACAGGCCACAGCATCCACATCAATCTCCTGGAGGCAGACACAGGCAGCGGGATTGTGGAACAGGGTGATTTTCTCCTCCTCCCCTAAGAAGCTCCCTTTGTGAAACAGGGTTGTCGGATACAAGCGTCCTTCCGGCCCACCGTGCCTGTGACCCAGCGAGTGCACAGCCTCCTCTGGCGCTGGCGGGGAGACCCTCACCTTTGCTTCCTGAATGAATTTGGAGATGACCACTGGGTGCTCCTTAGAGACAGCGGCCGCACTGCTCAGGAAGCGCTCCAGGTCCCCATCGGTGTACGCCACATTCATAGCAGCACCGCTGAGCACGTAGGAGGGGCGCACTACGCAAGGGTACCCAACAGTCTGGCAGAACTGGCGAGCAGACTGCGGGGTGGGGTGTGGGGTGGGAGGAAGTTCAGTGGGGCTGATCGCACTCCTCACAACAACGCCCAGCCCCCCCCCCCCCCCCCCCCCCCCCGCTTCCTGCCAGGCCCCAGCCTACCTCCAGGTCACTGAGCTCTCGCCACTGAGGCTGGCTGATGCCGATGGTGTCTAGGAGCCGGGAGAACTTGAACGGTTCTCAGCTGAGTCGATGGCTTCAGGGGAAGTGCCCAGCACTCGGCATTGCTGCCGATGCAAAGCCATGGCCATGTTGTTGGGCAGCTGGCCACCCATGGACAGGATCACCCCCTCGGGGTTCTCTAACTCATAGATGTCCATCACCACCTGGAGTACAGGAAAGGAACCAAAGACAGCCAAAAGGCTCAGGGAAGCTGTCTCGCTCAGTGCTTCCCTCACCCCCACACCAAGTACAAGGAATCTGGGCTCCCCGACCTATCCCACTCATTCCCTAAGTACCTTGGGAAACCTTATCCCTCTCACCTCAAAAGAGATCTCATCAAAGTAGAGTCGGTCGCACATATCATAGTCGGTGCTGACTGTCTCTGGGTTGTAGTTCACCATGATGGTCTTATAACCCATCTGCCATAGGGGGTGGAATACATTAGGGATTAAGAAGAAGCACACGGAGGCTGGAGAGATGGCTCAGTGGTTAAGAGCACTGGCTGCTCTTCCATAGGTCCTGAGTTCAATTCCCAGCAACCACATGGTGGCTCACAACCATCTGTAATGGGAATCTGATGCCCTCTTCTGGCATGCCAGAGTACATGTAGATAGAACACTCATACATAAATTAAAAAAAAAAAAAAAAAAAGAGGAAGCACAAAGAGAACTAAGCCAAAGCACTCAGTCCAGCCTGCCAACTTCCCATGAGTCAGCTGGACACAGGTAGACAGGTGGACAACATGTTAGGGATGAGATTCAGGCAGAGAGAAGTAGAACCTTAAAGACGGTTCCTAACACAAACCTACAACAGAAGGTGTTTTTCTTATAGGATTTATATTCATTTCTAATGAACAGGAAGATCCAGGACCTTGTGTGGGGGGACAGGCAACCACCACTGAGAACAGGAAAACTAGGAGAGAAGAGGACCTCTGACCTTCCGGAGCTGCTGGATGCAACCCACAGCACACCAGTCAAACTCAACGCTCGAGCCAATCCGGTAGACGCCAGAGCCAAGGACCAGGACGTGAGGTGTCCGAAAGTCGAGGTCATGGGTATTGCCCCAGTATGTCAGGTACAGGTAATTTGTCTGGGCTGGCCACTCAGCTGCAACTGTGTCAATCTGTTTCACTGCTGGGCAGATCCCCAGTTCCTGACGCAGCTTCCGAACAGCCAGCTCTGTGCTAAAGGAACAGAAAGTGAGAACAGAGTATAGACTGACTGATAAGCAAGTGCTAGAGCAGGGTTAGTAAGGAAACATCCTATGGGCAGACGAAGATAAGAACTTTCCAAGGTTCCTCTCCAATGGCTCCTGAGGCAAAAGTTGCCTCCCCACATGTCTTGGCCCAAGGCCCTCACCACCATCTCTGACCTCAGGACTGCGAGGGCAATTTGCTTGTCTGAGAAGCCAAGGCACTTGGCCTGGTGCAACAGGTCTTGGGGTAAAGGTTGTCCTCGGTGTTGTTCCAACAACTGGGCGTGGGTCACAATGCGCTTCATCCGGTGCAGGAACCAGCAGTCGATTCGAGTGAGCTCGTAGAGACGCTCCACGGAGTAGCCAGCCCACAGAGCGGCAGCCACCACAAAGATCCGCTTATCTGTCGGTGTCTCTAGCTCCTGTTGAGGAAGAGCACAGATGGCTGGATGCAGGGCAGTGCAGGGGTGGAAAAAATACAGGCAGGGAAGGGAGAAATAGCAAATCATGTGATCACTGCTGCCGTTACTGTCAGTGACATGGAGCAGAGCCCGAGTCGGGTGCTTGTGGAGAGGAGAGCTGCTTACCACGTCGCTGACTGGCTTCACTGTATGGTCAAAGCCCACACAGTTCTCATCTACCATGCGCAGGGCCTTTTGGAAGGCCTCCTCAAAGGAACGCCCGATGCCCATGACTTCGCCTGGAAGAACAGGATGGAGGGGCTGAGAGTGGAGGGGTGGGTGGACATGCGGATACCCAACACACTCATGGTAGGTTCTCAAGGCCCATGCTAGTGGTGTCTTATGATGTTTCACCATTAAGAAACCTAAAAGCAAGCTGGGAATGGTAGTGCATGCCTTGAATCCAGCACTTGGGAGGCAGAGGTAGGGGAATCTCTGTGAGTCTGAGGCCAGACTGGTCTACAAAGGGAGCTCCAAGACAGCTAGGGGCTTGTTACAGAGAAAAGAAAAAAGAAAGAAAGAAAAGAAAAAGAAAAGAAAGAAAGAAAAAGAAAAAGAAAGAAAGAAAGAAAGAAAGAAAGAAAAGAAAGAAAGAAAGAAAAGGAGGAGGAGGAAGAAGAGGAGGGAGGGAAGGAAGGAAGGAGGGAGGGAGGAGGAGGGAGGGAAGGAAAGGAGGAAACCTAAACATAATGTCTTTTCCTACCATTTCCACAGACAAGCACAGCCTGTGCTGAGTGAATATAGAACAGGCATGCATAAAATGGGCCTGTAGATACTAGGAACTTGTTAGTAGCAGCAGCAGCCCAAACTACTGATGACTGTCCAGCTATCTGGCTTGATTTATTCACATCATGATGGTACCATCTGGAATGTTTCATCCTAGAACATTAACGTCTGGATGACGGGAAAATGATCCCACTCTTGAGATTAGCATCCATCCGCTCTTCTCTCTCTCTCTCCCTCTCCCACCAAGACACAGTTTCTTTATGTAGCCCTGGCTGTCCTGGAACTCACTATAGACCAGGCTGACCTTAAACTCAAGAGATCTGCCTGCCTCTGCCTCCCAAGTGCTGGGATTAAAGGCCTGAGCTGCCACCACCACCCAGCTGCCAACAGCATTTTAAAAAAAGATTTGAAGGCCCAATGAGAAGTGTGCACCTTTCGTCTCAGCACTTGAGAAGCAGAGGCAAGTGGATCTCTATGGAGTTTGAAACAAGCTTGGCCTACAAAGCAAGTTCCAGGACAGGCAATATTATGTAGAAAGAGCCTGCCTCTGAATGAATGAATGAATGAGTGAATGCAGAGTTGAGGTGCTAAGAAGATAGTCAATGATGTATTGCCTAGAATATGAGTTCAAGCTCTGACACCCACAGTAAAGACAGGCGTGGCAGAAGCCCCTCCCCCACACGGCTGTACAACCTCATAAGCACTATGTCAATTTGATTTACTGTAATTTAACTGCCAAATGACTGAAGGACATTTAGCTTTTAAGTGTTGATGGTGGTAAGTGAGACTGTAGTATTTGTTGTTTTAGATTACTACTTAGAAAAGATTCCCAGAGGCCGGGCGGTGGTGGCGCACACCTTTAATCCCAGCATTGGGAGCAGAGGCAGGAGGATTTCTGAGTTCGAGGCCAGCCTGGTCTACAGAGTGAGTTTCAGGACAGCCAGGGCTATACAGAGAAACCCTGTCTCGAAAAACCAAAAAAAAGAAAAAGAAAAAAAAAGAAAGATTCCCAGAAGTGCAGGGCAATGGGTAACTGTAGCCTTTGTTAAGTACCAACCCCATCACAGATGCTGCTGTCCTAGATACAAAATGTAAAGTGAAACCAACTTCCTACTTACTGGGAACTTAATTTTAGATGAGTTTTGCTAATCATAGTATCTTGAAGCTGAGTGTGGTGGCTCATGGCTCATGCTGTAATCTCAGAATTTAAGAGACAGAGGCAGGAGAATCACTATAAGTTGAAGGCCAGACTATTCTATACACAGCAAGTTCCAGGCTAGCTATGGCTATATAATGACATCTTGTCTAGGGGAAAGAAAAAAAGAAAGATCAAGAGCTTGAAGCAGGAAGACTGTAAGACTTTGGGGACAGTGTATGGCTACATAGTGCACATTATATATATCATCTATAAAGTGGATAGCTGGTGATACAGCTAGAGCCTGTCTCAAAAAGACAGAATCAAAAAACACAAAGTTATAAAAGTTAACAGGGAGAAGACGGTATTTCAAGAAGACTGGGAGGAGTAAGAGACATTTCTGAGTCTCAGCTGGGAATCAATCTTTGATTGTCCTGTTTCCAATCCACTTATTTTAGCCACAATTTAATTATGGCTCCGGTCCCATGTTTATTATAATTTTCATATAACAGAAACTCATCTCCAGAAGGAACATCTTGGCAGTCTTGGAGGACTTCTAAAAATTCTGAAACAATATCTGAGCTCAGATTTACTTGTTTAAAAGCCACTTGTGCTCTACATGGAGACCTGGTGCATGGTGACATGCTAATCCAAATCTGCTGGTGGCACCTGAACAAGCACATGCTTCTCTCAGATGAGGCAACTACAGAGACACTGCATAGCACACAGCTGGGTTCCAGCCTGCTTCCCCACTACATGGTAGTGGCCGGCACACAATATTCCAAACAGTCTGGTGGGGTTTTTGTTCTGTTTTTGAGACAGTGTCTTGCCATTACAGTTTAGGCTAGCACAGAATTTACTACATAGCCCAGGCTGGCCTTGAATTCACACTCCTCCTGTCTAAGCCTCCCAGGTGCTAAAGTTCTGTTACGTAACTGCTGCTATCTTGCTCTGATCCTAACTCTGTGTTAAAACACAATTCCACTGTAGATACCAAGTTGTTGCCAGAGGAGGAGACAGGCTAAAAATGGCTAGCACCGTGCTGGCTTCCCTCACTGAAAGGAGCTTGCATGGTGACCAGAGTTCAGTTCCTGAAACTCACATAAAGCTAGAAAGAACTGACTAATTGTACCAACTCCCACCTCTGCACTGTGGCATGCACACCCCACCCTCACATACACGGAGCACACAAACAGCACACTAACAAATTAAGAATTAAGGATTCACAGGAAAGCATCAGGAACTCTTACCCTGGAAATACTTAAACAGTGAATAAAATGTCACTGGAATTTATCAACCTAACGATGCGGCTGGAAGTCAGACACCACAAGGATAAAGTGTCTCGAGGAAGATGTGAGCAATGTGTTCACAACCAGCAAGATCTGGCTTTTGTTTTGATGCCCCTACATCTTTGTGAGCCTCAGCCAGGTCTCTTTCCTCCTGTGGCCCCTCCATTTACTTGTTTGTTAAATAAAGAAATCAAATAATCTGATCCCATGGACTATATTCTAACACAGGCTTCCAGATGACTTTCGACCCCTTCTCCTAATGAGAATAACTATCTAATTGAAATGTACCATTAACTCTGAGAAATCTCTATCCTTCCTTCCTCTCTCTCCTCCCTCCCTCCCTCCTCCCTCTCTTTCACACACACACACACACACACACCACACACACACACACTCAACATCTGCTTTTCAAGACAGTGTTTCTCTATGTAGCCTTGGCCACCCAGGAACTTGCTCTACAGACCAGGCTGCTCTCAAATTGACAGATCCACCTGCCTCTGCCTTCCAAGTGTTGGAATTAAAGGCACGGGCTGGCATGTACTACCATGCCCAGCCTGATGATCTGTATTAAAGGATCGCAGCATCAGGAAAGCTGAGAACCACTGGTCTCTGGTTCTAGCAGGACTCACAGGAGTTGGAAACTCACCAACACTCTTCATGCAGCTCCCAATCTTTGTACTGACACGCAGGAACTTGCTGAGGTCCCAGCGAGGAATCTTTACCACGCAGTAGTCCAGGCTGGGCTCGAAGGCTGCTGTTCCTCCCGTAACAGAGTTTCTGAGCATCAGCGAGTTGGGTGCCAAAAAGACAGAGAAGAATATACAGGGTGAGCTTCTAGTCCCTCTCATAGGTCCCGTCTTATGAATAATTTCAATTTTCCCCTCCCCATAACACCAGGACTTCCCCCAAGTTATACCTGAGCTCTGGCAGGGGAATGCCCAATGCTAGCTTGGCTGCCACATAGGCAAGCGGATAGCCTGTGGCCTTACTGGCCAGGGCAGAGCTTCGGGAGAGCCTGGCATTTACTTCAATGATGTAATACTGCAAATAGGAGAACAGAGAGACTAAGTCACTGATACCTGGCCTAGAAAAGAGCTCAAAAAAAAAAAAGAGGAGAAATGACTGGGCCCTTACCAGAGATGGAGAGAAAGGCCCTCCCCAAGCTCCAACCCTAAGCACAACAATCCTGGCTTCACTCTAGGGTGAGCAAGGTCAAGAAACCTCTTAACCTTGAGGCCCAAAGACCAAAGTGTGAAGGCTGCAGTATCAGCCTCATAGCCTCACCTGCTCAGACTCCGGTTCAGGGCATACTGCACATTGCACTCCCCAACAATCCCCAGGTGCTGGGTGACCTTGATAGCTGTCCGTCGCAGAAGCTGGTACTCTCTGTCATTCAGTGTCTGGCTTGGAGCCACCACTATGGACTCACCAGTATGGATGCCCAGTGGGTCTAAGTTCTCCATGTTACATACCTACAAATGGGGTCACGGAGGTCACCAACAAAGGGGGTCAAAAGGGCCAGGAGGCTACATCCTCAGACCCTGCTATGTCTGAAGAGGGACTTCTGCTTTTCCAAAGGTTCAGAATGTGCAGGCCACCAGTGCCTCAGCACTCACCGTTACACAGTTGCCGTAGGCGTCCCTCACCACCTCATACTCAATCTCCTTCCAGCCCTTCAGAGACTTGTCTATCAGCACCTGGCTGGTATGGGCAAAAGCTGGAGCCACAAGAGCTGAGAGTTCCTCTTTGGTGGAAGCAAAGCCAGAACCAAGACCACCCAGCGCAAAGGCTGCTCGCACCAGCACAGGGTAGCCTAGTCGCTCAGCAGCTGCCTGAGCCTGCAGTGAGCGGGAGACATGAACCAACAGGTCATTTCTGGACCCAAAAGGAATAAGGTTCAGAGGAAATGACATCATCCCACTTCTACCCAAACACCTAACAAACCTGTTCAAGAGAATTTGCTGCTTCACTGGGGGCGACATGCTCTCCGATCTCAGCCATCCTGGCAGCGAAGGCTCGCCTGTCCTCAGTCAGTTCAATTGTCTCCACAGGTGTACCCAAGACCCGGACCCCATACCGAGCCAGTACCCCAGCTTTGGTCAGCTCCACACCACAGTTCAGGGCTGTTTGACCCCCGAAAGTCAGTAACACACCATCTGGGCGTTCATTACGGATCACCTGAGGCAGGAGGTAGGACCGGCAGACATTAGAGGAGAGTAAATCAAAGCAGCTTAAGAGCCCAGAGTGACCAGCAAACCCCCTTGCCCATCAAGAGTCCCCTCCTCAGGCTATCCTTATCGGAATCAAGAGTTGTACCTGTGTTACGTAGTGAGGAGTTATGGGAAGGAAATAGACCTTGTCTGCCAGCCCCTGAGAGGTCTGCACTGTGGCAATGTTGGGGTTGATCAGTAATGTCTGGATGTTCTCCTCCTTTAGGGCTTTAATTGCCTAAAAGGACAAAAATGGCTGGTCAGCCTCTTCTACAGAAGACAGGACTTAGGCACTTCTTCCCCTCAGTATATTCTCAGTCCTTAGTAAGTGACTTCTTTCTTCCCGACCTCAACATCTATTTATTTGTCCCCAGACCCGATCCATGTCCTCCCTTTAAACAGTGTTTATGCTTCCCTCCTCCTCCTCAAGACTCAACAGGTGGCACACCCTGGTGGGAGGCCATCACCTTACCTGAGAGCCCGAGTAGTCAAATTCTCCAGCCTGGCCAATGGAGAGGCCCCCTGAGCCTAGGATCAGAACCTTTCGCGGTGGTGGGAGCCCAGAGCCAGGAATGGGAAGCTCAGGGGGACAAAGGCGCTGAGCCAAGCGTTCTCTTACTGCAGATACAACCAAAGTCATGGAGTATCAGAGTGAGTGAACGCCAGAGGTCATAGCCGCACTAGACCCTCACTTCCAGATTCACTAACTCTGGTGTTTCTTTATGCAGAAATGGCACCACTTGCCCACAATTCACTGTCTCTCTTCTTCCCTCACAAATCTAGCCTTTCAAGTATGTCCCTCTTAGACTTATCCTGGAGCTGGCCCTGTTCTTGCGTCCACACCCAGGTTCTATGAAGGCTTACCTGTCTGGCCCCCAGCCTTCCCAGCTGCAGCCTCTCTCACAGTCTCTAGAAATACATCGAAGAGCAGTTCCATATCTGAAGGGCCGGCCCGGTGCTCTGGGTGGAACTGGACACTGTTGAGGAGATTGGACAACACAGCCTTTGACATCACTGCCAGGGCTACAGTGACCTCAGAGAGGACTGAGGGCCACTGCTGTACCTTGTTTTTCCCATCTCCATGGCCTCTTGTCAGCCCCCAAAACCCCCGTTCACCTGAAAAAGGGCAGACTGTCGTGTACAATGCCTTCGTTGGAACAGTCATTGGCATTGGTAAACAGAGGAGCCCAGCCCGCTGGCAGCGAATCTGCGTCCACCGCAAACCCGTGATTCTGGGACGTCAGAAAGCAGCGCCCGGTACCCACCAGTAAACAGGGCTGGTTGTGGCCTCGGTTTCCGTATCTGGAGAATGGGACACAGAGTCACAACCCCTCTTGCCAAGCTCTCCCCCACTCCCTGAAACTCAGCTCTTTTCACTCTCATGGTTCCCAATAGCTCGATGACTGTTTCCACACCAACAACCCCTAGCTCTCAAGACGCTGCTATGCGTGGGCCCCGTCTGCTCCCACAAGCCCCACCTCATCTTGTAAGTTTTGGCCCCGATGGCTAAAGCCAACAGCTGGTGTCCAAGGCAGATTCCAAACACCGGTCGAGGATTAGGCTCAGACAAGACTCGATTCAGTGTGGACACCACACCAGGGTAAGAGGCAGGATCACCAGGTCCATTACTTAGGAAGAGACCATCATACTCTGAAATGGGCAGAAAAGGTTGACACCCAAGGGCTGACGAGATGCTCAGCAGAAACAAGGCACCACCTATGAAGCCTGGCTGCCTGAGTTCAACCCCAGAGCCATGGCAGGAGAGACCTCTTAAAGCCACCGTGCCGTGGCACACACTTGCACCCACTGCTACAGTAGTTAAACTTGTAAAATAAAAGCACACACCCACCCTGGACCACAGAAGTAGAGTCCCTGGACTCTGCCTTCCTTCCTGCACCCATTCTGACTTTTATCAGTTGTTCTGAGGGATGGCTCTTCCACTCAAACCCAAGCCGCTCATCTGCAAGGTCCAGATACTCACTCTGGCTGTCTAATTCATGGTTCCAGGGTACCACGGTAACCTCAGCCCCAAGCTGGCAGAGACATCTGATCTGATTATACTTGAGGCCACAGTCTAGAGCAAAGATCCGAGGGGCACCCCCTGCATTGAATACCCGTGGAGTCTGAGGAGCAAACAGCAACAGTTGGCAGCTGTGATCAGCAAGCTTAAGACATGCCCACACCAAACCCCATCTTTGAAGTCCTTGAGTTTGCCCCAGTTGTGGTCAGAAAATTAACCACTGGTCTTCTGCCTGCAAACATGTCCTGTTTGCCTCCTCTGTACCTTAATAGAGACCTCTGGTACCAGGGGCCGGGCATTTGGGTCTACGAATGGCAGGGCTGAAGGCTCTGTCCCTTTCTGGACCAGCTTCCCCAAAAGAGACCCTTGTTCCCGCAACTTCTTAGTCAGCTCCCGAGTGTCCACTCCTGTCAAAACAGCACAGTCTCAGATGACAGTCCCGAACTCAGTCATCAGTGAGGGCAGATGTCTAGGACCACTGCCCCTCCTCAGCCCTGAGTCAAACACAACTGTTCTTCAAGTATCAAAGTTCTGGACCACCCTGATGAGAAGATCCTGCTATAAAGTGATCTTGCCCTAAATATCACATCCAAATTGAATCACAATCTACATAGACCTAAGAACTGAAAATAACTTCTAGAAGAAAACAAACATGTTATTGATACTACAGGAATGGGAACACGAGCTGGGCAAGGAGGTGGACATCTATAGCCCAGGCACGTGGGAAGCCGCAGGAGGTCATCCTTGGCTACACGGTGACTTGGAGGTCAGCCTGGGCTATATGATACTCAGTCTTGAAAATCCCAAACCAAAAAGAAAAAAAAAAAGGAGACTACACAAAATTAACAGACCTCAGAAACCTTCCAGTGTCTCTCCGTCTAGGCACACTGTACTTTACCCAGACGCCCAGTGCTTGCTCTCGTACCTTGTAGGCCGGGGATGCCACGCTGTTTCAGCCACTCATGCAGGGTGCAGGTGGCGCTCCAGTGGCTGGGCGTGGGACAGCATTCTCCCACTACCAGTCCCGCCACATGGATCTCCGAGGATTCAAACCACTATAGAAGGAAAGAGACCGTGAGGAATTAGCTCAGTGACAGCTAGCTCTCAAAGGCATGTCCCTCCACCATCTAGCTGAATATGGGCCCAGTGTATCCAAGAGGACAGAAAATGTCGCTTTCCCTTGTCCAAAATCTAGCTCACAAATCCTCTCTCCAAACACCCAATGTCTACATATCCACTACTAGTTAGCTTCCTTCTAAGAATGAACCTTTTTCTACACTTCATCGCTATTTACAATGTGTCTTGAATATGTTCTTACACACAACACAGACTAAATCCTCTAGCATTTACTGAGTGCTCACTAGGTGCAGGCCTTGTAACGGATGTGGGAAAAGGCAGTGAGCAAGAGTAAGGTCCCTTGTCTTCATAGTGTGAACTTTCCCTCAGGGAGTCAGAAACTCTAACAAGGTAATATAAACAAACACGGTAATAATTACATAGGTGTGATAAAAACAAAGTAATAAGATATTCACCCAAGCACATTAAAATAAATCAAGCCAGCGGGCATGGCGGTGCTGCACACCTTTAACTGGAACTCTGAATTGTAGACTAGCCTGGTCTAGAGAAAGTTCCAAGACAGCCAGGACTACACTGAAAAAACAACACAGACACACACACAGCCTGTAAACCCGAAGCCAGTGTGGGCTACACACAGAACAATGGCTAAAAAGAATAAAAAAAGTGTCCATGCCTCACCTGCAATCCCAGCACCAGGGAAAGCTGAGGCAGGAGGCTTCTGAGTTTGAAGGTCTAGCTAAGCTGCAGCCTTCAGGGAACTGCAGGGTGTTTCGGCTGGCCCTCCCCACACGGAATGATCCATGTATACAAGTTCAGGCAAAGCAAATGCGCTGGGCTGTAGGAGGTCTCATTCACCCTGCTTCTGTCAGGGTCTCAATGGTTTGACAACTTACATATTAACCAAATTCATAAGATACTGCCTTGTAGCCAGGTAATGGCGCATGCCTTTAATCCCAGCGCTTGGGAGGCAGATGGACCCTGAGCAAGCCAGTGAGGCCAGCCTGGTCTACAGAATGAGCTTCAGGCAGCCAAGGCTAGACAGAGAAACCCTGTCTTGGGGAAAAAAAAATACGCCTTGTAAACTAAAATGCAGCTATTCAAAGGTTTATGATGAGCGGTGGGTGTGCGCACGCCTTTAATCCCAGCACTTGGGAGGAAGAGGCAGGCGGATTTCTGAGTTCGAGGCCAGCCTGGTCTACAGAGTGAGTTCCAGGATAGCCAGGGCTACACAGAGAAACCCTGTCTCGAAAAACAAAAAAAAACAAAAAAAAATTAAAGGATCTGCTGGCACATGAACTAATATCACAACTTGAGAGGCAAAGGCAGATAATTGGAGAGTTCCAGGCCAACCAAGGTTAAATAGTGAGACCTCTCTGTAAGCCTGGAATCAGGGTATAAGCAAGTTTTGTAGAATATTGCATCTAGGCTATGGTGACTTCTATTATCTTAATGGTTGTGTTGATATTAGCACTTAACTCTCAGAGGTAATATAGTTTCCAGATTTCACAGAATGAGGGCGGGGAAGCTGACTATATGAGGAAATTTGAGTTTATCTAGAGGTAACAAGGCCAAGTAAAGAGTTGACCAATGTCACTGGTATGTAGAGAAACTGACGACTGACCTTAGAAGGGGTATATGACCCGCTAGTTTCCAGTTTCTCAACCTGTGGGTTGCAACCCCTTTGGGGTCAACCACCTCTTTTACAGGGGTTGCCTAACACCATGGGAAATATCAGGCATTTACATTATGATTTACAACAGTAGCAGCAAAAGTAATTTCCATATGGTTTAACACAGTGAGCACCAGGCTAGACACTGTATTAAAGGGTAGCAGAATTAGTAAAGTTAAGGACCTAAAGGATTGTTAACCCCTATGACTCTACTACTTTAAAACAAAACAAAAAAACAATCCTTTGCTGCCCTTATGAAATAACTAGAATTGGTCCTTAATTAGACTGGGGGCCATTCTGATTCGGGCCACTGTCTGACAGTTGAGTTCCAGGCAGCCCGCTCAAGAAAACCCTGTCCGACACGTGCCTCCTTGCAATTTGAGAACTGCTCCATATACCATCTGCCATTTTCCTTGGACCTACTTCACTGCACACAGTCTCAGACGGGGTAACCTGAGGTCTTCAGCTCCCTGCCTTTCAAGGTAACCTAAAACCCTGTAACCACAGTCGCCTTGGTAGGTATAGCTGTTATCTCCGGATGTCTAGCGAGTGTCACTTCACTGTTAACTTCTGACTGAGAAGGGATGTAAGAAAGCACTGGGTGTGACTACCTTGCTCAGGCCCAACTCGTCCTCTTCATCTGAGGGAATGCCGTAGTTGCCGATAGAGGGTACGTTAGCACCAGGATCTGAGCTTTGTAGGAAGGGTCAGGAGGCCTCTGGTAGCCTACCATGCCGGTCTGAAACACTGAAGAAAGGTAGAGTTGGAGTTCCCGGCAAGCGCACCCATCGAACACTGCCCGGCGCAGCAATTCCAGAAGAGATTACTGCTTGCGGTGGAGTGCGAAAGGGAGCTGGCGTGGAGGTATCGACTCGGGGAGGGAGTGTGCAGGCGGGGTGGACAGGTTAAGCGGTGGGTCGGAGCCCGCCGGGCTTGCTTACCACTTCCCCAGCAGTCGACACAGCGGCCCCAAAGGGCGGCTGCGCACCGACCCGTCCTCCAACACAGGGCGCCATCGGGTCGGAGCTGAGCGGTGCACCGAGACCGGAGCGCGGCGAGCCCCACTGGAACAACGAACACCGGCCCGGAGTTGGTCCACGTGGCCGCGCGCGGGGCCTGGAAGCAGGCGGGACCGCAAGCTGGAGCCTTAACGATGAGCTAGCACACTGCGACGCGCACACGGCAGCGTGAGGGGCGGCGGGCAGTAAGGGGACCATGCGGTTCCACAGCTACAACCTGGAGACTGAAACCACCCTCCCACCCAGCCTGTCAAGCTGGAACGCGCACAGGTAGGGCAGTATTGCCTAAAACAATGGGAGAAGAGGTGTTTATTGTAGTCAATAATACAAATTAGTACTAGTTCACTCCTGAACCAAGTGTCCACAAGACCCCCGAGGTAGTGCAATTTGACACCTTCTTTCATTATCAATGGCCGCTTCAGCCTTAAGCAGATCCGCTCACTGGCCAGTACTGTTTGTCAACGAAGTAAATCTTCCTGGCTGTGACTCGATCGATCAGGTTACTCAGTCAGGTGAGCTGGAAATCTTGTGTGGTTCATGAAGCCTTGGCCTTCCGGCGCTGGGTTCCCCAAAGTAGAATGGAGATGGCTAGCGTGGTGGACCCCAGAATCCCAAAGAACATTACCAGTGAAAATGAGCCCTGCGATTAGCAAACAGACAAGTCACAGCGGTGTAGACACCTTTTCTAGAACATCTGTTCTTTCTCAGTCACTCATCCCTTCATTTGGGCACTTCCCTTGTTTCCTATCCCCTCCAGTATCGCTTTCTCGTCTGCTATCTCTTTCTGAGACGTTCTTGCCTAATGCATTCCTTTATTTCTATAAGGTCTAGTTCCTCACCTGCCTCGTACACTTGTATCCATGGAAACCATCAGCACAAATGCACTGCAAAAGACCAGGACCGTCAGATGCACAAGATCCATTCTCAGGACACATTTCTAGGAGCCACAGAAAAACAGTCACTGGAGTCTAAGGCCATTTACCCTGAAGAGTCAAGCTCCTCTGATTCAGAAGCTAAATAGGGTTGGGCCTGATTGGTACTTGTATGGGAGGAGATCACTGGATCTCATTAGGTATTTATTCAAATCTGCTTAGATTCTTAATTAGTTGTAAGTCAAAGTAGAGGGAAAAGCCAGGCATGGTGGTAAACATCTAAATCCCAGCATTTGGGAAGCAGGGGCAGGCAGAGCTCTGTGAGTTCTGGTGTACACAGTAAGTTCCAGATCAGCTAGGAATACATAGAGAAACTCTGTCTCAGAAAATAAACACAAAAGAACAATGAAGAAAAGCTGACAGAGAGTTAGCCCAGGCTTAAAAACCCCAACACCCAGAAGGCAAAAGTGCTGCGGAATTACAGGCCTGCAATCTTTGTGAAGTTTAAAGCTAGCCCAGACTGCACAGTGAGTCCAGGACAGCCAGAGCTGTTATACATAGAAAGTCCTGTATCAAAACAACAACAACAATTTTAGAAGACTAAATAATCAGAATACAACAACAACAATAATTAAAACCTTTTCGGGGGGAATAGAGAACACAGGACAAAAAGGCACTTTAGCATGTTAACGTTCCTAAAGTAGTGAATAACTGCCCTTTAGAAAGAAGGAAAGCACTCCCCGTGAGGTGGCCATGCTAAAGCATACCTGGGCTTCCAGTGCTATTGCAGAGGTCCTTTTGCCCTTGGCAAATCTGCTTATCCGTGAAAGAGGAAACATTGTCCCAGGCACTAATACCTCCAGGACAGCGGACATCTTGTGGTAGTATCCTGAAGACAACGCACATGATCATAAATGCACAGCCGAAGAGGTTGGGGTGTAGCTGGGTAGTAGAACAAACATTCAACAACACAAAAAGCCATGGGTTCTCTCCGTAACACACATGCACATACGAACTTACTCAGGCACATGTTCTCTCACCTGCATGCGTGGCCGCGCATACTCCACGCGCATGCGCGCACACAGCAGTAGCGACTCTCATGCCGATGAGCACTAAGCACATCAGTACTCTCTCCCTAACTCTATTACTCACAGAGTCTGCAGCTGAGTAAATCCACGGAAGGCGTTGGTCAAATCATCCTTGAGAGGATTTGCTTGAAGGTCTCTGCAAAGGACACACTGTTAGCACTCTCTTTGGAGAAGCATGCCATTAGTGTTTATACATGCCATCCTGGGCTACTATTCATTCCTTATCCTCAGTTGTACAAGGTTAGATGCTAATATTAATCTACCTTCTTGAGAGTTATTTCCCATCACCATATTTATCTTTTGGGCAGGAAAATATGTAACCAAACCACTTACATGATAATAGCAGTATAAGCTTGTAAAAAGTTTGGACCAGGATCCTTCAGGGAACAGTTCTGAAGATCTAGCCTGAAGAGACAAAGAAAGTGTTAACTATACCTCTTTTTCATCCCTTACTTAAGCTAATATTGATGGAATATCTTTATGTTCAGAACTGTAAGATTAAGGCTATGGTAGTAGACCTTGTAATCATGTATTAGCCAACTTAGTTAGCCCTGCTACATGTAGACATGTTAATGTACCTAAAATACAAGTTCATTCTCAAAAGCAATACTTCAGATGCATATAAAATCATGGATCCTGTGCTGATCAGTACAGATATATAGCATTCTATTGAGTCACACAGTTTTTTGTTTTTAATACTTATTTATTTTATGTGAGTACACTGTAGCTTTATATGTGTACACTGTGGCTGTCTTCAGAAACACCAGAATAGAGCAACAGAGCTCATCACAGATGCTTGTGAGCCCCCATATGGTTGCTGGGAATTGAACTCAAGACCTCTGGAAGAGGAGTCAGTGCTCTTAACCGCTGAGCCATCTCTCCAGCCCTGGGTCACACAGTTCTAATCAGTATAGCTATGCACTGTGCAAACATTGGAAGAAGCCTTGTGTGGTTTTCCCCCAGGATTAGTGGGTCTCATATTTATTGTTGTTGCTGGAGATCAAACCCAGGGCCTTGTGCATTTGAGGCAAGTCCTCTATCACCAAGCCACAGACAGAGATTTTGTTTTGTTTTTTTGAGACAGGGTTTCTCTGTGTAGCCCCAGTGTCTTGGAACTCACTTTTGGACAATTCTAGGCTCAAACTCAGAGATCTGCCTCCTTCTGGCCTGAGTGCTAGGATTAAAGATGTGTGCCACCACACCAGGCTGACTTTGAGACAGTCTGTGTCAATCTCAACTAGTGACAATCCTCCTGCCTCAGCTTCTCAAATGCTGGATTAGAGACAATGATCAGCATCCCCACAGAGATCGTTTCTTTTCGAGACACGTTTTCAATGTAACCCAAGCTAGCCTCAAATTCCTAAGTAGCTGAGGGTTACCTTGAACTCTTGATACTATCCAACTACTGAAATTACAAATGCATAGGCCCACCAGGCCCAGGCCCAGGCAGGCTTTAAATGAAAGAAAAAAAAAAGCAAATCACTTAGTTTTTCCCAAGTAGATTTTCTACCACAGTTAATTGTAAATGTCTATACATTAAGGGCTTAAAGCCGGGTGGTGGCACATATCTTTAATCCAGCACTTGGGAGGCAGAGGCAGGCGGATCTCTGAGTTTGAGCCAGCCTGGTCTACAGAGTGAGTTCCAGGACAGCCAGGGCTACACAGAAAAATCCTATCTTGAAAAACCAATCAAGGGGGCTAGAAAGATGGCTCAGAGATTAAGAGCACTGGCTGCTCTTCCAAAGGATCTGAGTTCAATTCCCAGCAACTACATGGTGGTTCACAGCCATCTGTAATGAGATCTGGTGCCCTCTTCTGGCCTGCAGGCATACATGTAGGCAGAACACTGTATACATAATTAATTAATTAAAAAACAAACAAACAAACAAAAAGGACTTCAACACATGGTTTTTTTCATTTACTGAGTGCCTACAAACTACAAAATTTGTAACATTATAAAATATATAACTTAGTATATGGCCTAGTTGCAAGCCTGTAATCCCAGGAACTCAGGAAGCTGAGGCAGGAGGACCACAAGTTCATGGTTAGTTCGGCAATTTAGTGGGATCATGTGTCAAAATACTGAAAAGAGCCAGATGTGATGGCTCACTCCTGTAATCCCAGTACTTGGGAGACTGTAACAGGAATGATGTGATTTAGGCCAACCTGTGCTACATAGTATCAGGATAGCCAGGGCTATATAGAAAGACTCTATCTCAAAGAAAACAAAAGGAAAAGTGAATCCAAAAAAGGTAGCTTGCACAAGGTCCCAGGTTCATTCTCTAGTACCTAGAACAACAATAAGAAGACAGAAAAAAAAAAAAATTAAGGGCTGGAACATGGCTTAGCAGTTACAAAGCGAGTATTGCTATTGGTCTGCTGAAGACCCAAGTCCAGTCCCCAGCACCCACACTGGGCCTCTCACAATGCCTGTCATTCCAGCTCAGAGGAATCTAAGGCTCTGGATTTTTCAGCACCTGAACTCAAGTGCGTTACCCAGAAGACAGATAGTCAGACACAGACAGACAGACACAGACAACCACACACACAACAATTAAAAACAAAAAAATGAAAAAAAATTTAAGTGTATATAGTAAAAATAATAATAAAACTATTTTTAAATGATGCCACAAAAGCTATAAAATGGCAAAAACTATGATTTATCATCCAGGAAAAAAAAACCCAAGAGATCATTTACCTATAGAAAAATACTACATCACATTTAAATGTTTTAGAATCAAGCATTAAATGTCTCCAGTTAGGTACTACTATTTATCCCGAAAGCCTGTAGCAAACTGAGGCCAGTCTGGGAACTCTTTTTGAATATCCAAGGATGTCTTCTCCTCCTCACCCAAGATGGTGCCCTTCTGATCCAGGCAGCATCGGGCCTGTATTAGCTTCGAGGTAGCCTCACAGTAAGCAGCTACTCTGGACAAATTGTGCACACCTCCGGACAACGGGTGCATATCTGTAAAAAGAAAAAAACTGATTAAGACTTCCAGAAAGAAAAAAGAACAAACAAGGATCAAGAGTGTCAGCCTTTCTAGAAATCCCATAATGCAAAGCGGAAAGGTGCCATTTATAAACAAAGCCCATTTCTTTCCCTTGCATCCCGCACCAAATCGGCGCACTGTCCAAGTGCCAAGAGAAGATCCTCATGTTTGAGAATCATGACTTGACTATATTATGTCTCTCCAGAGACTTCTCCACCTGACAGGCATGGTTTGGCAAGTGTTAAAGGGCTGCAGGTACACAGCGTACTCAAGCATCACAACATATAGTCGTGCCGTGCACCACGCACAGCATTCGTGCAACGATAGCTGGCAGAAGAGCCAAGGGACTCTGGAGTGAGAAAAACAATGTAAAGTTATTCAAAAAGCAAGGAGATCAAATTTCAAAGGTTTCTGAATGTGGGCAGGGCGAAGGTGCTAGTGGCCAGCACTACATTTTTGTACTCGGGAGCACGATCCCCGCAGGCACAGGGCTATAGGGGAAGCTTCGGGGACAAAATCTGAGCTTCGGCCTGGCCAGAGGGACAGACACCAGCGGGCGAGATCGACTCCAGGCTGACGACCAGCAACCTTCATCAGCCTTCTTCTGTACCTCAGGTAGAGCCAGGGCCCTTTCCATGCACAGAACCCAGGAGCAGGGCAGCCGCCCAACGGAGCGGGCTCACAGAACTGCCCGGCTCCCGAGACGCCATTTTCCATTGCTTTCCACCTTCTTGACAGCTCGCGAGAGCTGAGCCCGAGGCTCCGCCCCCAGCTGCGTCACGCCTCCGCCTCCAGGCAAGGCTTCGCTTCCAAATCCTGTCACTCTGGGGCGTGGCCTAGTCCGCCCCCGCACGCGCCGTAGAGCGCAGCAGGATTTGCCCGGGGGCTCGATCTGCTGGCGGAATTCTGGGCTCAAGTCCGCGTTCCCCTGCGCTTGCTCGTGGTGGACAGACCCACCATCTCTCCATTCTTTCTGTAGGCCTGTCCAGTTAGCGCTTAGTTGCCTTGAGCTACTGCAAGTTCCCTCAGTCCGATGCGGACGCCCGGGCAGCTCTATCTGCCCTTAGTAAACATGGCGGCGCGGCGACCCGGGCGGGCGGGAGGCGGGGTCCCGCTGTCACCAAGCCGGGCGCTGCGAGCCGGGCCGGGCTGGCCGGCAGGTCAGCTACCCACGTGTGGAGATCCCGAAGGTGGGCTGGGCGGTGTAGGGTGGGCCGGGAGAGGCGGGGATTGGGCAGGGCCCGAGGGGCTGGGTTCAGTCGCCTCGGGCCGGGAGAGGCGGGACTGGGAGGGGCGGGACGGGGTGAGCCTTTCAGTGTGGGCTTTGGGGGAAGGTCTTAAATACAAGCGCAGAGTCGTGGGTTCGCCACGTGTGGAGAGAAGGGGAAAACTGAGCCGAGAGAGGGTAAGGCTGATGCATGAGTGAAGATCGGAGGGCGAAGGGCAAACGCTGGCAAGAGGGCACGAGCCTGGGCACCCTTCACCTTAATGTTGCGTAGTGTTCCACAGCCCGGGCAAGGACGCGAAGCGGGAAAGACGCTTCCTTAACTCATGTCTTTTGCCTTTCCAGGGGGAAAAAAACCCAATGCTGGTTTCGGAAAGAACGAAGGAACTTTGGTAGCCCTGGCCGAACCACCGACGCAAGGCAAGGTAGCGCTTCCGCAGAGTGGCAGCAGTTCTGACTGGAAGGGCGCTGGGACAGATCCATCGCATCTAAAGGGACAGCTCTTGCTGAGGACTCCTCAAAAGGTAACTGAAGACAATTAGAGCTCATCTCAGTTAATCTGCCTATGCTCCAGGTATCTGCCTGGAAATCCTGAATTTACATTTATTTAATACGTTTAGCTGCTGGGATATCTTGTTCTAGTGAAAGACCATTCAGATCTTGAGGAATTTTAAGCCCTAGACATTGGTGGCAGTTGGCCCTGCAGGTGTTCCCTTAAGGGGGCAGAGGGTGAGGATTTAGCTCTGCGCTTTCCAAGTTCAGTCTTGCCTGTGTGCTAGGATTAGTACTACAAGAAACAAACCCAGCCGGGCGGTGGTGGCGCGTGCCTTTAATCCCAGCACTTGGGAGGCAGAGGCAGGCGGATTTCTGAGTTCGAGGCCAGCCTGGTCTATAGAGTGAGTTCCAGGACAGCCAAGGCTACACAGAGAAACCCTGACTCGAAAAACCAAAAAAAAAGAAAAGAAAGAAAGAAACCCACAAACCTCAGTACCTTTCATTGCAGATAAATCCAGTGCCGTGTGAGACCTTTTAAAAGACATGTCCGTTGGTGTGCATCAGTGGAGTTTTTAGAAAGCTACTGTTCTTTTCCTAGAATTTGATCATATGAAATGAAGGTTGTGTTACTGGATTGACGTTTCCCTGTCTGCTTACCTCTTCTTCCTCTACCCTAGAGGCTTCTTGGTGCCTCGTGCGGATAATTAATCAGGAAAACTCCAGAAGCAGAGGAACCCAATCAGAACTTTGACCTACCCCTTCCCCCTTGGTGCTTTTATTTTGAGACAGGCAGGGTCTTACCAACGTATCTCTGGTTGGCCTGGAACTCATAGAGAGATCCACCTGTCTCGGTCCCCTGTTTGCTAGATTAGTCTATAGAAAGTTTTTCTTTTTTCTTTATTATTTGTTTTGTTTTTTTCAAGAAAGTTCCATCGTGTAGCCCTGGCTGTCCTGATATTCACTTTGTAGACCAGGCTGGCCTTGAACTCAAAGACTCCCAGCTTTTGCCTCCAAGTGCTGGGATTAAAGGTGTGTGCTACTGCCCTTGTATCCTCATATTCTCATAGCAGTGACAGCTTGCCAAAAAGAGAAAAAACTCATGGTGTTGCAGTATACAAAGGCCTGGGGCATCTTTAGTTAAAACCAGAGTACCCCTTAGAATCCTTGGTCTAGAGACAGTAGAATATGTGGCCCAAGTTCAGACCTTTTCTTTGTCCTGTGAGGCTTATAGTTCAGGTTTAGTCTGTGGGAACCGCACCAACTAGGCAATATGTGCCCAAGTGTGTTTGAATACAGTTCAGAAGATGCCCATGTCTCCTGGTGGGCAAGATGTATTAATCTGTCACTAGACTAGTTGAAATCGCCACTGTTCCAAGGATGACTGACTATAGTTAGCACTCTGCTCTTTTCTTAGTCTTGGGAATAGTGAGGTTGGACCACTGGTGAATTACCTGTGAGAATTATTTTTTATTGTTGTGTGTCTGTGCATGCTTGTGTGAGGAGAGCAGTAATGACAGCTGGAGTTACAGGTGGTTTTCAACCAAACTATAGGTGTTTGGAACCAAACTAGAGCCCTCCACAGAGCAGCCAGAACTCTTTGAACCTCTGAGCCATCTCTTCAGCCCCTATAATAGATAGTCTCCCTATGTGTGGTGGTGTAAGCATAGAGTTTAAGGCTAGCATGGTCTACATTGTGAGTTCTGGGCCAGCCAAGGCTACATGGTGAGATCCTGCCTCAAACAAAACAAAACAAGCTCTGTTCTCTAGAAGGCTCTGAGACAGGATTTCAGGTGAAATACCCTGCACTTTACACAGAGTTGGGATAGAAGATTCTGCAGCAACAACACACAAAAGCAAAGGAAGTTGCATATGTTTATAGCACTAGAGGCGTGAGGTGTTGGGTTGGAAGGATGGGCCTCAAAATTAGTGCCCATAAATAAGAAATAGAGTATAGTCTATTTAGGTAAGTCTTCTGTGCCGTCTACCTTAGGTCACTATAAGCTTTGGAGTTAGTGCCCACCGCAGGTACTAGATAGGAATCTGGGTGTGGCTGATAATCTCTGAAGGGTGAAATTTGTGAGCAAGTGACAATAAGGCATTTGCATTACTGCTGGCTCACATGGCAGGTATTCAGAGAATAACTGTCATCATGTTAGGAGCTGTCTAAATGCGCAGCAGTCTCTTGTGTTTTCCTTCATGCCAATGAGTATTTCTAGGGATCGCTTCTTGAGACCATACACTTAGGAGCGTAGAATGGATGGGGAGTCCCTAGGCCGGTTCTCATGCTGCCTCTGACAGTCTTGCTTTTAGAAGAGTTTCCTTGAGAAGCCGAGGAAATAGTTTATTGGGTCAAGGACTTGCCACTCAAGTATGAAGACTAAGGCATGGCAGTTGCCCATAGATCTCTGTAAGCTAGTTTGGGAAGCACTGTCTGGAACAATGACTAAGGAAGATACCTGACAGCATCCTGTAGCCACCACATGCTCATGAATATGCACGCACCAGCACACAACACACACACAACACACACACACACACACACAGAGAAATGATAACTTGAATGTTGAATGAGCTGGGCCTTTTATGCGTCTATGTGAAGTGAGAAAGCTGTACGTGATTTAAGGATTGTGCTGTGTTCACAGAGTTATGGTTTTCTGTGTGTGTAGAGTTAGAGAGTAACTTTCAGTCTTTCTCTAGGCGACTCCTTTCTAACTCCGTCTAGCACACAGGGTGCCAAGAGTGATTTAGGCTGAGCGCCTAATCCAGCTAGGAATGCTGTCAAGTGTGAGCTCTGTGTTCTCCATTCTGGAATTTGTGGAGTTGAATTGGGGGACATAGGGTGAGCAGGGCCATTTGGGGCACGGCGCTTGGTTCCGTGATGAGCCCAGAACAAACAGCATCTGTGCTTTTCCTCTGACTCCACTTCTTGATCTCTCCTCAGCTACTTCACAGAATTGGTGCCTCTACCTCTGCCCTGCTCCAGGCAGCTCTGCCTCAGAACAGGGATTGCTGCTCCAGGTATGTGTCTGATCCCAGCAGGGTGGGACTGCTCACTCTCTGCTGCTGCTCACTGTGCCACTTTCTCTCACTGACTTTTTTCCAGAGGCCAGGGAATCCTAACTTTGAATCTTTTGGCTGCTTTACAGCTCCGATCACCTTATCTTGTTGCTATTTTAAAGTTATTTATGTATTTGGGTATTTTGTATGTATGTATTATATCTGTATACCACATGTGTGCCTGATGCCACAGAGGCCATAAGAGGGCATCAGATCCCCTAGATTTGGAGTGATAGATGATTGTGAGCTGCCGTGTAGTTGGCGGGACTAGAACCTGGGTCCTCTACAAGAGCAAGCACTCTTAAGCACTGAACTTCTCTCCAGCCTCTGTCTGTCTTTTGACTCCTACCACTCTGACCAGATCAGCAGGAGCTGAGGTAGAGTGGTAGTGTTTCTCTGGTGATACTGGGGATATTAAGAAAGAGGTACAACTGGGTAGTGGTGGTGCATGCCTTTAATCCCAAAAGATAGAGAAGGGAACAGGATGACTGGCCTGCTGATATTCCAAATGGGACTTGAGATGGTGAGGGAGGTGAGCTCACTGGTCAGTGCTGACAGGACAACACCTCAGGGAAGTGGAGCTAAGGCCAAGGATGATAGGGGAAACCTACTGTCCTTAGTTGTCATTTCTTCCCTGCTGGGCTGTGGCGCCAGGCTGGGCCCTGTTGGCTCGATATATTGTAGTGACTGGGTCTGTGCCTGCAAATGGAAGCAGGGGCTGTGTGAAGAAAATTAGGCTAGAGTTGATTTTTATTTTACTGCTTGGGTGGAGACCCAAAAAAGATCTCAAATTTCATGGCTGCACACCCAAAGGTCCTAGCCAAGTTACTCTTTGCTGTCTGCTTCAGCTCTGCTGCTCCCTCCCTAACATCTAACAAGCCCACCTCACACCTAGGCATTCCCCACTGTGGTGGCTAGCTGCCATGTCCAAAGCCTGTGAGTGGGCAGCCACTGAGGCAGGGTAGGCTTGACTGAGAGATAAATTCTTACAGCTCCCCCTGGACCATGTCACTCGGTGGAAGAGGAACGCTGTGAGACTGAACCAGGAACCAGCTAAGTGACAGCTCAGAGCCCAGGAGTACCAAGTCCCTGCAAAGCACAGGCACCGTGAGGATGAGTGTGGCGAGCACTGCAGTTCCCTTCCATACAACCTCAGACACCAACAGGGCTACTTCCACCTTTTCTGTTGTGGACTATGTGGTATTTGGCCTGTTGCTGGTTCTCTCCCTTGTCATTGGGCTCTATCATGCTTGCCGTGGCTGGGGCCGCCATACTGTTGGTGAACTGCTGATGGCAGACCGAAAAATGGGCTGCCTTCCTGTGGCCCTGTCCTTGCTGGCCACCTTCCAGTCAGCCGTGGCAATCCTCGGGGCACCAGCTGAGATCTACCGATTTGGAACCCAGTATTGGTTCCTGGGGTGTTCCTACTTCCTGGGGCTACTGATCCCTGCTCATGTCTTCATCCCTGTCTTCTACCGCCTGCATCTTACCAGCGCTTATGAGGTAAACAGAAAAGGGTGACTTCCTAGCACAGGGATGGAGAAGGGGATAAGGTACATAAGGGCAGGCTGTGACCCTGGACCTTTAGTTATTCACCTAAAGAATAACTGAGTTTCTCAATTCCTCCCAGGAGGTGTTAAGCTGGGGGAGGGCAGGAGAGCACCATGCCTAGGGGGTCCAGAGTATATGTTTTGTATATCTGTTCCCTTGTGTTAGTAGGCCTCTTGAGGAAAGAGGTTATGTATTGTGAGGGCTGGAATCCAGAAATACCATGCCTTAAAAGATACATAAATTCTTTGTACTTCTTCCTAGTACCTGGAGCTCCGCTTCAATAAAGCAGTTCGGATCTGTGGGACTGTGACCTTCATCTTTCAGATGGTAAGTGGAATGTTACGGAAACTGAGCCTGGGGCAGAGGGGAGCTGAACTCAGGCCTTCAGGAACCAGTGGAGCCCTCCCTGCTCTCAAACTGATGGGATGGGCATGTCCCTGATGGCATCCTATCCACTAGGTGTGACAGTGTGGCAGGCTGGGTTTTGGGCGAGGTGAGGAAAGTGAGCCCAGGTGAAGAAAGCCTTGGGGATCCTGTCTTTCCACCTTGTCTCTCCTGTCCCTCACACCTCCTTTCCACATCCTACAGGTGATCTACATGGGAGTTGCCCTCTATGCACCATCCTTGGCCCTCAATGCAGGTGAGGAGTCCTAGTCCCTGACTTCCGGTCTTGGCAGACTGGGAAAATGCCTTTAGGAAGGGCAGACAGGGAGGGTAGAGTGCAGCAGACAGTCTAACCTTGAGAGTTGACCCATTGACTGGGCTCTAGGCTCCAGTCTTTAGCAGGAGGAGAGAGGTAGACATTGTGCCACACCTGAGCCGGTTCTCAGCACTTCGATGGAGCTCTGAGAATGCTTTCTTTACCACAAAGAATGATTTATTTCATCTTTAATGACTAATTGCTTCTTTTATACGTGGGTGTTCGTTTGTTTGTTTTTGAGACAAGGTCTCTGTAGCCCTAGCTGTCCTGGCACCCTGCTATACAGACCAGGCTAGACTTCCAGAGATCCGTGTCTCTGCCTCCCAGAATGCTGGGGTTAAAGATGTGCAGCAACACAGCCGGCCGTCTCATCTCTGGTAGCTTCCTCCTGACCAGGGCTTCCCTGGAAGAGCTGGCAGAGATAAGAGTGTGGCTTTCTGTTTACAGTGACTGGATTTGATCTGTGGTTGTCAGTGCTGGCCTTAGGAATTGTCTGCAACATCTACACTGCACTGGTAACTTCAATAATTCCTGGGGTAATGGCAGGAAGATGGGAGAAGGAAGAGAAGGGACAGCCTAGAGAGACAGGAGGTGGGATGGAGGGGGGAGGGCAGGATGGAGTGAGGGTGGAGTGTGCCCTGTAAACGTAGTAGACAATGGGATTGCTCCACTGTCTCAGGGATGGTTTGGGACTTTCTGGGGACTATGATGTTCACCCTTCTGGTTGGGTTGACATTTGTGAAAGATGTGCTGCTTTCTCCCCTGCAGGGTGGGCTGAAGGCTGTCATCTGGACAGATGTGTTCCAAACGCTGGTCATGTTCCTGGGGCAGCTGGTGGTTATCATTGTAGGAGCGGCCAGAGTGGGTGGCTTGGGACGTGTATGGGATATAGCTTCCCAGCATAACCTCATCTCTGGGATTGAGTAAGTATGTCCTTCCTTGTCTGGTATCTGTAGCACCTAGGGTCTGCAGAGCCTGGTCTCAGGCCTTTTTTAGTAAGCAGAGAGATGGCTGGTAGTACCAAACAGGGAGAAAGGTGACGGTGGGTGCCTGGCTGGTGTTTATAGAAAGCATAGAATTGCCTGGATGCATACCTGAGATGAGGCTAGGGTTGGAGAAATGGAATCTTCTCTCCAACTCCCTGAGCTACCTCTCGAGTCTCCTGGCTCCTCTGTCATTCTCTGTTCTGTCCTTCACTGACCTCTCTTACCAGAAAAATAGGTGTCTTGGCTGTGGCAGTAACCAGATATATTATTTGCAGGCTGAATCCTGACCCCTTTGTGCGTCATACTTTCTGGACTTTGGCCTTTGGGGGTGTCTTCATGATGCTCTCCTTGTATGGAGTGAATCAGGCTCAGGTGCAGCGCTACCTCAGTTCCCACTCAGAGAAGGCTGCTGTGCTGTGAGTGCAGGGGTGGAAGGACTGGAGCGAGGGCTTGGGAAGGGAACCCTAAAGGCAGTGGGGTGGGACAGGGTTCAGGGACTTCCTGGAGGTTCAGGAGGGCATGTGTAAGAGTGTTAAGTTATCTCTGTTTTTTGCAGCTCCTGCTATGCAGTGTTCCCTTGCCAGCAAGTGGCCCTTTGCATGAGCTGCCTCATTGGTCTGGTCATGTTTGCCTATTATAATGATTATAGTATGAGCCCCCAGCAAGAGCAAGCAGCCCCTGACCAGGTGAGAAAGCCTCTCTTGCTCCTTCCTCTGCTCTTGAGAAGCCCGTCTGGGTCACTAAGCAGAGTATCTATGTGGCTGAATTGAAAAATATAGATGGGGGCTGGAGAGATGGCTCAGCGGTTAAGAACACTGACTGTTCTTCCAGAGGTCCTGAGTTCAATTCCCAGCAACCACATGGTGGCTCGCAACCATCTGTAATGGGATCCAATGGCCTTTTCTGGTGTGTCTGAAGATAGTGATGGTGTAATTACATAAAACAAATAAATCTTTAAAAAAAAAAAAAAAAGAAAAGAAAGAAAGAAAGAAAAATATAGATGGCCGGGCGGTGGTGGCGCACACCTTTAATCCCAGCACTTGGGAGCAGAGCAGTGGATTCTTTCTTTTTTTTTTTTTTGGTTTTTGGTTTTTGGTTTTTCGAGACAGGTTTCTCTGTATAGCCCTGGCTGTCCTGGAACTCACTCTGTAGACAGGCTGCCTCGAACTCAGAAATCCGCCTGCCTCTGCCCCAAGTGCTGGGATTAAAGCGTGCGCCACCACTGCCCGGCGGCAGGTGGATTTCTGAGTTCGAGGCCAGCTGGTCTACAGAGTGATTCCAGGACAGCCAGGCTATACAGAGAAACCTGTCTCAAAAAACCGAAAAAAAAAAGAAAAAATAGATGACTAATTCTTTGCTATCCTGAGGTCCCTGCATGTCAGATTCCAGTCCTCAGCGTGTCTAATCGGTGCTCACCCCATTGGTGGGTGTAGACCACGTGATATCAGCCCCCACTGTGTACCACATGCTCTGTTGTTGCATGTCTATTCTCATCTAAGCTTTCCAACAGCCTCACTTTACAGGAGGCAGGCTTGGTGAGGTAGGCAGCATGCTGAGCTCACACTGCTCATCAGGGGCAGTGCTGCATGGGCTGTGTCCGTTGTTCTTCAGAGTCCGTTTTCTCCCTGCTTGAGGCAGATGCCTCCATGTCTGGCTCCCCTTCCTGATGCACCCAGGCTCTGTGTCTAGGGGCTTCTCCACACAGAAAGCAGGGGTGGCATCTCTGAGTGTGCTCTGCTCTACTTGGCAGTTAGTCCTCTATTTTGTGATGGACCTCCTGAAAGACATGCCAGGACTGCCTGGGCTCTTTGTTGCGTGCCTCTTCAGTGGATCTCTCAGGTACTCCTTTCTACGGCTTGCCCTAGACTGGTATGCTGCCCTGCTGGAACAGTATGCCTGTCTGTTTGGATAGCAGGGCATAGTTTAGCCTCTCCCAAGACTTGCTTTCGTTTGACAATATCAGTCTTCTACTTGATCAAATCTATATACTTTGATCAGAAAAGGCTTGCCTTCAAAACCCTGAGGTAGCCTGGGCTAGGGAAAGGTGGTTTCTTACCTTTATGCCTCTGAGCCCTCTGTAGAGTCCTGCCGTTTGGCTCTCAGACTTAACACAACTCATCTCTTCCCTCCCTTTCAGCACCATATCCTCTGCATTCAATTCGCTGGCAACTGTCACGATGGAAGACCTGATCCAACCCTGGTTCCCTCAGTTGACTGAAACCCGGGCCATCATGCTTTCTCGAAGCCTTGGTAGGATTACTGCTAAGTCTTGTTCATTCTGAGATGCACCCTGACCACTGCCACCAGCCTTCTGTAGATTATGTTTGTCCTAGGCTCAGCACATGCCTCGTGCAGCACACAGCCTTTGCCCCATCGTGTATTGCTGGCAGCAGAGAGCAGCAGTACACAGAGGGTCTGGATCTCTGAGGACAGGGCCCTGGAGCTGGGCTAATAGAC
Organism: Mastomys natalensis; assembly: GCA_021653895.1. NCBI lineage: Eukaryota > Metazoa > Chordata > Mammalia > Rodentia > Muridae > Mastomys > Mastomys natalensis. Next base: position 125,201 of record JAJTUV010001433.1, read on the forward strand.
CATCTTTCTGGGCCTCAGAAGTGGTAGTTGGGTTAGAGGATATGTAGTCCTCTCCTTGTTTACTCACATCAGTTTATTCCCTTCTATCTGTTTCTCCCCAGCCTTTGCCTATGGGTTAGTTTGCCTGGGAATGGCCTATATTTCCTCTCAGCTGGGATCAGTCCTCCAGGTAATGACTGAAGAAGAGAAAGAAATTCTTAGCAGGGGATGAGGGGATTTGTAAGACACAAGAAATGAAGACAGCTGTTTTGAGAGGAATGGAAATTTGCCTTTCAAAAAAAATTATTACATTGAAGCTGGGCATGGTAGTGCACACCTTTAATCCCAACCCTTGGAAGGCAGAGACAAATGGATCTCTAAGTTCAAGGCCAGCCTGGTCTACAGAGCAAGTTCCAGGACAGCCAGGACAAAATGAACAAATAAACAAAAAAACCCCACCAGTCTCAAAAAACTAAAACAATTGCATTTATTCATTTCTTGTGTAGATACTTGTGTGCCAGTGCCCAGGTGGAGGAGAGAGCAGCTTTGGGAGCTGGTTCTCTGCTTGTACCGTGTGGGTCCTGGACGTTGAACTCAGGGTCAGCCTTAACAGCAACTACCTTTATCCCCTGAGCCAGCCCTATAAATTCTTAGCTAGATGATCTTTAACAGTAAATACTCTCAAGTGACCAAAAGCCCCAGTGTCATTTCTAGGATGCTGTTAGCACAGAGAAACCTAGAGTTCAGTGTTGGAGCCCAGAGGGCATAAGAAACCCGCAGCTGGTGACTGGACATGGAGGCTGGAGTCTCTGAGCCTGTGTGTTCTTTCTCTCTCCATCAACTCCAGGCAGCGCTCAGTATCTTTGGCATGGTTGGAGGGCCGCTGCTGGGACTCTTCTGCCTCGGGATGTTCTTTCCATGTGCCAATCCTCTTGTGAGTGAGTTATCTGGATCCCCAGATGTGCATGTGGATGGAACTGGGCTGCTGGGACTTTCAGCAGGACCTCTGGGGATGGATGTGAAGGTTTGTGGTTGGCCTGTAATGGGAGTTGACTGTGTCTCTGGACAGGGTGCCATTGTAGGCCTGTTGACAGGACTCACCATGGCCTTCTGGATCGGCATTGGGAGCATAGTAAGCAGGATGAGCTCTGCTGTAGCATCCCCTCCCCTTAATGGATCCAGCTTCTTCCTGTCCAGCAATCTAACTGTCACCACTGTGACCACCCTGATGCCTGCTACCCTGTCCAAGTGAGGCGGGGCTCAGTCCTTTCTCCTTGGGTAGTAGCTCAGTTTTGAGGGATTTTATGGGAACTTGGCAAAGGGATGGGTTACTATAGGCTGTAAGCAGAGTTAGGTTGGGTTCTGAGACTTTGTGGATGGGTGGCTCAAAGTGTCTGAAGAATGTCCTGTGAAAGCACTGCTTACTGACCTTACCCTGTCACCCCAGGCCCACAGGACTGCAGCACTTCTATTCCCTGTCCTACTTATGGTACAGTGCGCACAACTCCACCACGGTCATTGTAGTGGGCTGATCGTCAGTCTGCTCACCGGTGAGGGCGTGGGCGCTTTTCAGTCTAAGGGAGGTGGGACTCTGCCTGTGGGGACACTGAGTGTCAGTAGCAGCCAGTCTTACCTGCTGACATCAGAGTGGGCTGGAGGACGGGGAACTCGGTACAAGGAGAGGCTCTGAAGGACTCTGACTGACAATCACCTTTGCCTTCAGGGGGAATGCGGGGCAGGTCCCTGAACCCTGGCACCATTTACCCTGTGTTGCCAAAGCTCCTTGCACTCCTGCCCTTATCCTGCCAGAAGCGACTTTGCTGGAGAAGCCACAACCAGGTGAGACCTGCTGTCCGTGTGGCCATTCCACTGTTGGTTGTGCTTGCTGTGATCCCGGCTCCCTCCTGGGGAGGTCTGAAGTAGACTGTTCCACCTTTTTTCCACCTGCCCTTGCCCACCCTCACCTCTGCTCTTTGTGTTGCCCAGGATATCCCTGTGGTCCCCAACCTGTTTCCAGAGAAGCTGAGGAATGGAGTGCTGCAGGACAGCAGAGACAAAGAGAGGATGGCTGAAGACGGCCTTGTCCACCAGCCATGCAGCCCTACCTATGTTGTGCAGGAGACCTCCCTGTGACCTGTGATGGGAACTGGTCTGTCCACTGCAGTGTAGCAGCCAGAGGCTATTTTCTGTGTTCTGCAGCACTGGGGTGGATGACCTAGCCCACAGCAAAGGACCTTGATCTTTAATGTTTCACCTCTGTGGAAGCTGTTGCATGCAAGGGCAAGACAGGTTTTTCTTTATCCCTTGCCAATCTTAGGATCAGGTTTGCAGGGTACAGAATCACATCACACGTGGGGAAGGAAACAAATACACTAAGAAAAGGGTGACTTTTGATTAAGTAACCAGGGTTCTTTGGGGTGAATAGGAACAGCATTTCTTACAACTGCCCTGGGGCCTGATTTGGCAAGATTGACCAGCTCCAGCATTAAGTCCTTGGTCCTCTGGCGATTCTCTCACTCTTGTGTCAACCTGGAGTATTTCCAGCCATTGTGAACCCCTATGGTCTTTCAGGTTCTCTGTAATAATACTCAAGTCCCCTCTCATTCTTACCTACCTCGATTCGTGAGAGGAGGGCTTGGGTGTTATGTACATCTACTTTCTGTAGGGATGGGAGGTTTTCTGCATGGACTCTCACCCTCTTCAGGCAGTACTTAAGAGACAGGACCCTCACCAGGACCCCTTATGTGGTGTGCTATCCTCTAAACTCCTAAGCTAGGCCACCCTGGTGTCATTCTGTTGTCTGTGCAACTATTATTTCCTTGGGAGTTTCCTCCTCGTGCATTTTGTTCCTAGGGAATAAAAATAGCCCTTAGACCTGGTGTCTGGCCTCTGTGTTCCTTCAAGTAACCACCTGTCCCCTGGAGAAGATAAAATCTCTGTGTGTAGGTGTTTTTCTCTACTGAGGCAGAGGACTGTGGCCTCCAGTCTCTGCAGGTGGCTGGAGGGGGCGGAGGCAGTTAGGGCCATTGCTTCTTGAAGTGTCTCATCCCATAACCCACCAACCTCAGCTGTCAATGCAAGAACTCAGCCAGGACTACATAGAGAAACCCTGTCTCGAAAAACCAAAAAAAAAAAAAAAAAAAAATCCAAGAACTGCTTTGAGATTTTACTGTTGAGGCTAGAGAAAGAATATTAACTTGAGAAATAACACTGGCTTGCCTGGCAGGCATTCATACTACCCGTGCCTCCCGTGCTTAGTCTCTTCCCCTGCTTGGCCCCATCCTGCTATTCAGAGCAGCTGTGCACACATTCTCAGAGTCTCAATAGAGACATGGGGCCAGGCAGATCTGAGGGTTCAGCCACAGCCCAACTGCTCTCCCTCGTCCCATGTAGCTCAGACCTGGACTTTGTGTCTCGGTATCCACCCCAAGTTTTGGCTAAAGTACAGTGTAGACCAGTGAGTTGGCTGTAAGGCCTGATTCCCTGAGACATGCATGATAGAGAGCTGACTTGAGAGTTGTCCTCTAACTACAGATATCCAATGGCAGGTGCACAAATAAAGATGTAGCAGAGGCATATCTGTGATGTCAGGATTTGGGAGACAGAAGGATGCTGATGTTATTTTATGGGGAATTCCTGCCCTATACTTTCCCGTTTAGCTCCCAAATAAAAGACAAAAAGCAATCTGATATTTACAAGCAGCTGGCAGTGTGCTATGCAGATTCTAAGCTATTTTAACCCAGCTACAAAAATTAACCAGATAAATGCCCCATTACTTGTCAATAGAGTCTTGCTGTGTTTCATTTGTGTTTCAGTCCTTTGTCCATGTGCTCATGGTCCATCCTGCCTCATGGCAACCTCCTTTTCTTCTCGTGGTCCCTACCTGAGACTTCTACTCCATCTCAAGTCCTACCTTCCTCTCCTGCCCAGTGACAGGCCACAAGCCTTTTACTAAACAATCGAACTACTGGGTAGCATTCTTTACAGAACATTGGTTAACACAGTGCCCCAAGATCAGGTCTAGACAGGGCACAGAACTCAGCTTCTGAATACACAGACACAAGACTAACCCCAACACAAGTTAGACCTTAGCTCAGAGCAGGAGTTAGATCTCATTGTTGCCTAAACTGGCTACAAACTCTGGTGGTGACATGATCCTCTTGCCTCATCATCCAAGTGATTGGACTAGAGATGTGTAACTTTGTGAGTCACCTTTCACTCCTTTTCTCCTGCTGTCTTATGCCCAAACAGACTTCAGTCACTTCCTGCCTTCAAAGGGCTGGAGCAGTTGTTCTGGGTAAGAATGCTTATGTTCTTGCAGAGGATTTGGATTCAGTTGCCAACATCTACATGATGACTTAACCATCTGTAACTCAGTTCGTGGCGGTCTGGTGCCCTTTTTTTGATCCTTGTGGGTATGCAGGAAAAACACTCATATACATAAAAAACAAGAACTAAAACAGAAAGAAAGACGCACTTTTGATTAAGAGTCACCAATGGTGGCCATTAAAAAAAATGTAGAAAGTGGAGAATGAGCTTCAGAAAAAGAAGGTCCAGGCTGGGCAGTGGTGGTGCATGCCTTTGATCCCAGCACTTGGGAGGCAGAGGCAGGCAGATTTCTGAGTTCAAGTCTAGCCTGATCTATAGAGTGAGTTCCAGGACAGCCAGGGCTACACAAAGAAACCCTGTCTCGAAAAACTAAAAAACAAACAAGCAAAAGAATGTCCAAAACAACAGGGCAAGTGTGCTTAGGATTTTAGCTGACATCCAGGAAAGAGGAAAAAAAGGAAAAGTTATGGTTTTGAGTTAGAATTCAGAACAGGGGGTTAGTGAAAATCGGTAAGGTGCAGTATCTCACTGAGGGGATAACCCCCATCTCCTTAACTTGTCTTCAGGTAAGTCAGCTCTTCTGAGAGTTCCCTGGTCAGGTGACCAGACCAGTTAGATTAACCATTAAGGGAGGGGACAATAGTATACAGCATTGTAAACAGGACAAGTTAGAATGTTATGTCTCTACTTAAGACCGGGTTCTGTTTTGTAAGCTTTATTTTATGTGCACAACTGTACAGAATACACAACCAATGTCCACCAAGGTCAGGAGAGGGCATCAGATCCCTGGAACTGGAGTTACAGATGGTCTGTCAGGATGAACTCAACCTTGCATGAGGAGCAAGTGCTCTTAACCACTGTGCTATCTCAGCCCCAATCCTATCCTAGGAAGTAGTTATTCCTTAGCGGACCTCAGCGTAAACTCTGACATCTCCATCGTCTCCCTTTCATACAGCATTTTTAAGCTTAAAGAGAGGTGATGCCAATTATAAAGGCAAAGCCCATCTTCAGTGACCTCCAAAGCCTCATAGAAAGGTTTAGGGCTAGCCGGGCAGTGGTGGTGCACACCTTTAATCCCAGCACTTGGGAGGCAGAAGCAGGCGGATTTCTGAGTTCGAGGCCAGCCTGGTCTACAGAGTGAGTTCCAGGACAGCCTGGGCTACACAGAGAAACCCTGTCTCGAAAAACCAAAAAAAAAAAAAGAAAGAAAAAGAAAGGTTTAGGGCCTTCACTCTTGCAAACTTTCAGGCCTTGGAGGATGGTCAAAGAGACTCAGATAGGTGGAGGTAGATTACCAGGGTACCATTAGAGGGAGGATGTGTGCAATGATGATGTAACTTGGATCTCACTTTAACCTCTTGGCTCCTAGGTCCTTGGTTTCTTTGTTGTTGTTGGTTTTTTTTTTTTTTGAGGCAGAATCTCACTATGTAGCTCTGGATGTCCTGGAATTCTCTCTGTAGACCAGACTGACCTCAAACTCACAGAGATCCGGCTGCCCCTGCCTCCTGAGTGCTGGATTAAAGGCGTGCGCCACCACAACTGGCTGGTCCTTAGTTTCTTCTAAATTTTGAGTTCTGTGCATTTTTGTTTAATCTTCTAGGCAAAATAGATGAATATATCTGAAAATAAATGGACTAACTGTGCCGGGTGGTGGTGGCGCACGCCTTTAATCCCAGCACTTGGGAGGCAGAGGCAGGTGGATTTCTGAGTTCGAGGCCAGCCTGGTCTACTGAGCGAGTTCCAGGACAGCCCGGACTACACAGAGAAACCCTGTCTCGAAAAACCAAAAAAAAATAAAAATAAAAAAATGGACTAACTGTGAAATGCCAGTAGTTGTACCTGGTATGGCAATCTGGGACAGTGTAGGAGGGTCCTTAGTCGTAAAGCCTAGGTGAAGCCTTGCACATGGTAACATGACTGATTCCGTTAACCAAGGAGAGCTGGAGGCCTGGAAGTTTGGCAGCCTGGTGGGAAAGGGTTCTGTACCAATGAGCAGAGCCTTCAGCTCCCCAACCCCCCAATTAGAGGGCTGCTGGGAAGGGAGACTTTGGGTCACATTCAACTGCCATTTTCTTTGGTTTATTTATATATTTGTTTTGGTAGCATGGTCCCATGAAAGTCAGGCTGTCTTCAAACAGGATACGAAGCTGAGGATGACCTTGAATTTCTTTTTGTTGTTCTTGTTTTTCAAGACAGGGTTTCTTTGCATAACCCTGGCTGTCCTGGAATTCCCTCTGTAGACCAGACTAGCCTTGAACTCAGAGATCTACCTCCCAAGTGCTGGGATTAAAGGTGTGCACCACCACTTCCCCAGCAAACTTCTAATCTTCTAGAGTGCTGCAACTACTTGTGTGTGCTCAGTGCAGCTGTTTTATGCAGTGCTAGGGATAAACTCAGGGCTATGGGTGCTCAGCAGGCACTCTACCAACTGGGCTAAAGCTCCACAGCCACTATGGTGTTTTCTAGGACCATCCTTGATATTGCTGGAAGGAGAGCATTTCTTGGAAGACTCAAACTAAGATACAGAGCTTAGTCCACACAGAGATGCTCTGGGACTCAGCAAGACAAGACCCAGAGCTTTTATTTTTTATTTTTATTATTTATCTATTTATCTATTTATTTATTTATTTATTTATTTATTTATTTATTTATTTTTGAGGCAGGATTTCTTTATGTAGCCTTGGCCATCCTGGAATTGGGTGTGTAGATTTGGCTGGCCTTGAATTTGAAGAGATCTGCAGGGCTCTGCCTCCCAAGTCCTGGAATTAAAGACATGAGTGACTAAATCACACAAGCTTAAACTGGGAGGTGGTATTGCACACCTTTAATGCCGGCACTGAAGGTGGCAGAGGCAGAAAGAGCTCTGTGAGTTCGAGGCCAGTCTAGTCTACAGAGCTAGTTCTAGGACAGCCAGAGCTGCACAAAGAAGCCCTGCCACAGTTTGTTCTATAGGAGCTTTAGTGGGGATTTTTAAGTCACTGCCTTGAAAGGAAATCGTAGACCCCAGTGTACACCCTGTTTTGCTTTCTGGTCTTTGAGAGGCAAGCAGTTCACTCCCACGAAAGCCCTGTGGCCTGCAGCTGCCTTGCCATAGGCAAAGCAACAGGCCTTCCCTCTTATAAAATAAAAATGGATGTTTTGCTTGAGTTCACAAGACAAACATGCCGCTAGAGCAGTGTTATTGCAGATAACTCATATTTCCAACCGGGTGGGAGGACCCAACTCGACTGATTAGGCTTATAAATAACAAGCCAACTGGTGAAGCCACTCTATCAGACTCAGATGGAGTCTAACATCCTTCTCATTTCTGTTCCTCTCAAGAAGCATGTGGACAGCAACTGCTCTTGATTAAACATGCAGATCCTCAGGGAGATCTGGGGCGAGGCCTTTGGACTTAGGGATTCTTAAAATTTTATTACCAGTCACAAAACAGATTTGTGCCGTACTATATGAGTCCCTCAAGATCACAATGATTTTGGAGGGAGTCTGCCTTTCTTGAAAATAGCAAGTTCATGTCATTAGTCATCAGCTTCAGTCAGGTGGGGATGCTGGAGGGTAGGGCAGGGTTGACTGGGATCAACTCTTTTCAGGGGGAGGTGAGGTTTAAAACAGGGTTTCTCTGTGTAACAGCCCTGGTTGTCCTGGAACTCCCTTTGTAGACCAGATTATCCTTGAATTCACAGAGATCTGCCTGCGTCTGCTTCTGAAGTGCTGGGATTAAAGGCATGCACCACCATGCCCAGCTCTCCCTTTCTTATTTTTAATTTGGTTATCTCAAGTATTTTGCCACAGTGATAAATAGCTGAAAACTTCCTTGGTTTTGCCTTTGTTTTTTGTGGGTTTTTGTTATTCTTCTTGCTGTTGTTTTCTTTTCTTTTCTTTTTTTTTTTTTTTTTTTTTGGTTTTTCGAGACAGGGTTTTTCTGTGTAGCCTTGGCTCTTGCTGTTGTTTTCAAGACAGGGTTTCTTTATGTAGCCCTGACTATCCTAGAACTTTCTCTGTAGACCAGGCTGACCTTGAAATCACAGAGATCTGCCTGTCTCTGCCTCAAAGTGCCAGGATCAAAGGTGTGTGCCACCACTGCCAGCCACACATTACTATAACCAGAATATAACTGGATACTGCACTACACACTTGTAATCCCAGCATTCAGGAGTCTGGGTTATATAGCAAGAACCTGTCGAATAAATGAATAAATAAATAAATAAACAAACTAACCAGAATTTTGTTGAAAAAAAAAAAGTGCTCATGGGCTCAGTTGATACACTTAGTATGTAAAAGAGTGTTTGGATACAGAGTCTCTGCGTAGCCCAGACTGGCCTCAAACTTGAGATGCCCCTGCCTCAGCCTCCCTGGAACAGTGGTAGTTAATAGTTTCAGAGCTCCTTCCACCCATCCTAGTTTCTTTTTCTTTTTCTTTTTTTTTTTTTTTGGTTTTTGAGACAGGGTTCCTCTGTGTAGCCCTGGCTGTCCTGGAACTCACTCTGTAGACCAGGCTGGCCTCGAACTCAGAAATCCGCCTGCCTCTGCCTCCCAAGTGCTGGGATTAAAGGCCTGTGCCACCACTGCCCGGCTCCATCCTAGTTTCTTAATTTAGTAATAAAGCCATTGTGTGGAGCAGAGTGAGGGCACTCAGTGCAGCGCTGTGTGGTGTGGGATAGGGAAGCTCAGGTGACAGGATACAGTCAGTCTGGGAAGGCATCCCCAGGGACAGACAGCCAGAAGGAAGGAAGGAAGAAGACATGCTCGCAAAGGAGAGGCTAGAGCCAGGACGTGCTGAGGAGACACCTATATAGAAGGAAGAGGAGACCAAGCCAGAGTGAGGTCACCCACCCTGGCGTGGCCTGGAGCCCCTGTCAGAGTCCACAGTGAAGATGACGCACACGTGGGGGTCACCCAGCGCAGGCTCAAGACCTGAGCCTGAGCACAGACACAGGATACCATGATGGCTGCTCAGGTACCAAGAGATGAGTCCAATAAGAAAAGCACAGGCCAGTTTTTTTTTCCCTATTGGAGAAGTTGTTAAATGGATGGAAAAAGAGAAATCAAGGGTGAAAACCAGGGGCTGGGGATATGGTTTAGCTGGTAGGGTGCTCATCTAGTAGGCACAAGGCTCTGGGTTTGATCCCCAACACCACCTTAAATTCAGCACTTGAGATGTGGAAGCAGGAGGATTAGGAGGAGGTCAAGATGCTTAGCTTACTGGGCTGGAGACAAGCCCAGTGGTTAAAGGTACTTGTTGCTCTGGCAGAACTGGGTTTAATGCTGAGCACTGAGAACCATCTGTAAGTCCAAGCCCATGGGATCCGATGCTCTCTTTTGCCTCTTCCAGCATTAGGCATGCACGTGTAGGCAAAACACTCAATCATACATAATAATATGATGATGATGATATGATAGTATAATAATAATAATATGCATAAATTTTAAAAGAATCATCAGCTACATGATAAGTTGGAGGCCAGTCTGGACTAGACATTATCTCATAAATAATATAAATAAATAAAAATAAATGCAAATGTGACGGTAGTGAATTGCAACAGGAGATGTTGGCATGTGCTATATACACATAGAAATGAATAAAAATATATACATATATACATACAGAAATGAATAAGGGTTGGGAGCGCCTTTGAACAATGGCACTCCAGTAACAATAAGGACTTTATGTTCTAGATTTTCGGTCTCTCAATACCATTGACAACTAAACAACAAATAAGCCAACAAAACCCCCAAAGCTGGACATGTTGGCGCACACTTTTAATCCCAGCACTCAGGAAGCAGAAACAGGTGATCTCTAAGTTCAGCCTGGTCTACAGAGCTAGTTGCAGGATGGCGGGGCTACACAAAGACCCTCAAACAAACAAACAAACAAAAAAACAAAAAAAAAACCAAACAGTTGCTTGGATAAATGATTCTTTTAGGACTGGAGGCAAAGTACTAGCTGTACCAGAAATTTCTTATGCAAGAAAGCTAAGTATTTCTCAATGATTGATAAAATCATCTCAAAGGGACATAAAAGCCAACTGGCAAAATCTGGAGCAATCTAAGCCTTAAAATGATAGGACTTGGGGCTGTGGGTGTAGCTCAAATGATAGAGTGCTTGCCTAGAACACATGAGGCCCTGGTTTGATTCCCAGCACCACATAAAACCAGGTATGGTGCCGGACTTGATTTTGCACGCCTTTAATCCCAGCACTTGGGAGGCAGAGGCAGGCGGATTTCTGAGTTCGAGGCCAGCCTGGTCTACAGAGTGAGTTCCAGGACAGCCAGGGCTACAGAGAAACCCTGACATGAAAACAAAAAAGCAAAAAACAAAACAGCAATAACAAAACCCCAGATGTGGTGATCCACACTTGTAATAGCAGAAAAATGGCTAGGAGTGACTGATTCTAGCCGATTAAATAAGCAAAACGTTAATTCCGAGTTCATGTTGGCAATAGGAAGGGACATCATATCCACACAGTGTCCACTGCCTTCCTCTGTAGAGCTGGGAATGTGGCACAGTCAGTACCTGACTGCGGCCTGCACAGACACCAGAGCCTGAGTTCTGAGCCCCAGCACCCTTGTAAAAGCAGAATAGAGCAGAATGTATCTGTAACCCTACCACCACAGAGGTGGGGTGTCACTGACAGGGAGACTTCAGAGCTTGCTGGCCTGGTGGCCTAGCTGAATTGGGGGGCAGGGATAGGGGGGAGAGAGAGAGAGGGAGAGAGAGAAAGACCCTGCTTCAAAAACTACATTGGCCAGGCTTACACCTTTAATCCCAGCATTCCAGAGGAAGAGGCAGAGGCAACCTGACTTAGCAAGTTTCAGGCCACCTGGAGTTACTCCCCCACCCCTAAAAAAAGTGGGGAGCCGGCAAGGAAGACACCTGACACATGAACACAAATGAGAATGCATGAAACTTACATGAACTAAGACACACCACACACCCCACACACACACAGAGTCATGCATGCATGCATACATGCACGAATGCACACAAACGTGCATGCAAACAAAAAACAAAAAAACTTTCCTTTGCAAAAATAATTGCCGGGCGGTAGTGGCACATGCCTTTAATCCCAGCACTTGGGAGGCAGAGGCAGGTGGATTTCTGAGTTTGAGTCCAGCCTGGTCTACAGAGTGAGTTCCAGGACAACCAGGGCTACACAGAGAAACCCTGTCTCAAAAAACCAAAAAAAAAAAAAAAAATTATTGGTTACTAAGGAAAAAACACTAACTTCTTAGTAAAAAAAGCCTGATCAATTTCATCTTAGTAACTGATCAAAATGAAGGCCATTCATTGGTAGTGGGTAAATCAAAGTCATCTGCCATTTAATAAGAAGCATCTAGAAGGTATGGTTTTACACATCCACTTTCTGCCATGACAATAAATGCCTTAAAACCAAAACCAAAACAAAACAAACAAAAAGTATTCAGAGGAATGTAGAAGCCCATCAGTGGTACTTCTTGTCAAACGTACACAACTTGCCTCTAATTTTAAGAAAACCCCAGATAAAACAAAAATTTGGGCTGGGCATGGTGGCACATGCCTCTTTAATCCTAGCACTTGGAACACAGAAGCAACCAGACCTTTGTGAGTTCAAGGCCAACTTAGTCTACATAGTGTTCAGGCCAGCCAGGGCTACAAAGTGAAACCCTGTCAAAACAACAACAAACAAATAAACAGACAGACAGACAACAAACCCCAAGGGCTGGAGAGATTGCTCAGAGTATTTGGGTGCTCTTACAGAGGACAGGAGTTTGACTCCCAGCCCCTACTTAGCAGCTCAGAACAGTCTGCCACTCCAGTCTCAGGGGTCTGACACCTCCTCCGGCCTCCATGAGCACTGTACACATGTGGCACACAGACACACATGCAGGCAAAACACTCATACACGTAAACCAAAGAGAAACGGAAATCAACAGCAAAGAAAACAAATCAACAACAACAGGAATGGGAGGATCTGCAGGGTAGCACGGCGCTTGTATCCAAGACTCAGTGTCTGAGCTTGATTCCTGAGACCCACACAGTAGAAGAGGAGCCAGCTCATGTATGATGTTCTCTGGCCTCCTCGTGTGTGCTATGGCATGATTGCCCCTCCCCCAACTAAGAAATGTAGAACAAAACAAATGAAAAAAACCAAGCTGAGGCATTCTTTATTAAGCCTTGAAGACATGTTTATTACTTAAGACAGAAGTAAAGCGCCGGGCAGTGGTGTCACACACCTTTAATCCCAGCACTTGGGAAGCAGAGGCAGGCTGATTTCTGAGTTCAAGGCCAGCCTGGTTGTAAGGAGCAGGCCCTTAAACAGGACCGACTCCATTTTGTAATAGGAAACTTGTAAAGACATGTCTGGTACTTGTAAAGACAAGTCTGGAAGTAAAAGTTGTGCTGTGATAACCAGCTGTGATGAGATCAGAGCCTGGCGATAACCAGACACGAGTGGCTATCTGCCGTGCATGTTGGAGCACTTCATCACACTTGTAGCCATGACTGGCCAATGTGATCCTCGGACAAAGCCTCCTCAGCACCAGGTCATCAAAGAGTTAACCGAGAGACCAATGCCTCCAGCTTCTTTGTGGTCAAGCACCCTGTGAGGTCAAATTATCTACTCAACTATCTGACCCGCCTTCCCTTCAAGGACTCCCTTCAAGGACTCCGACTCCGGACCTGTAACCTGAAACCATCAAAAGGACTCAGGACGTATCATGAATGAATGATGTGTTTATTGCTATGCTTATTTCTTTGGTAATTAGCCAACTTATTATTTGTGTTTATTGTGCATATTGTTAGAGGCAATACATAGGAAGTGTGGCAATATCTTGTAGCAATAGCCTTAGCATTGATGATAAATATATTGCTTGCTTGCTATGCATCATTAAAAAGTAACTGAATTCCAAAACCTCTGTCTTTGGTGTACTCTCTCTTCCCTCTCGAGGAGCTGATGGTCTCACAGTCAAATCCAGCATATGGTCCCTGAGTGGAGCAGGACCTGTTGCTCCTATCCCCTCGGGGGATTCTAACCCCTTACATAACCTGCTCCTGACAGATAAGAGTCCCTGCTCGTGACACTGGTCTACAGAGTGAGTTCCAGGACAGCCAGGGCTACACAGAGAAACCCTGTCTCCAAAAACAAAAAACCAAAAACCAAAAAAACAAGACAAAACAAAAAAGAAGTAAAGAGCCAGGCGGTGGTGGCGCATGCCTTTAATCCCAGCACTTGGGAGGCAGAGGCAGGCTGATTTCTGAGAAGAAAAAAAAAGGAAAAGAAAAAAGAAGTAAAGCTCACAGGAGGCAAAGGCAGATGGATTTTGTGAGTCCCATGCCAGCCACCCATGGGTACACAATGAGACTCTGTCTCTAAATGGATAGATACATCAGAAGTAAAGACATCTTTTTCTTTTATTTTACTTTTTGTTTTTTTGAGACAGGGTTTCTCTGTGTAGTCACTGGCTGTCCTGGAACTCACACTGTAGTCCAGGATGGCCTGGAACTCAGAGATCTGCCTGCTTCTGCCTCCCGAGTGCTGGAATCAAAGGTATGCATCACCACTGCTGGGCATGAGAAGTCTCAGAAAGTTTAACTGTAGGTGTCCTTTGCAAGACTGAGTAGAGGGTGTAATCCTGGGGGAGAAAAGGTGAATATTAGAGCCTATGGTGGCTCATGCCCAGAACACCAAAACTCCATCAGTAAAGGTACTGTTCAAAGTCATTCTGGACTTAGACAAGACAAGACCTTGTCTGTACATATGATTTTAGCCAAAAGATTGAGAAGTATAAAAATCTTGTCTCGAGGAGGCGCCAGAAGAGGGTGTTGGATTCACTGGAACTGGAGTCAGGTGTTTGTGAGAAATCTTATGGGTGCTGGGAATCAAATCCTGGTCCTTAGCAGCCTGTGCACATAACCACTGAGCCACCTCTCCAGCACAAGACTGCGTATTTAAACATTACACACACACACACACACACACACACACACACACACACACACACACTGTAAAAATGTGTGCCTGCTTGTCTGGATGTACATCATATGCACACAGATGCACACAGAGGTCAGAAAAGGCCATCTGATTCCCCATAAACGGCCTAATGTGGTTTTTGGAAACTCAAGCCTTGCAGATCCTCTACAAGAGCACCAAGCATTCTTAACTGGTGAGCCATCTCTCCAGCTCAAGACTACAACTTTATTTATTTTTTTTTTATTTATTTTTTTTTTTTTTTTTGGGTTTTTTCGAGAACAGGGTTTCTCTGCTGCCCGGGCTGTTCCTGGAACTCATTCTGTAGGACCAGGTTGGCCCTCGAAACTCAGAAAATCCACTGCCTGCTCTGCCTCCCAAGTGCTGGGATTAAAGGCGTGCGCCACCACCGCCCGGCTACAACTTTAACCAATAGTATTTACAACTCTGGTTCAAGACTATTGTTAACTCTGGCCTTGCCTTTTTAAAAAAAAGTTCTTTCAGATGCTTTTGAATCCCAGAATTCAAGGCAGGCAAATCCCTGGGTTCTAGGCGAGCCTGGTCTACAGAGAGAGTTCCAGGACAGCCAGGGCTACACAAAACAAAATTCTTTCATTTGGTTAAACGGTGACAAAGCCCATAGTAATTAGCATCCTAGAACTAAAGCCTTAGATTCCTGTCACCACTCACTTCCCTCGAATAAAAGACTGGCCTAAGAGCTGTCTATCACCTGACATTCTTTTGCTCATTACTTCTGTTGGTTCTGGGAGTCAATGCACAAACTGCCCAGAGACACTCATCTCAGTCAAACAGGACTTGTTTATTGAATGCACACTCAAGACTGATTGATCAGGGACACAGACTTGGGAACTAAACTGTGACCCTCCAGCTAGAATCCATTAGAGCTTTTAAGCCTGAAATCCACAAAACATCTGTGCTGATGTTTGGTTATCCCACTCATCAGGAATTAGGGAGGGGGGATTTCCTTAGGAACTTGTCTTTGCTGTACACTTATCCTGCTCCCGTTGGTTGGGGTATTCAACTGTGGTGGGGACTTGTGCCTTGCCTAACATTCATGAGGATGTCAGTCACCTGCATACATTGTCTTTTTCTGCCAAACAGGGTGTCAATTCCCAGGGAGGTCTTGGGAACTTAAAACTTTACTCGACCCCTACTTGTAGGCATAGATTTTTTGCAACCTACTTTTAATAAGGGTTCAACCTCTCCTCTAGCCTACCACCCAGCCGAGGTAGTGGAAGAGAACAGTTATTAGGATATGGGGGGTATGTTCAGCAATAATTCTTTGGAGGTGAACTTGATCTTTCTCAGGAGTTCAGTCCTGTAGCAAACACCAAATACAACTCAGCAGCTGCAGACCAGTCCTCTTGGCAGGCGGACACTAGGCATGAACTAGCAGCTGTAGTTCAATCCTGAAGAAACCACAAGGCTCACCAACCAGCATGAGGCTCCAGAAGTGGCAAGAAGCCACAGGAACCTCAGGAGCAGATCTTGGGCTAGTTTCTCTCAATGTAGGCATTACCACAAGTTGAGCTCAGCAATAGTATATAAGGAGAACCAATACATGTGTGTGGTTATGGAAGAATAGGGAGGCAGAGTAAAAACAAAGCAATACTCAGTACTCATCTCCCACTGTCTGTGGGGTCATATTCATACTCCTTCATCACAGGTCCTTCCTGTGTTTGCTACATCAAAACATCCTTTCACCTGTGTCTGTTCCAGCAAAACATCCTTTCACCAGTGTGCCCTAGTAAACCATCATTTGACGTAACTAACTTTCCAAAGAAACTAGAAGTTTCTACTTCACCTACTCAAAACCGAAGTCTTATTCCACGTGGCTTCTTATATTGGTTCAGGTGTCTCTGGTATGTTGGGGTCCATCCTAGGGCAGCTTTTCACACAGAGATGCAGGAAGTGCTGCTGGGTGGTTGGTTCAGGTCCAAGCTTATTGTGGTCAACTATACAAAGCAGTTCTAACTGACCTCTTTGGTGATTGGTTTCCAAAAATACAAAAGCACAGAACATAACAGAATATACAATCAACTCAGGCATGAGAAAGTTTCCTAGTTACAGTAATTACAGCATAGGAGACAGTTTCCTTGTAACATTAGTAACATTTCAAAATGGCTAGCTAGACAGGCATCAGTTTCCCAGGCCTTAACAACTTATCTTTATTTTCTCTTAGCAAAGGCCAATCTCAGGACGAAAAAAAAAAAAAAAAAAAAAAAAAAGAGGAGGTCAGTTTTTCAACCTTCCTCTCCAAAATCTCTCCCACTTTGTGTGTAACAGGCTATCAGACCTTAGTAGACCCCCAGACCTTAGCACAATTAACTCCATGATGGAAGTACTATTCAGGCTGTAAAACTCAACACATAGACAGCATCTCTAGCCAAAACTAAACCCAAGGCCTAATCCATTACAGTCCACATATTGTTGGGAAAGTCTCAAAATGTACTAATCTTGCTTTTTAACTTCTGTAGCTTCTGGCTAATTGTTCTTGTTAACTGAAGTATGTTAACCCAGAACATGGGTTTTACGCTTAAAAGCTCATCCTGAGAAAGGTTCATTGCTACACTGGGATCCTGAACACTCAGTGTAGTCACTTGCTGGCTAATAAACACTTAAACCCATGTCTGAGCAGTCTTCTCTGGAGAATACTCCACATTTCTGGAGGGCCCATGGAGATCCTAGAGACCAGACCTTGAGCACTGGGGATCTCAGAGCCTCTTGGGTGAGGAACAGTATGGTGGTCATAGGACTCCAGGGGCTTGTAACCTGAGATGCCCCTGGTCCCAGAGCTCCCTTTGAACTTTCCCTGTCTAACACCTCAGAGGGGTCTGACACCTCAACCCTAAAAAGAAACCTGTTAGAAAATCACCTGGCCTGTCAACTCCGGAAGAAGTCTGGTTAAAACATCTTCTGTTTGGACACATCAGAGTGAAGTAGGGCTGCTGATCCAGTGTCTGGGATCCGTGTGACAGTTGCTGGATCCTTCTGTCTCTTCGGGTGTATGAACGTGTGTGTAGTGACCATTCCTGGTTGTCTCTCTGTGTGTTTGTGTCTCTGTGTGTCTTTCTGTTTCTGTCAGTTCTGTTTCTCTGCATTGACCAGTGGTTTCCTCTGATGTGAGAATCCCCATCTTAAAACCTGTGCCCCGTCTTGTTAGGAACCTGAATCCTTTTGGCTCTGCCAAGCCACCCAGAGAAACTCAGTAAACCTCCTCCTGTCCCACCCTGGTAACAGGAGTGCTTACTTGTGTGGCTGTCTGACTCCTGCTCACAGTCAGGTTGTTCCCTGTGTGGAGGTGGGGAGGAACAAGGCTTCTCATTCAGGGTCCCCTGCCATCTAAGCAGAATGCACACAGAGAGGGGTAGATAGTTTCCCTTGGTGAGCATTCCTCTGTCCACTCCATGCCTGCTCCAAGCAGCCCTAGGGAAGGGGAAAATTTCCCTTTGGCGAAAGGAAAAGAGAAAGTCCCACCCTTTCTCTTTTATAATTTACGTTGCCTTTTAAACCAATGATCTGTAAAAACCACCATTCTCTGAAAAAAAAAATTTAAGCAAACCAAAACAATATAAAGCAAACAAACAAAACAACAAACAAACTCCACCCCTTGGGGTGGGCAGGGCAAGGGGGATCACTGCCAGACAATTCCTGGATGAAATGGATTTTCCCTTCTGTCCAACACTGTTTGACCAAGGGCTTTAAACAATTCTCACCTAATCCTTTTTAAAGGATTAAAGACAGTTGCTAAAAAGATTTCCTTTGTCACCCAGTGGGCCTCAGATATTAGAAAAAAAGATATAAAAGTTAAAAAAAAAAAAATAAAGATAGAAGTAGATCCCAGTTGCTGGAGGAAGCTTAAGAGTGTTTAACCACAGAGAACTCACTTCGACAAGACCTTTAGGCACATTCTAGATGGGACACAGTTAGACTTACAGATATCCAGCAAAGTGTTGGTGTCTCCTCACCCTGTGTCAGAAGAAGGCAACTCCCCAGGACTGGCCCAACCCTGAGCTCCTATGATTGTTCAACTAACCAGTTCTGCTTCCTCCACCCAGGTTAAACACTACCAGTGACCCTGGAAACAAAGGGGGAAATTGCAGTCCTTATTGCTTGGGCTTGGAGCGACAGACATCCTGATGCCCTGCCAGTCACCCTGGAATCCACCTCTCCTGTCTGTGAAGAAAACCTGGGACCTCAGAGTCTCATGAGTCTGTTTCTTCCAGAGGAACAGATGTACACTGTCTTGGACCTGAAAGATGTGTTCTTCACCTTCCCATTGGCAGAAGCCAGTCAACCTGTTTGCTTTGCCTTTTAAATGGACAGACCCTTGCCTTTAATTGGACAGACCAGAGGAGGTTGCAGCAGGCAACATACCTGGACCAGGTTGCCCCAGGATTTAAAGACTCTACATGCAGACTCCCTACCCTTCTCCAGAAGTTTCCTGGGAAAATAGATTATAAAAGGGCCACTGAGGCTGCTGCCAGAGTTAGCCATGTCCTAAGAAGCCCAACTGTGTACAGAGGCTACATTCTGGCTTCCAGAGGCAAGAGGCCTGTCTCGAGAGAGTTTGACATCCTCAGACCCTAACCCAAAGATAAGAGAAATTTCGATTGAGGTTTAGGGGGCAGGTGAGCCATATTGTGCCCTGAACCAAGGTTAGACATACAAGGCCCTATTGCCAAGAGCAAAGGAGCAGGCCAAGCTTAGTGGTGAATTAGACCACAAAGACAAAAGGTTTTCAAATTTGAGGGGGTCAGTAGAAATGCCTTGACATATACCATTTGAAACAAAGCCCTTAGCCACAGGAGGCCTACCTTATCTAAGAAGAATGGGTTTACCAATTTATGAGAAAACCAGCAAGTAACCTTGCGTAACCACAGACACACGATGGCACCGCTGAAGCCTCATTAGGAAGAACACCAGAACACTGGCTACAGCAACACATGGCGGCTGAAGTTCCGAGACAGCGCCGACTCCTGGCCACCGCTTGAGTCCTGTTTGAGATCCTGCTACCCTCGTGCCTGATGACATCCACAGATGTTCATTCATGACTGTCAGGAGATGAAAGATGAAACCAGGTGCGTGGGAGCTGCAGTAACCTTAACCGAAACTGTCTGGGCACAAGCCAGGCTCCTCAGCCGAGAGAGCAGAGCCAGATGCTCTGATCCAGGCTTACAGATGGGAAAAGGGAAGTCCCCCGCCATATACACAGATTGTCAGTCCATATGACTTTACTACTTAGCATGTACTACAGGTCTGTGAGCCTGGGAAGCAGTCAGGAAGGTCTTCAAATGTAATCTCTTAGAGGGTAAATCCCTCCCCATATGGGGTGCAGTGGGCCTACACAAAGCAAAGGAAGAAAGTCTATCTATCCTTTGGTAGTAGACTCTAATAAGAGTTTTGTAGAGCCAGGCAGTGGTGGCGCACGCCTTTAGTCCCAGCACTTGGGAGGCAGAGGCAGGCGGATTTCTGAGTTCGAGGCCAGCCTGGTCTACAGAGTGAGTTCTAGGACAGCCAGGGATACACAGAGAAACCCTGTCTCAAAAACAAAAACAAAAACAAAACAAAACAAAAAACAAAATGAATAAATAAAAAAAAATTGAACTATTCATTTCTTCTTTACCATGGAATCTCAGGCAGTACCAGTCACAGTATGGCATCAGAATATCAGTAGACCCCACTGGTTGTTTGTCAGGCAGCCAGGCTGCAGCCCAGAAGTGGAGGACAGCAATTTGTAGTGGAAGCCAAATAACCTCTAGGCAGATCAAAAATTTTTTTTTTAATAACCTTTCCCCCAGCAGTGAGAAGTCTTCTTTCTCTATTGATCATACTGCCTGGCTCTACAAAACTCTTATTAGAGTCTACCACCAAAGGATAGATAGACTTTCTTCCTTTGCTTTGTGTAGGCCCACTGCACCCCATATGGGGAGGGATTTACCCTCTAAGAGATTACATTTGAAGACATTTCCTGACTGCTTCCCAGGCTCACAGACCTGTAGTTGGCAGAATTCTCTAACCATTCCTTTCTCAAGTCACTACAGGCCCACCTGTTGCCCATACAGGTTTTCATTGGACTATCTGAGAGACCAGCTGTAGGCATAAATTTTTTGCAATCTACTTTAATAAATGTTCAACCTCTCCTCTAGCCCATGACCCAGCAGAGATGGTGGATGAGAAAAGTTACAAGAATATGGGGGAAATGGACCTGTTTAGTTCTTTGGGGTCGAGCTCAAACTTTTTTGTCAACAGTTCAGTCCAATAGCAAACACCAAATAGAACCAGCAGCTGTAGTTCAACCCTGAAGAAACCACAAGGCTCCCAACCAGCCTAAGGCCCCAGAAGCCACAGGAATCTCAGGAACAGTTCTTGGGTGAATTTCTCTCAATATGGGCGTTACTACAAGCTGAGCTCAACAAAGGCTATGTAAGGCTAATCAATACATGCATATCATTAGTGAAGAATAGGGAAGCGGAGCAAACCCATCCGATGCTCCAGCTCCCACTGTCTGTGGGGTCATATTTATACTCCTTCATCACATGTCCTTTCACGTGTCCACTATAGCAAAACATCCTTTCACCTGTGTCTGCTTCAGGAAAATATTCCTGAAAAAAAAAAAAAAAAAAACAACCCTCTTCCTTTGGGAAGCAGGAAAAAGTCTGGGGAATCAGACCATATGCCATAGGAAGGGACTCTGGGGAGAAATTTAATAATTCCCAGCCAAAAATCAGCCATGATTGCTGGTTATGCTTAGACACTATACATAGGGAACTAACCAGACTGTCAGCCCACTAACTGACAAAACTCCCTGTAACGAGGTCAGCTCAAATTAATGTTAGAGGATTTATAAGGGGCTAAACTCATCTAACAGCCAAAACCTTTAACCGAGGCATTTCCCCTTACTTCAGTGCCTGCTATTCTGCCTTATGGATTAATTCATCTGGATGACAACAATATTATTGGGCCTCTGAGACCACTTGGTGTGCATGTACTAATGATTTGACTAAATTTGCCTCTTCTGATGTTTTCCAAACTAAGTAGCTAGGTTTATCAGGACCTAGAATTGTTTAAAAGGTTCAGTTTCTAAATTAAAAAGACAGATTTCCTACTAAATTGGAAAAACTTAGATTTCTCATGAAATAAAGAAAACTATGTATGGCTTTGGAAGAAACCTGTTGTTTCTATGCTAGTTGATGAGGGTTAATTAGAAAAAATCTTGCCATAGTTGAGGAAATACTTGTTACCAGTTCCCTTTGTCTTGGCTCTCCTAACACTGAATGGGCCTCTGATTCTCATTCTGATTAGATTAACAATGAGACCCACAACTTAACTTAAAACAGAATGAGTCCCTGATTTGATGCATTCAATTAGACCAGGGAGGGATGTAATAGGGACCCAGACCTTGGAGGCCCCAGACTTTCCTTAGCACAACTGACTCTATGATAGAAGTACCATCTAGAATGTAAAACTCACTACATAAAACTAAACTAACTAAAACAAAGGCCTAATCCATCAAAGTCCATAGTCTAGGTAAGTCTCAAAATGTTCTAACCTGGCTTTTAGGCTTCTGTAGTTCTGCTTCTGGCTAACAGTTCTTGTTAACTGAAGTATGTCAACCCAGGTCATGGTTTTGTGTTTAAAAGCTCATTGTGAGAAAGAGGCAGGACTACAATGGGATCTGAGCACCCAGTGAGGTCACTGACAAGCTAATAAAGACTTTCTATTGGCTTAAACCCATGTCTGAGTAGTCACACACGTACGCACTGAGCCAACAATCATCTACCTACAGACTTTTTTTTGTTTGTTTGTTTGTTTTGTTTTTCGAGACAGGGTTTCTCTGTATAGCCCTGGCTGTCCTGGAACTCACTTTGTAGACCAGGCTGGCCTGGAACTCAGAAATCCACCTGCCTCTGCCTCCCAAGTGCTGGGATTAAAGGCGTGTGCCACCACCGCCCAGCTTACCTACAGACTTCCTATTATAATATAACCTGTTCCACAGGGTAGCTCGACAATGGCTGCCACTTGTGAGAACGCAATGGAACATGATTCACAGGCTTCCCTCACTCAAGCTCTACTCTCCCTCTGCTTTATCCCTGTTTCCTGTGTCTCCTGCTCCACCTTTCAGATCCTTCTACATAAAGATCCTCTCCTCCAGACTCTTGTGTAAGAAATATTAAATGAGTCTTTTCTATCAAATACTATGAAACTTGTGTTTAGAACAAAGAGGACAAATCTTTTTATCTCCCCAACTTGAAAGACTTTTATGCAAATGTTTTAATCCCTGCACCTAGTAAACCTTTGTTTACACAAGTCTTCCGCTGTAGTATTCCAGGAGCCTAAGGGTCTGGAGCAACGACTCTCTCCCTTTGCTTCATTTCCTGTGGCCAACTCTTTTAAGACTCAGACTCGCAATCAAATGAGACTGAGGTCAGACCCCAGCCGATGGGGACAAGGCAGTCATCATCTGAGCTATAATAAAAACCAAATACATGTCCTGTCTCTAATCTGCGCAGGCTCTCCTGTCAACACTTTGTCTGGACACTTCAACTGGCGTAGTGCACTCTCTTTGTGACCCTGCAAGTATTTCTAACAATTTAGGGGACTTGTCTGGGATTCTAGCTCACAAGAGGGAGTGTCTCTCCAAGGAAAATTTAACTTTTTTTTTTTTTTTTTTTGGTTTTTCGAGACAGGGTTTCTCTGTATAGCCGGGGCTGTCCTGGAACTCACTTGGTAGACCAGGCTGGCCTCGAACTCAGAAATCCGCCTGCCTCTGCCTCCCAAGTGCTGGGATTAAAGGCGTGCGCCACCACCGCCCTGCTGAAAAATTAACCTATTAACTCTTTTTTTTTTTTTTTTTGCTGGGCCTCCAGCATTTTCCAGGCAAAAGATAGCATGCAGTGTTTGGAAGTCTCTGGACAATGGAGGAAGAGCTTATCTAAGGAAATTACTGTGGTGACCAGGAATACTCTGTGCACAACCCCAAGGTAAGAATGTTGGGGGACTGGCAAAGTTTCAGTTGATTGTCAAGTCGTGGGGGTGGGGGTGGATGGAGGATGGGGGCTTGGTGGGGGGGAGATGTATCTAGACAAGTGCACAGAAACCCCTATAAAAGGGAGTTGAGCACAAGATAAACAAGACCGAAAAAAATAACCTATGTAACAAATAAAGCTCTAAAGAAAAAGAAAAGGGGCCGGGGGGTGGTGGCACACGCCTTTAATCCCAGCACTTGGAGGCAGAGGCAGGCGGATTCTGAGTTCCAGGCCAGCCTGGTCTACAGAGTGAGTTCCAGGACAGCCAGGGCTACACAGAGAAACCCTGTCTTCGAAAAAAAAAAAAAAAAAAAAAAAAGAAAAAGAAAAAGAAAAAAACTCCTCTGGTTGGCCCAAAAGTTCCCACACTTTCTTTATTTGTTTTTTTGATTTTGTTTATTGGTCTTTTCGAGACAGGGTTTCTCTGGGTAGTCCTGGCTGTCCTGGAACTTACTCTGAAGACCAGCCTGGCCTTGAACTCACCTGCCTCTGTCTCCTGAATGCTGAGATTAAAGGAGTGCACCTTGTGGCCTGGCTGAGTTTAACTATCTTCTCCCTCTCTGGGCATGGGAGTCTCCCTTCTTTCCCCTTTCACCACTTCCCTTAGAACCGGGAGACCTTAGCCTGATCGGCAGAAGGACAAAGTAGTCTCTTGTGTGTTAAGTCTCCTGCTGCTTAGATACACCATTTGGCCGATGATTTTCTAACCGGGAAAAGTGGCCACACAACGCTACTAAGTTTTAAACGGTGTTAACTATCTTTTTTTTTTTTTTTTTTGGTTTTCGAGACAGTTTCTCTGTTAGCCCGGCTGTCTGAACTCTCTAGACGGCAGGCTGAAACTCAGAAATCGCCTAGCCTACTGCTCCAAGTGCTGGGATTAAAGCATCCTTCACCTTGGCATGGTCACATTTTTTTTTTTTTTTTTTTTGGTTTTCGAGACAAGGGTTTCTCTGTATAGCCCTGGCTGTCCTGGAACTCACTTGTAGACCAGGCTGGCCTCGAACTCAGAAATCCACCTGCCTCTGCCTCCCAAGTGCTGGGATTAAAGGCGTGCGCCACCACCGCCGGCATGGGGTCACATTCTTAATTTCTCCATGTGTTCTAAGGCAAGAGCTCCATTCATGGGCACTGGGCACAGCTTCTGCTTCTTTCATCAATTTCTTAAGTAAATCTTATGCCTAGGGACTCAGAAGAGGTTAAAATAAGATCCAGATGACAACTCCTGGTGTTCACAGCTGAGATGTGTGGTGTTAGACATATGAACACACTTCTGTGGTGGAAACCATGAATTCCTTTCTCTGTTTCTAGGAACCATCTCCTGTATCAATACCAACCTAACTAAGGGGTCTTTTAAAAAGAAATGGGTAGAACTGTTCATATTTAGTCTGTGTTATGTGTAGATCCCACGGGGACTTGTTCCCTGACGGAGGATGGGTTTCGATTTACTATAAAGCTGACCTCATGAATAGAAAGTAACCATGTGTTTTTCTCCATCTTGGCTGATGACCTCATTAAGATGGAGGCAACACAGGACTTAGCCCATCTTGGCTAATGAAGTAAAGATGGTAAATGTGACTTCACCATCTTAGTTAATATAAGCACGAAGCATAGACCAAAATTATACCCATAAACTCCCTGGTACCTCTAAACCCTGAGGGGTTATATTATATTTTGTATTTTACTAAGAAGATACTAACACCAAACTTTTCGTGTTGTGTGTGTGTGTGTGTTTGAGCAGGGTTTCTCTGTGTATTCCTGGCTGTCCTAGAACTCACTCTGTAGACCCAGCTAGCCCCAAATTCATAGACATCTGCTTGCCTCTGCTTCCTGAGTGCTGGGATTAAGTGTGTGCACCACCACTGCCAAGCCTCATGGTGTTTGTTTATATTTGTGTTTCGTTTTAACTTTGACTCATGTGACTTATGTTTACTGGTTCTAAAAAGGACTCAAAAGTTTTTTCCAGCTGTGTGCCTCCAACCCCTTGGCAGGTTTCAAAGGAGGCTGGTACTTTGAATTTGCATCTGTCTGGAGCTGAGTTTTGAAAAGCACAGATCTCAAGTGGAACCAAAAGAATAGATTTCCAGGTGTGTGTTTGGGGGGGGGGGGGGATTCACTGCAAACCCTGGGGCTAGAAGAGGAAAGAGCCACATGAGGAAAGAAGGAAATCTGGTTCAACACAACTTAGCTGGTACTGGTCAGAACTTCTAGAATCTAAAATAAACTTGGGCAATTTATTTTAGACATATTTAAGCACCGTCCATTTTAGGGGTGGGGAGGAGTTTCCTGGTAATAATTATCCCAATTCCATGTGCACAAAAGTTTAAAGGAAGACTACATTGAAAGTCTTTTAGAGAAGTGCATGTGACCTCTACCATCAAGATGGAGTCTATAGCCGGGCGGTGGTGGCGCATCGCCTTTAATCTCAGCACTTGGGAGGCAGAGGCAGGCGGATTTCTGAGTTCAAGGACAGCCTGATCTACAGAACGAGTTCCAGGACAGCCTGGCTACACAGATAAACCCTGTCTCGAAAAACCAAAAAAAAAAAAAAAAAAAAAAAAGATGGAGTCTATAGCTTAGGGCCTAGGATCTGGTGTGCTCTCAGTCACACACAGAGTAGACGTCACTAGGTTATAAAGTACAATTGACATTTCCCCTAATCACGGGTTCTACGAACTGAGGAACAGTGCTCAAGATAAAGGTCTCGGGAGGGAGAGTCAGTGAATATGGAATAAACGTAATGGTCTCTAGGAATGTAGGTGTGGCCTGGCCCTACAGAAAGTACAGATCACCAGGCGATTAACTTCATTCACTTCCGGCTTTCCTGGGTGGAAAACAGGTACACATCTCTTCCCTTGAAGAGACAAAGCTGAGAGCCTAACATTCCTGGTTTTCTAGTGCTGATCTGTGAGCACCGAGACCTTGTGCCCTCTTCACCTTGCCAGATGCTAAAGATGCCCAGAGTATCTGGGGAAGCTGATCTTTAACCTAGTTTCTAGATGACCTCAGGGCTACCTCTTCAGGAGGCAGAAAGGTAAAGTAGCTTGAAGCCCTGTAAGAGAAAATTGTGAGTTTGAAGAAGAGAATGTTTAAAATAAGGAGAGATTTGTTTGAACTATTAAATATGAGCCTTTTCTAATCAAATATTGTGAAAACTTGTGTTTAGGACAAAGAATTGGAATCTTTTTATCTTCCTCTCCTTGAAAGACTTTAATGCAAAGTTTCCATCTTCACCACCCAGTAAAACCTATGTTACACAGAGTCTCTGCTGCACTGCACAAATGTGATGGTTGCTCTCCACTACCTCCACTTCTGCACCGCTGTGAACTCAGACCTCAGTCCTGGGAAAAAGACAGAGTAACCACTTCCTGTCCCTCTGTATTCTCTCTTTCTAACACTGGGCCCCATCCCATCCTAGTGTCAACTCATTTGTGCCACAAACACTGCCTTCTCTGCTGACTATATACTACTTTCTAAAACCAACCAGTAAAGACTACTCCAGAAAAACTCCCCCTCCCTCCAGGCAGAGGGCGAGTGCATCTTAAATGGGGGTGTGGTGGGCTGGAGGGGAGGAGGTAGAGTGTGGGGTGGGTGGGTGGGTGGGTGGGGGGTTTCTTCCTAGTAAAACTGCTTCCTAGCAAGCTCAAACAAAGAGAGTCAGGTTCTGTCTTTCTCTGACTCCTCCAGTTCTGATGCAGCTTATGGCTGCTGCCCACCGCCCCTCTGAGTACTTCGATGCCATGTCTTCCCTAATGCTGGAGCCGCCGTTGTCCTCCATATGAGCTGGACCTGCTTCCAGAGAAGCCCACCAGCCCTCTACCCTGCTTCCTCCAGCCAGACTTCTAGCTCTAAGGAAGTGCCAACTTCTCAGCTCCTAATCTCTAGTAAGTCCATTTACTCAGCTGCCATCGTGAGCGGCCTGAGGACCACCCTTGTTCCTGCCTGAATTATATTTGTGTTGTTCTTTTTTTTTTTTGTTTTTCAAGACAGGGTTTCTCTGTGTAGCCCGCTGTCCTGGAACTCACTCTGTAGACCAGCTGGCCTCGAACTCAGAAATCGCCTGTCTCTGCTCCCAGTGCTGGGATTAAGGCTGGCACCACGCCGTTAGTGTTGTTTTCTAAGACAAAGTTTTTCTATGTAGCCCTGGATGTCTCTGAATTTAGCCTTTAATCATGAGATCTGCCTGCTCTGTCTCTGAGTGTTGATTAAAGATGTGCACCTGATCTATGTTCTCTGAAGACTTCCAAAGCATGCAAGATGCCTTCAGGTATTATCTCTTTCTGACCCCACCCTGCCTCCTCCCTCTGTGTTCCTCTAATACTGCTGTCAGCAAAACAACAAGTGTCAGGTGCTCTTCTGGGGGTCTTCTTTGAAAATGACCGAGGAAATCCCAGCCTCACCTTCCTTATGCAGTAAAATGCTTCCCAGAGGTCCACAGTCAGCTCAGAGATAAAAGGTTCATACTACCATTTGCACCTCAATGGTTAAATGTGATATTTACATTAATGTGTCATCATGCTTATGTGCTCGTATTACATGTAAGTAAATTGTCTCTTTATGTCATAAAGGTGTCTCTTTATGTCAGCTGTCATGTTGTACTCAATGTGCTGTTTTCTGGATGTCTCTTGCCATGTAGTAAGATCGATATACATTTCCTATGTCAGACTAATGAGGTAATGATGATCAGACCGCCATGACTGATTACAATACCCTCGTGGTTGATTATTTGGTACTTAGAAACAACAATTATGCCGGGCAGTGGTGGCGCATGCCTTTAATCCCAGCACTTGGGAGGCAGAGGCAGTCGGATTTCTGAGTTCGAGGCCAGCCTGGTCTACAGAGTGAGTTCCAGGACAGCAGGCCCACACAGAGAAACCTGTCTCGAAAAAAACAAAAACAACAACAAAAAACCAAAACAAAAAGAAAAAGAAAAAAAGAAACGGCAATTATTTCACAGAATGTATCTACTGGGTTCTAAAAGAAACTCACTTTTCCCAGCCGAGCACAGGTGCCTACTCAGGTGGGAGAAAGGAGGGGCTAGCTTCGCCGGGTCTTAGTGCATGCTCTCTCCGAGGGACCCTCCAAGCCTGCCTTCTCTCTGGCCGGAATAAAATGTGTCTCCACTTTGAGACTCCTTTGTTCTGGATGGGTTTTTTGTTTTGTTTTGTGGTTTTTTTGTTTGTTTGTTTGATGCTTGTATTCAAATGCTATATTCTGTACCCCCAAGATCTGGCTGCTCCAAAAATGAGCAGATCCTCACATAGAGCAGCTTTTGTTGTATAAACCTTGTCCCCCAAGTTATCCAGTCATCTGTGATTGGTTAATAAAGATGCCTACAGCCTGTCGCTGGGCAGAAGAGAGGTAGGCGGGGCTTTGGTTCCTGGCTTGGGTCTGAGGCTCAAACCACAAGAGAGGAAGAGGAAGTCATCGTGAGATGGTAGATTGTGAGCACATAGCCATGAGGCCAGCCAGCTGGAGCAGGAGCAGCCAGGTGGAGCCTAGCAAGTGATATCTGGGGTTACTGACAGGGAAGTAGACACACAAGCAGAGAGGTTTCGTATCTGCACAGCGCTGGTGCTTTAAGGGTTATTATAAATATAAAGGTTTTGTGTCTCCTATTTGGGAACTAAATGATCTAAGGTGGGGTAGAAACTTCCAAATAATATTTACCACCACAGGACTCAACAGCAAGCCCAGCCCACGCCACTGGAGTCCTCTTTCTTTTCTTGTCCATTAGAGAAAGTCATCCTTTACTATTCTGAGCTATACAGGGAAGAAAATATTTCTTGTGCAGATATTATACACATACACTGTCATGTGCTGTTTAAGCTCACAGACCCCTCTCATTTCAGATCCAAGTATTTCCAAGTGTCATCCAGACTGTCCAGTCCTGGGTTAGGCCACCTGACTATGTAACAAGAATAAAAGAGAATCATACAACAGTCCAAAGTAAAAACATTATATATTTAAAAGCAGTTAATTTTTAAAAAATAGACAGGGTCTCTTTATGTAGTCTAGGCTGGCCTAGAACTCACTATGTAGACTAGGCTAACCTCAAACTCTAAGATTCCCTGCCTTTGCCTCCCAAGTGAATGGCTAACAGGAAGCTTATCCATGAAGAGGACTCTGCCTATGAATCCTCAATCATTAACCCTGTGTCACAGTTTTAAAAGGTCTTTCTTGGTTGATCTCTGCTAGAGTTTGTAAACCTGGATCCAGTAATGTTTTGCTTCTTTCTATCTGCACCAGGCACTCATTTAGAACAAAAAAGCATGGCTGTGTATGGTGGAACATAGTGGGACCTTGCAAAACACAAAAAGACTTTTGATATATAGAAAATGAGATTCGGGAATGCAAATCAAGATATATTTAAAGTTGCCCTAAACTTTATTTAAAAGTACTACACTGCCATACTAACCTTCATATTCAAAACCATGTTTAAAGGACTCTCCTAATGTAGACAGGAATTAAAAGGGATAATATTGCCCTTCATCTTCCAAGATAAACTAGGTCCCAGGGACTTTGAGCATCTCTCAATGTCCTATAGCCCTGTGAGTCATGGGTCCTTTTGTTCAGGAAGGTAATGGACAACCTGCTGGTAGACTCTAACCAGTGACAACTCTAAAAGAGAGAGCTCGACACAGAGAAAAATTTTCCTCTATGCTTCTAGGGGAAGCCACAGTCAAGCAGGGCCTTTCACATATCCTGGAGTGGATGGAACTGGTAAAGGAAGTTGAGAGGGGCCGTGGCTCCTCCCAATCCCATGGACACCCATGGACCAGACCATTAACTGGTCCTGAGAGTGAAAACAATACTCCACCTTCCCCAGGGACCAGCCCCATAAGTGCATTTCTCACCCCTCATCAAGGGGACTTCTCTCTGCAACAGATGGAGATCACTACAGAAAAGCACAGCCAATTAAAAGGCAGAGTTGTGGAACCCAGTCCCAAAGGATAGATCTGGGAAAAACTGCACCTAGGGCTCAGGGACATGGAAAGACTGTAAGTGTTGTGTTTATAAAAATATAGGGAGAGAGGAGGAATATGGTGGATATGCAGTCGGGTGTTGGGGAGGGGGGTGCGTCTGCAGGCCCATGCTGAGGCATCCCTTCCCCTTGAGGGACCAGCCACACGATGTTATAGAATAGAGTTTATTCAGGACGTGGGAAGGGGAGTTGAGAGGCTAGGAGAGGAGAGAGAGAGAGAGGAGAGAGAGAGAGAGAGAGAGAGAAAGGTAGATACTAGCCATGAGCACATGGAGAGAGAAAGGGTAAGGAACAAGAGGACAGAGCAAGAAGGCAAGAGAGAGAGGAGGGGGCAAACAGCCACTTTTATAGTGAGTTAGGTTGCCAGGTAACTGTGGGGCAGAGCCTAGACTAAATGCCAACAGGAAGAGCCAGAGGATCAGGGGTTGCTGTGAGATTTTGTCTCTCAGGTAATGTCAGAAGCTATAGCCATAAAGTCTCGCCAACAGGACTGCCAGAACAGGAGCTGAAGAAGGACAAAAAAGTGGATGGGAGTGGGGGTGGGGCACAAATGACAACTCCATGAAGCCTCAACCCTACACAAAGAACTATAGGCAACTAAGGAATGCTGACTGAGTTGCCATGCCTGGCCCATGGGTGATTTTTATGTGGATGCCAGAGATTTGAACTCAGGCTCTCAGGCTTGCGCAGTGAGAGCCCTGTACCAACTTTAGCAGCTTCAGGATTGGTTTTTGTTTGTTTTAAATAACTATTTTTTACTTTATAGATGTGAGTACACTGTAGCTGTCTTCAAACACACCAGAAGAGGGCATCAGATCCCATTACAGATGGTTGTGAGCCACCGTGTAGTTGTTGGGAATTAAACCCAGGACTCTGGAAGAGCAGTCAGTGCTCTTAACCACTGAGCCATCTCTTGTGGCCAGCCATTGGTAGGGGCTTGCAGGGATGGGATGTATCTGCAGGAGGGTGGTCTGGCAGGAATCTGAGCTTTAGTTATGGGATGCTAATTACTCTGGTTTCTGGAATTCTCACCATTTAACCAAAATGGAAGAACTTTTCAAAATAACATGTTCATGGCCATTGAGACTCGTTCTAGTTCCACTCAAGAAACAAGAAAATCTTACCCTGAAGAAAACCCCAGGCTGCAGGGTATCACTGCTGCAGCATTCTTCAAGGAATAATTAATTCTAGACTTAAAACACGCATGATATCAGAGTAAGCATAGAATAACTCCCTTCCTAAGTGCACTTTGTAATGCCATTAGCTGGGCATGGTGGTGTGTATAGCTGTAACTCCAGCAACACAGGATCCGGAGGATCAGGAGTTCAAGGTTATCCTCAACTACAAAGTGAATCTCAAGTCAGCCTGGGCTATGTGAGACCCGTATCAAAAAAACAACCAACTAAATATAACTAGCACCATACAGCCAGGCATGGTGGTGGTGGTGCTAATCCTAGCACTCAGGAGGCGAAAGACTGATTGATCTCTCTGAGTTTGAGGCCAGCCTGGTCTATAGAGTGAATTCTAGGATGGTCAAGTCTACACAGAAAAACCCTGTCTTGGAAAAACAAAAACAAAACCCAAAAAAACAAAAAAACAAACCAAAAAACTAAAACAAAAAGAAAACAAAAAAACCCAAACATTTAAAGTATGAAAATTTTAAATATGTTTTCATAAGAGCATCAACTGAGTCCAAATGAGAAGAGCAAATCTGGTCTTGGTATATGCTCTAACCTCAGTATTCAAGGAGACTGAAGCAAGGTGATCATGAATTTGAAGCTGATCTGAGCTACCCAGTGAACTTCAGCCTAACCTGGGCTACATAATCAAGACTCTCAACCAGAAAAAGAAAGTATAGGATAATCCAACTCATGAGCATAGATGTAAATATCTTTTTTTTTGGGGGGGGGGGCACTCTTTGTAGCCCAGCTTGCTAGAAACTTAGTATGTAGCTAAGTCTAGCCTGCCTGGCTATGTGATAATTCTCCTGCCTTAGCCACTTGAGTATGGGAATAAACCACTGTGCTTGGCTTGAAATCATAAAACATGCCGGGCAGTGGTGGCACATGCCCTTAATCCCAGCACTTGGGAGGCAGAGGCAGGCGGATTTCTGAGTTTGAGGCCAGCCTGGTCTACAGAGTGAGTTCCAGGACAGCCCGGGCTACACAGAGAAACCCTGTCTCGAAAAACCAAACAAACAAAACAAAAAAAACAAAACAACAACAACAACAACAAAAAAACAAAAAAAGGAAATCATAAAATATTGAGATACATATAGTACTGTATAGCAAAAATATATTTACTATTTAATGATATATTAATCAGTTACATTATTATTTGATAGTAGCATAATCGGAAATGAAAAACTGTTTAACAATAAACACTCAAATAATACATTTTTGTCTTGAGCTCTTGGGCTGGGGTCTTAGTTACTGTTCTGTTGCTGTGAGGAGTCACCATGACCAAGGCAACTTATTAAAAAAAAAAAATAATTTTATTGGGAGCTTGTTGACAGTTTGAGAAAGTTAGTTCATGCTCACCATGGTGTAGAGCATGGCAACAAGCAGGCATAGGCCACTTATATCTGATCCGAAAGTAACAGGCAGAAGGGGGGGGAAGAGGGAGAGAGAGAGACAGAGACTGAGACCAGAGACACAGACACTCCCATGACGGGTGGGCAAGGCCTTTATGACAAGCAGAATGTCCCCAGGACAGAAAGAGGCAGATCCCTTTTGTTCCCTGGGAAATTGTATCCCTGGCTCTGTTGACATCTGTTGGAATTCGGTTGAATGTTTCAGGGTCATTAGTGAGGGATGGCCTCCCATACAGAGCTTCAGCAGGCAGGGGACCTTGGCAATTAGGTGAATTTCTAAGTCTGAGGAAGACCAGGGGCAATAACTGAGCTCGTGGAGACTGAGTTTCTTCAGTTATTTCTTACGTGCCCTTTAACCTTTAACCTTTGCCATCTTTCCAGAGAACGGGGCCGTCAGGTGATGTTGAAGGATCCTGAGTGCCGTGAGATGATGTGGAATTCCCAAGGCTTCAGCTGAGCTCAGCAATGTTTACCTTGAAAGGAGGCCCATTGTCACTTCAGACACTTTTAGGTGGCCCAACTCGGGACTATTTTATTTTTTTCGGGGGACTTATTTTAGAGCAGCACTCCTGTTGCTTTGGGGCTTTTTCTATTTCATAAGGCAGAGCTTCTATCCATCCTGGAAAGGTGTCTGCAGAAACCAGAAATTATTTGGCCCTGAATCCATGGGCATGTGAATGAAATCCAGCAAGAGTCTTCCCAGGTTCTGTGCATGCTTTTGGGTTCCTGGGTGCTGGGGACATCTGGTTTTGGGGTTATTTTTCTGATATTCTGTGATGGTTTGAATGAGAATGGTCCCCATAGGCTCATAGATTTGAATACTTGATCACCAAGGAATGGCACTATCTAAAAGGATTAGGAAGTGTGTCCTTGTTGCAGGATATGTGTCACTGGGGGGCGGGCTTTGAGGTTTCAAAGCCTAGAGTCTCTTTCTTCCTACTGCCTGTAGATCTTTTGCAGAATTCTCAGTTCCTTCTCTAGTATTGTGTCTGCCTGCATGCTGTCGTGCTTGTGGCATGATGACAATTGGCTAAGCCTCTGAAACTGTAAGCCAGCTCCCAGTTAAATGTTGTCCTTTATAAGAGTTGCCAAGGTCACACGGTGTCTTTCACAGGAATAGAACACTGGCTTAAACACATGTCTTACATACCTGTACCACTTGGGCTGTTTCTTTTAAGCCCTACCCTGTAAGCATCCTTCAAAACAAACAAACAGACAAAGAGACAAACAGGGTGTGTTCTCCTTTCCTAAGAATACAGCTGATATAGGGTTTAAAGCTTTCCATTGTTTGGAGTAGCGTGGCTTTAGGTATCAGCCATTAATCTTGAGGGGTCCAGATGACACCTGGTCTCAGAGGTAAAGAACATTTCCTCTGAAGAATTCTGGATCTCTCGAGAGGCAGCAAAGATTCCTGCAGAAGATAGGGTATTCTATGTGCCCAGGGCAGCTCTGTTGGCTTATGGTGAGCTAGTCTGTTTTCGTTGCCACTGGACCACTCCCTTTCTAGTGTCCAGGACAGTGGATTGCAGCCATTTGTGTGGGCAAAAGGGCTTTATCTGGGGCCTAATGATTTCTCAGGAAGGCTTTGTGGGACTCCAGCTGCAGTTAGAGGGCTCTTTCATCCCATATGAACACATGGACTGATGGAAGACATATGTGGGATCTGCATAAAGATCCTGGCTCTTTCCCCTTGGGACAGTTACAGCACTCCAGTGAGATCGATTAGCTCTGCTAGCCGAAACAGTGGAGTTTGTAGGTATTGGTCCTGATTCGAGTACTTCACAGTCAGTGACTACTGTGTATCCTGATTATCAGGTTTCTTCGTTTTTGAATTCCTTCATTCCTATAAAGGACTAGTTTGGGGTTTCCTGAGGATTGATCTGAGGATCAGAAAGGGCTGTGAAGGGAGCCTTCTCTGTCAGATAGGAAACCGGATTCAGGTTTTGACAGGTCTTAAGAGTAATCTTAGGTCCCTCCAATATGAGGGGCTATTGACATTTAAGTAGCCTGCCACCGTCATCCTTAGAATTGAGAATAGCCTATGAACCACGAGGGGGCGCCCAAGGGTAAACTTTCGGGCTTTGGACATCTGAAGTCCTCCAGCAACATCTAGCGGGTTTCTTTCCTTCCTTGTCTATTCATCACTGACGTAAGCTGTAGGTTGTGCTGCATGATGAGTTGGATAATTACTTCAAAACCAATACTCTGTCTCTCAGTCTCATGCAGGTAAGACTTAAGGTGGAGTATGAGGTAATGTCTTTTTAAGTTTTGGGATGGTTCTTTGGGACTCAGAGATCCACTCAGCCTTAGTAGCTTCCTGGGCCTGACAGCTTCCCTAAGAGTCTGATATGGGAAGGGTGGCTCAGTGTTAAGAGCACTTGTTACTTTCCCAAATGAGCTGAGTTCGTTCTCCAGCACCCCTGCCAGGCAGCTTACAAACATCTGTAATTCTGGCTCCAGAGGACCTGTGGCACCTTTTGCCTTCAAGGGCATCCGAATTCTCAATCAGGTATCCAAATGAAGATATACATCCCTGCACATAACTAAGAATACTAAAAACAAATCTTTTTTAAAGGGCCTGATACAGATAGCTAGCTAGATCCAAATTCTATAATGTCCTGTGGTTCCCAAAATTCCCTTGTGTATCTGTTTAGGATTTGGGGGAGCAGAAAGTCCAAAATAGATTAGAACTGTGCCAACCCTAAGGGTCTGGTTCCTTTTGACAAGGCAAGGCCAAAAAGGTAACTTTGGCTTTGCACAGCTGATCTTTTCCTCTAGACCCTTGAGTCCGAGTCAGCCAGGATATCCAGGAGGGAGTCTGTCTCTTGGGAAACGATTTCTTCCGTTGGCCCACATAGGAGGATCTCACCTTCATACTGAATCATACCGAATTGGAGTGGTCTCCAGATGAGTCTGACCCACCAAATCAGTCATCCTGGGGTGGGGTTGGGGTGTTTCTGGCCATGCATGAGTTGAGAAAAAGGCCAGGGTTTTCTTTCTATGCATTTGGGGGTTTAGCTTGCTCCAGAGTGTTCAGGAGGAAGTTGGTGGGGAGCCTGGAAGAATCTTGGAGCTCTCTCAGGGCTTCTCTGTGTAGCCCTGACTATCTTGGAACTCACTCTGTGAGGCTGGCCTCTAACTCACAGAGATCTACCTGTCCCTGCCTCCCAAATGCTGAGATTAAAGCCATGTGCCACCACTGCACAGATGAACCTTGAAGGTTTTAATCCC
The DNA here is from genome assembly GCA_021653895.1 of Mastomys natalensis. Taxonomy (NCBI): domain Eukaryota; kingdom Metazoa; phylum Chordata; class Mammalia; order Rodentia; family Muridae; genus Mastomys; species Mastomys natalensis. The sequence continues at coordinate 161,312 of JAJTUV010001433.1, forward strand.
CACCTGCAAGTTGAAAACGATAAAAGGAGAGACTGGCAGAGGCTTACCTTCCCCTCTTCCACCTCTCAGCCCTGTCAGGAGAGGAGGCTCTGGCCTCTGTGATGGTCAGATAGATGCCCCTCCCCCATCGACACTTTCCCATGCCTGCAATCCTGGTGCCTGATATTACTGTTTGTACCCTAGATATTTCTCCATTCCTGAAACTACTCTTGTTCTTGCTGGTTTTATCCATAAATGAACAGATCACAGTGAGAAGAGCCTGTCATTTAAGATAGAACTTCTCTGTTCTCCCAGAAGCTACGTATTGGCTTAAGGACCCGCTCTTTAGAGTGGCCTCCAGTTCATCTGAAGGGAGTGGACCCAGCATAAAATAGCCTGTACAAATGACTAACAAGAATGTACTAGGCCCTCAGCCAGACCTGACTTCTGAGGCTTCCCAGTTGACAGAGGGGGCTAAGGCAGGTGTCTGATGTTTGAGGTGAAGCAAACAAGGGAGAAAACCCTCCATCTCTGTAGGTCCCTGCTCTTATCCGTGCCCAGTTAGTTACTCTTGGGGTTGCAAAAGGCTACAGGGTAAAAGATAGGAGACAACAGCTGCAGTAGGTCTCAGTCTTCTTCCACGCTAATGGTGATTGTCCAAATATCCATAAAGAAAATTGGTCCTGGAGAGATGGCTCAGCAGTTAAGAGCATGTACTGCTCTTCCAGAGGACCTGAGTTCGGTTCCCATCAACTGCATCAGGTGGCTCACAACTGCTTGTAATTTCAGTACTTGGGATCCAGCTCTCTGGCCTTGGTGCACTGCCTGCACTCCTGTGCACAGACCTTCATATAATTAAAATTAATTTTAAAAAGTCTTTAAATGAGCTGGGTGTGGTGCACACACTTTGATCCCAGCACTCGGAGGCAGAGGCAGGTGGATTCTGAGGTAAGGCCAGTCTGGTCTACAGAGTGATTCCAGGACAGCCGGCTATTAGTGAAACCTGTAGGAAAAAAGAAGGAAGGAGAGGAGAAGAGAAAGAAAAGAAGAGAGAAGAGAGAGAGTGCTTATTTCAATGGGGCAGTAAGTGGCCTCTGTATTCCGGGAACTTATTGTGAAGATCCAGAGTGTCACGTGGTCCCCTGGGAAGGTAAGTCTCGGAATCAGGCCCTAGGTCCATGATGTTTCTGGTTACCTCCTCAAGCACACCAAGTTCTGGCCAGTAGGGGGAGAAGAGGTCTTTTAAGGAGAGTGGGAGGAGGTTGAAATGGTTTATTTGTTTAAAGACTCTTTATTTGAATGATTTGTAATGACCCTGTTCATTTTAGTTTAGAGAAGAGAGACGACTGAGACATACACAGAGAGGGACGATAAGATGCCGAGAGAAGCTCACTGCAGGTTAGAGACGCCCATGAGCCGCTGGATGAAGGGAAATTCAGGTTTATCAGGAGTAAAGTTCATGAAAGTCTCCTTGGAGCCAACTGTCAGTAATTAACTCGACTTCAGCCTCGAGGGAGGGAGTGGGGAGCATGCAGAGAATGTGGAACAGCATTCTTTTGAGAAAACAGTCTTGCTCTTTGAAACATAAGCATTAGAACTAAGATCATTCCGACAGGACCCTCCTTCCCAGCCTAGATTCCACAGTGCTAAACTTGGTTGAGGGCTGTCCCCCATTCCAGGATGGAGCAGAAGCCGGTGTTCTCCCTCCTTTCAGGATTTAGTTTGGTTACGCTGAATCAGTAGAAAGAATCCAAATTTGGGATGAGCATCCCAAAATGTTACCATCTACTGGTCTTGGGTTGGGGTAGTTAGCTCTGCTGATGGAAGAATTAAAAGCCAGGTGGTGGCTCACCCATTAGTGTGGACACTAGGGAGACAGAGGCAGGTGGATCTCTGGGAGTTAGATGCCAGCCAGGGCTACCTAGTGAGACTGTCTAAAAAATTAAAATTAAAAAAAAAAATCAAGGTCTAGTATTTATGATGCTGTACAAAGGTGGTAAAACCTTTCTTTTTAATTTATTTTAAAACAAAGAAGTGATTAATACAAGGTCAGAAAGATAATGACATCTTCATTGAGAGAGTAACTACTGGCATCCTGGAAGGGTTTCAAATTACCTTCCAGGCCTTATCTAGGTGAGGGTATTCTAGAGGTTAAACATGACAACTACAGTTGTTCTTTATTTTGTAGTACTAGGGATTGGACTGAACTCATATGCTAGGCACAAGCTCTACTACTGAAGTATATCCCAGTTCTTTTAGATTATTTTTTCCATTGAGATGGGGTCTTGAAAATTATCCCAGGCTAGTCTCCTCCCTCAATTTCTTTTGAAATATTAAAGGTCTTAAATTTTGTTTTTCTTTTATGTATATGGGTGTTTTGCCCACATGTATGTCTGTATACCGTGTGTGTGCAGTACCTGTGTAAGTCAGAAGGTGGCGCTGTTTTCCCTGGGATTGTAGTTATAGACAGTTGTGGAGCCACCAGTAGGAGTCAGAACTCTTTAAATCTGTTTCCAGCTTGTGTTTTTTTTGTTTTGTTAGTTTTCGTCAGACAGCGTTTCTCTGTTTATGCCTGCTGTCTGGAACTTCACATCTAGACCAGCTTGGTACTCGAACTAGAAATCCGCGTGCATCTCTCCAAGTGCTCGAGATTCAGAATTATTAAGAAAGGTAGAGCACTCAGGCTTGCTCAGTTCTGACTAGCGATTCGTTCTTCACTCCAGAAGTAATTTTCTGCATATTACATATGTATATCCTAATCCGGATAACATAGTCCATTCAGTATTTATAGAAAGTAAGCTGGCGGTGTAGTTGGACACTAGTTGGAGGCTGAGCCAGGGATCACAAATTCAAAGTCTGCCTGGGCTTCAGAGTGAGTTCAGGGCCAGCCTGGGCAAATGAATGAGACCATGATAAAGTCATCTTGCATACAATGTCACGTGTGTAGTCCCAGCAGCAGAGTGGTGGAGGCAAGAAGAACAGAAGTCCAGGGCCGTTCTTGGCTACACAGGGAGTTTAAGGCCAGCCTGGGCTACAGACATCTGTCATCCGTAGTACTGAGAGCTGAGGAGGCTTAAAACTTAGAGGCTGGGCTGATCTACATAGTAAGTTCCAGGTCAGCCAGACTGCCTCAAAACAAACAAAACAGGATGGGGCATAGTTCAGTTCGCTACAGTGGTTGCCTTACATGAGTTTGATCCCCAGAACCATGGTCAAACAAACAAACAAATACGAATTAAAACATAACATGCGAGGCTGCAGCCCAGTGACCTGAAAGCTTCTTCCCTACTGACTGGCTTTCCTAGTGTGAGAAGGCACTGTACGGCTACTGAGGGAGAAAAGTCATTGCCATTACCCAACGGTGAATGCTGAATGCTAAGGACTGACTTCCCAGGCAAGTTGTGGCCCCTGGTGCAATAGATAGGGACGTGACTGTTACATCTGCAATCAATTGCTTTCTGCTTGGACCAAGGCCTCCTCCTTCACGGGAGGGAATTCACAGTTGGTTTTGTAAACCTAGAGAAAGTCTGTAGCTCAGGAGGTCATAGGTCCCAGAGGAAACCTGCGATTGTTGTTCTGTTAAATGAAGATGCCGTCAAACAGCCTTCTAAATATGTTCAGCCTTGAATGGAGAGACTTCCTTTTAAGGAAAGTAAGCAGCAATTATGTAAGAGACTGCTGCGAGTGCTTAGCCTTCGTGGAGTCTCTGAACCACCCAGAAAATGATGCCTGCCCTCTAGCGTAGCAAGCAGTCATAGCTAACTACCTTTTAATTCCTGAATCCACAGGTGCAACCCCTCCCAAAACACAGAAACCGCCCTTCCCAGGACTCCAATTTAAACGTCATTTTCTTAATTCCTGTCCATGACCCCGCAAACCCTTACTCATTCGGCTCCATTCTTTGGGACAATCTAGGTCAAAAAGGGATTTTATTTACACGCTTCTGTGTGTGCCTAAGTGAGCTTATGTGAGTCGTGTGTGTGCAGGTGCCAGAGGCTGGCAGAGAGTCCCTGGAAACATTCTAGGTAGATACGAGCTCCTGGTGTGGCTGCTGGGAACAGGGCCCAGGTCTGGAGGATCAGGAAGCTCTCCTAGCCACCGTAAGTGGCTCTGATTCTTACAGACCCTCGGCAGGCATCCCCCTCAATGAAAGCCCACACTGTCTTAAGTTACTAGCTCCCTTGTCTGTTTCCCTTCTCACTGATCTGTTTTTTGTTTTTTTTGTTTTGTTTTGTTTTGTTTTTCGAGACAGGGTTTCTCTGTGTAGCCCGGGCTGTCCTGGAACTCACTCTGTAGACCAGGCTGTGCCTCGAACTCAGAAATTCGCCTGCCTCTGCCTCCCAGTGCTGGGATTAAAGGCGTGCGCCACCACCGCCGGGCTGATCTGTTTCTTTTATGGCTAGAGCTCACTAAATATCCAGCTTGAGCTAGAACATCAAACTTTTATCATGCTGGACATGGTGACATGGTGATGCACACCTGTGAAGTAGAGGCAGAAGATCAGGGTCGGCCTAATGACGTAGAAAGTTCGAGGCTTACTTAGCATATGGATGACCTTGTTTCAAAAAAAAAAAAAAAAAAAAAAAAACCAAACCCACCCGGGCCTTGTATTTTGATACTAATTCCCTTTCCTGTGAAGGGCTGCAGAGGAGGTGTGAGTCATTTTGGTTTTGGTTTTGGTTTTTCGAGACAGGGTTTCTCTGTGTCACCCTGGCTGTCCTGGAACTCACTCTGTAGACCAGGCTGGCTCGAACTCAGAAATCCGCCTGCCTCTGCCTCCCAACGTGCTGGGATTAAAGGCTTGCACCACCACCGCCCGGCAAGGTGTGAGTATCATTACACAGATGAATTCTAGTGAACCTTCTGCCCATCTTAATTTGTAAAATAAAGGCTGGAGCCAGTGATTGGGCAGAAGAAGGGGAGGTGGAGATATAAAGGTTGGTGGGAAGAGGGGAAGGGGAGGATGACTGAAGGAAGACAATGGAGGAGGAAGACAATGATGACGACTGGGGAGAGAAGAGAGAGGAGGCAGGAGATAGAAGGACAAACGCAGGGTCTGGAAAACCCTCAAGTTATAAGGGTCTCATAGCTGGGGAACAGAGTAGGGGTATCTGCCCAATCTAGGCTTACCGAATATATTCATAATTACTGAGTTGTGTTTTCATTGATCGGTGATATTTGGGTTTGAGATTTAAATATTTCCCACAACACACAGGCAAACAAATAAAATCAAATCAGGGACTGGAGTGGTTGAGAGCATTCACTGCTTAGGCAGAGGATATATGCGTAAAATTAAAATCTAAGTTGAAAAATAAAGAACAACAAAACAAAATCTTATGAAAACAAAATTTTCAATCTTTTATGGTTCTGGGTTTTGGAAACTGTTGACAAAGACTTATCTATGACAGTTTACTGCTGTGGCAAGTTCGTTGGTCTGAGACAGAGCACCTGTGGACCTAGGCTGGTTAAAGTCCAGTTCTGAATCGATCTCCTGTGTTGGCACCACTACAGGCTGTGATGTGAAGGCTGAACAGCAAACCGCCTGCACAGAGATCTGAACAGTTTTAATATGGACGTCGTTGCGGTGAAAGAATTGCATGGTCAAGTTATCTGCTTGGATTTCTTGGGCTGGACTAGCACTCCGAAAAGCCAGCTGTTTTAGCCCACGATCTCGTGTCAGAACTGACACCCTTGACATGACTAATAGACAGAAACCCTAGCAGGATCGTAGCTTACCTCACAGAAGCTAAGGTGTCATCAGATAGCATCTTGGGACTATACTAAGCTTCCTCGCCAGGCGTTGGTGGCGCACGCTTTTAATCCCAGCACTTGGGAGGCAGAGGCAGGAGTATTTCTGAGTTTGAGGCCAGCCTGGTCTACAGAGTGAGTTCCGGGACAGCCAGGGCTATACAGAGAAATCCTGTCTCGAAAAAAAAAAAAGAAAAAAAAAAAAAAAAAAAAAAAAAAAAAAGAAAGCTTCCTCAATCTCTCTGTGCCTGCCTCTCTGATGTACCCACAAATGTGTTTTAAACTTGCTTTTATTTGTGACTTTCTTTATTCTGTAAAACTATAAAACTGTTTCCCCATTGAAACATGGAATTTGTTACTGGGTCATGATCACTCACGATAGCTCCAGAATACACTGCTTAGTCCATTTAAGATTTTTTTTTTTTTTTAGGTTTTTCGAGACAGGGTTTCTCTGTGTAGCCCTGGCTGTCCTGGAACTCACTCTGTAGATCAGGCTGGCCTGAACTCAGAATCTGCCTGCCTCTGCCTCCCAAGTGCTTAAGATTGTTTTTTAAGTAGTGCTTTCTGTGTAGAGACAGTCTCACTACGTAGCTCTGGATGGCCTGGAACTCACTATATAGGCCAGCTTGGTCTTGAACCCAGAGATCTGCCTGCCTCTGCCTATTGAATGAAGAATGAGATTAAAGCCGAGAGTCACTTGAACATGGGTGGATTTAATCCTAGCAGTCAGGAGGAAAAGACAAGAGATCTGTGAGAGATTAAGCCAGCCAGGGTTACATAGTGAGACCTGATTCGAAAAAAAACAACAGAGAATGTATGTATTACCATACTTGGGTAATTTATCTGTGGGAGTTGGGGAACTGTTATTGAAAAAGATATTTTTTAAAAGATTTATTTTATTTATATGAGACACTGTAGCTGTTTTCAGACACATCTTCCAGCCCTAGCCCCTACCCCAATATTTTTTTAACCATGTGGTGGTGGCGCACGCTTTTAATCCCAGTACTCAGAGGCAGAGGCAGGTGGAGCTCAATGAATTCGAGGCCAGCCTGGTCTACAGAGCTAGTTCCAGGACAGCCAGGGCTACACAGAGAAACCCTGCCTCAGTTTTACTGTCCTGAATAATGATAGGACAGAAACTACCCCTCCTCACACACACACCCAAGAAAGAACTAGAAACTACGTTTCCTGGGTGGACCCAGAACCAAGCACACATGGCTTTCCTTCTTATCCCCCTATGAACTTTGTTCCTGAGTTTCTGACAGTCTCTAGGAGCCCTTGCTCTGTCCAATGGTCCACAAGGGGTCCCAGTACCAGAATATGAATGGCACTGACCTTGGACTTCTTTGTGCTGTAGCTGAGAACCTCCAAGAGGCAGGCTGGCTCAGATGTAGAACGTCTGTTTAACTTGAATTATTATAAGATTTATTTTAATGTATGTGTATGTGCATTTGTCTGTGTGAGTGTGTGCAGGTATCCACATAGGCCAGAAGAGGGCGCTGCACCCCTGGGGTTGGAATTACAGGCAGTTGTCACCATGTGACAGCTGAACTCTGGTCCTCTGAAGTAGAAGCAAGGAGAATCGAGCTTGCTTGTCCTGGAGCTCTGGGCTCTCCCACTGTTTTCTCTGAAGATCTCCCCCTCTCCTGTAGCTGCTCTCAGACCTCCATTACTGGTCCTTACTCAAAAGGCCTCGATTTCTTTTCCTCTTCTTCCTCCTCTTTCTCCTGCTCGTTTTCCTCCTCCTCCAGCTCACTCCTCCCAGCAGCTGTTGTAAACCTCTAGACCCGAGTGCTGGGAATGGAAGTCAGGTCCTATGTAAGAGCAAGAAGTGCTCCACAGTCTCTGAGCCATCTCTCCAGCTCTAGTGTTCTAGAATTTTACGATGTAGGTTTACACAGAGTGGCACAGAAGTGTATGCAAGGAGAATCATCGGACACTTTTTCCCTCTACAAAAATAAATTAAAAAAAAAAAAAGCCTAACTCAGACAGGGCTCTTGTTTGCAAGCAGCAGGTGTAACTGGTTGAAGAGTTAAAAACTGTTTAATTCTTGGAAGGACAGGACAGCAGGTTCAGTGCTGACCCCATAAATAAAGCCATAAACCACATTCAGAAATAGCCTGATGATTAAAACATCCAGAACACTGTCCTGGGCCCAAGAGCTGCATGCCGTCATAAGCACAGACACCGGGGACTTGGCTGCAAGTTTTAATGGTGCCTCTGTGCAGGAGGTACTCACATAAGCCCGCGGAACCATTACCAAAACAGTGGAAGCCCTGCATGGAAGCTCCTTCCTCTGGGTTCTACTTCTGTTTCAGAGAAGGACTCTGGGTGCAGCTGGGCAGTGGAAGTGTTCATAGCCAAGTGTGCTCGTAGTGCATGCCTTTAATCTCAGCACTCTGGAGACAGAAGCAGGTGAAGCTTCATGAGTTCAAGACCAGCCCGATCTACAGAGTAAAACATTTGAAGTGTTCAGAAAGAGCTGGCCAGCCAAGAAACATGGCTTATATCCTCTAGACTGTGTTGTTTTGGTTTGTTTTGAGATAGGGCTTCTCTGTGTAGCCGTGGCTGTCCTAGAACTCACTCTGTAGATCAGGCAGGCTTTGAACTCACAGAGATCCACTTCCCAAGTGTGAGCATTAAAGGTTGTATGTGTCAGTTGTGTGTATCACCTGTATGCAGGAGCCCACGAAGGCCAGAAGGGGGCTCCAGTTCTCCTGGTTCCAGATGGTTGGGAGTCACCCAACGTGGGTGTCAGGAGCCAAATCCCAGTCCTCTGAACAGTGAAAGCTCTTAGTCTCCAGCCCTGGCTTATAACTGTGACACATCCATTCAGTAGAACACTATGTATCCCAGGCCAGGGACAAAGGAGACCTTTCAGCTGGAAAGAACAATTGCCAGGAAGCCAGATAACCTGAGTTCAATTCCTGGAATCTGCTTGATGGAAGGAGAGAACCAACTTCCACAAGTTGTCCTCTGATCTCTGTTGTGTGTACCCACATACATATGCAAACACACTACAGAGATAAATAAGTGTTTTTTAAAGGGATACAATGCGTCATTTTCACATACCCATCTCTTCTTACTCACCCCCACCCCAGAAAAATGGAATTCTAGGGTTAGGAACATAACTCACTTTTCTAGTACATATCCAGCATTTAAAAACAAGACAAGCTGGGTGGTGGCAGTGCACGCTTTTAATCCCAGCACTTGGGAGGCAGAGGCAGGCAGATTTCTGAGTTTGAGGCCAGCCTGGTCTACAGAGTGAGTTCCAGGACAGCCAGTACACAGAGAAACCCTGTCTAGAAAAACCAAAAAAAAAAAAAAAAAAAAAAAAAAAAACAACACAACCAACCAAACAAACAAAAACAACCAAACAAACAAACAAAAAAAAACAAGACAAAACATTTAAAAAGGAGCTGTGTACATGTGTGTGCTTTTCCAAGGCCTACAAAACTCCAGAGGCATACACAAGAAACTGATAACCTGAGAGAGGAGAGGGAAGGATAACTATGGTTCGAATGTAATATGTGAGAGAAGAAAAGAAAAACAAACTGATAACCTGTGGTTGCTTCAGAGAAGGAAAAGTGGTGGAGGTGTTAATATGAATTCTACACCCGAATGTGTAACTACAACAAACTCCGTAAAGTAAAAACACTTGACAAACGTCAAAACTGTTTTATGAAACACTCTACACTGTGATCAGAAGTGACAGCACAGACACCATAAAAGGTAATGCTACTTCAGGGTCACCGACCCCAGCTTCTAGGCTAAAGGTCCCTCTTTGCACTCTCACACATGTTAAATAGCTCTACTCATCCCTTAATGTTGGCCCGCCTGCCTAGCACTTCCTGGTATAGTCAGTTCAGTGCTCTAAAGCTGTGGGTGACCTTGAAGACACAGAGAACAGCTAACAAAGATAGCTAACCATCTGAGGAAGCAAATCTCTCTCGCTCTCACACCCTCACAGTCTGAAGAGTTGCTGTCATTCCCAAAGTGTGAGAAGCTGAGAAAGACCCACACAACAGCCACGAACAGACACAGGCCGGAAGATTCACAGAAGTGCCATGCATGTGGCTACGGGAAGGTTCTTTGGCTGAGTTCAGAGCCTGCTCACCACAGCGAGATAACAACTGTTTCCTGTCAGCTGAATCACTCAGAATGTTGCCAGCAATCGTGGACAGAACAGGCAATGAAAGTTCACCTGGGGGAAAAAAAAAAAACAAAAAACCCCTTTTTAAAAAGGGGGGGGGGTTTTTTTTTAAAAAAAAGGAAAAAAAAAAAAAAAAAAGGGGGGGGGGGAAAAAGGGTTAAAAAATTTTTTTTAAAAAAAAAAAAAAAAATTTTTTAAAAAAAAAAGGGGCAAAAAATTTTTTTTTAAACACCCAAAACCAAAAAACCCCGGAAAAAAAAAAAAAAAAATTTAAATTTTTAAAAACCCCCCGGGGGGAAAAAAAAAAAAAAAATTTTATTTCCCCCCAACCCCCCCCGGGGCCCTTTTTTGGTTTTTCCCCCCGGGGGAAAATTTTTTTAAAAAAGGGGCCCGGCCAAAAAAAAAAGGGGGGTTTTTTTCCCCCCCCCTTAAGCCAAGGGGGTTTTAAAAAAGGGGAAAAAAGGGAAAAAAAACCCCCCCAAAAACCCCAAAAAAAAACCCCCAAAGGGAAACCCCCCCCCCCCCAAAAAAAAAAAAAGGGGGGAAAAAAAGGGGGGTTTTAAAACCCCCCGGGGGGAAAAAAAAGGGGGGAAAAAGGGGGTTTTTTGGGGGGAAAAAATTTTCCCAGGGGGGGGCCCAGAAAAAAAAAAGGGGGGGGCCCCGGGGGGGAAAAAATTAAAAAAAAGGGGGGGGCCCCCCAAAACCCGGCGGGCCAAAGGGCCCTGCCCCCCCCCCTTTTTTTTTTTTGGATTTTTCCCCCCGGGGGAAAACCCCTTTCCCCCCCCCTTTTTCCCTTTTTTCCCCCCAAAGGTTTTTTTTCCCCCCCCCTTTTTTTTTTTTGGGGGGGCCCCCCCCTTTTTTTTTGGGGGCCCCTTCCCCCCCCCCCCGGGGGGCCCCCCTTTTTGGTTTTTTTTTTTTTGGGGGGGGGTTTTTTTCCGCCCCCCCCCTTTTCCCCCCCCCCCCCCTTTTCCCTTTTTTTTTCCCCCCTTTTTTTTTGGGGTTTTTTTTTTGTTTTTGGGGGGGCCCCCGGGAAAGGAAAAACCCCGGGGGTTTTTTTTTTTTGGTTTTTTTTTTAAAAATTTTAAGGGTTTTCCCCCTTTTTTTTTTCCCCCCCCGGGGTTTTTTTGGGGTTTTTCCCCGGGGGGGCCCCCCCCCCCCCCCCTTTTTGTTTTTTTTTAAAACCCCCCCCCCCGGCCCCCCCCCCCCTGGGGGGGGGAAAAAAAAAAAAAAAAACCCAGCCCCCCCCCAAACCCCAAAAAAAAGGGGGTTGGGGGGGGGGGAAAAAACCCCCGGGGGGGGCCCCCCTTTTTCCCCCCCCCGGGTGGGGAAAAACCCCCCCTTTTTTCCCCCCAAAATTTTTTAAAAAAAAAAAAAAAAAAAAAAAAAAAAATTTTAAAAGGGGAAAGGGCTTCAGGCCCAACCTTTTTAAAAAGCGTCAAAGTTTAAGGGGGTTGGGGAGGGGAAAGGGGGGTGAGACTTAGGACAGCTAGGTATTAAGGGGGATCCAGAGATCCCCCCAAAACACAAAATCTGTACCCCGGGCTGCCTGGAATTTGTATGTAAATAAGGGTTTGGGCCCAAACTTCGGCGGTCCGTTACCCCCGTCCCCAAAAGCTGGGATTTCCCCCCACTAGAGCTTTTGACATTTAGTCAGATCACGTTTTATATCCGGATAAAACCCAAATTCTCAGGCCCCGGTGGGGACAAACAACCCCCGACCGGCTTTTAACCGTCCGGTGTGCAGGGCCAGTACACTGTTCTGTACTTGTGGGTTTTGAACCTTTTTAAAACCATCACCCCCTGCCTTTTGGGTTTTCACCTACCGGGAGTGGGGGGACCCCGCCACCTTGGAGACCCCGTGAACGGGGTCTGTAGAAAACTTAAGGGAATATTCTGGCCCTTCCCAAACCCACTCAGGATAGATCAAGGGGCCAAAGCAACGGTGGGGGGAGTGGGGATTTTCTGTGGGAGCTGGTGCTGTTTCAAAGACTATTCTTATGCTTTTTTCTACAGAGATAATTATATCCCCGGGTTCTGATTATAGACTGGGAATACTGAATACTCGATGCCACTCGTGGACCAGCGTGAACTCTCAGCTCCTTTGCCCAGACACTCTCTTTCCAGGGTAGTGAGTGGTTCATGGGAGCAGTCCTGGGAGGAGCAGGGGGAAACCACTTGTTCAGACCCCATGAACTCTGGCCTGCAGCCTAATCAGCACTGGGAATTCTGGCTGCCAGATGGGAAACCACGTGACAAATCTACTTAAAAAAAACGAGTCACCCTAGAGACAGAAAAACATCTAATGGTAAACACCTTTATTTTCTGAGACAAGCCCAATAGCCTGGGTCCATAGAAAATCCCTTCCTTCCTTCCTTCCTTTCTTTCTTCTCTCTCTCTTTTCTTCCTTTAATTTTTTCTTTAATTCTTTCTTTCATTTTAAGACTCCAGAGCACAGCGACTGCAGCAGTGTGCCACTGCTGGCCAGCTCTTTTTTTTTTTTTTTTTTTTAAGATTTTTCGAGACAGGGTTTCACTGTTTAGCCCTGACTGTCCTGGAACCTGGAACTCACTCTGTAGACCAGGCTGGCCTCGAACTCAGAAATCCACCTGCCTCTGCCTCCCAAGTGCTGGGATTAAAGGCGTGCGCCACCACCGCCATTTTACTTTTTAAGTACACTGTAGCTGTCTTCAGACACACCAGGAGAGTGCATTAGATCCCATTACAGATGGTTGTGAGCCACCATGTGGTTGCTGGAAATTGAACTCAGGACCTCTGGAAGAGCAGTCAGTGCTCTTAACTTCTGAGCCATCTCTCCAGCCCCAACACCTTTCTATTTATATATGAGAAATAACATCCATCTTCTAAGCTGGATTTACGATGGAGACTGAAGAAGAGTTGGGTGAGAAAATGAGGTCCATACCTGCCGACCCAGTACTCAGAAAATAGAGGTATAAAGACCAGGAACACAAGGCCATCAGGGCTGCATGAGACTATTTCAGAACAAAACTAAAAGGAGGGTTTGAGCAACACAAACTGGACTCAGTGGGTTATTGCATGATATTTGACCACAATGTAAACCCTAAGGTTGTGTTATTTACTGAAATAGGCTGTTACTAGTTGTGGTGTGGTCAGCCTTAGAACACACCTTCAATTCCTCTGGCTGGGACACAGACACACCATTAATACAAACAACGAAGAGGCAGTTTTATTGGGACAGTTATAGAGATCCAGGTTGCAGAGAGAAAACAAGCTAGACACAGGTGAAGCCAGAGAATGAGAAGGAGCCAGAAGACTAGAACAGGTTGCCAGAGTTAGTTTGAGACCAGGCAGAGCAAAAGGTCAGAGTTTATAGCCTTTGTCCCAGACTTCCAGGATGGAAGACTTCCCTCAACCACAACCCTAGTACTTATACCCAGGACCATAAAGAAGCAAGTCCCATACAATCTTACTTCTGGGATCAGTCTCCAGTGTGAATGGGGTTTCGGGGGGGGGGGCGGCTTTAAGAAGCTTGGTAGTTCTCACATATAACATTTATTTTTAATTAAAATATTGTTTGGCCGGGCGGTGGTGGCGCACGCCTTTAATCCCAGCACTTGGGAGGCAGAGGCAGGCGGATTTCTGAGTTCGAGGCCAGCCTGGTCTACAGAGCGAGCTCCAGGACAGCCCGGGCTACACAGAGAAACCCTGTCTTGAAAAAAACCAAAAAAAAAAAAAAAAAAAAAAAAAAAAAAATAAATATATATATATATATATATGTTTGTTTGATTTTTGAGGGAGGTTCCCGGCTATCCTGTAAGTCTCTCTGTAGACCAGGCTGGCCTACAGAGAGATTCTTTTGTCTCTGCCTCCTAAGTGCTGGGACTAAAGGTGTGTATCACCACTGCCAGGCTAATTAAAATTTTATTTTTATTTTTATTCTATGTGGATGGGTGTTTTGCCTGCATCTATGTCTGTGCAGTAGCTCATGTGTGTCTGGTACCCATGGAGGCCAGAAGAGGGCATCAGATCCCCTGGAACTAAAGTTATAGACAGTTGTGGGTTGCCATGTGGGTGCTGGGAATTGAACTAGGATCCTCTGGAAGAGCAGCCAGTGCTCTTTACCACCGGGCCATCTCTCCAGTGCTCTACACTTTCTTTCTTTCTTTCTTTCTTTCTTTCTTTCTTCTTTCTTTCTTTCTTTCTTTCTTTCTTTCTCTTTCTTTCTTTCTTTCTTCTTCTTTCCTTTCTTTCCTTCCTTCTTTCTTTCCTTTCCTCTCTTTTTTCTTTTCCTTTTTCTTTTTCTTCTTTCTTTCTTTCTTTCTTTTCTTTTCTTTCTTTCTTTCTTTCTTCTTTCTTTCTTAAATCAAGACTGGCTCGTGGAATACAACTGGAGAAATAAAAGCAAGTCATCTAAAGTGAGTGAGAAAAGCATCTATTCATTTTGTCCAGTGTCTCTAACAAACCCAAGGGCTGCTGTGACCAAGGCTTTGTTTATTCCTTCAGGCAATCTTAAGAAACAAACGGTTTGACTCTGAGTGTAGATAAAAATAGATTTTAAAATAAGCAGTTTGTCTTCTGCTTTATTTGGACACAGATTACGATGGCAAATTTGGAGAAGTGTAGTTAACTGGGTGAAGAAAATGACATACTATCCATTACAAAGCTGAGTCCACCCTCTCTTCCACCCTCTAAAATAATCTTTCAACATTAATTTCCTTGTAAGCTATATAAACTCTCCACAGACATGCTTATGCCCTGGTTAAAGAGTCAGCCTTTGAGAAAAAGTTATTAAAAGCATGTAGTGGTAGCCATAGCAACAGCAAGTTGCCTGTTATATTGGATATTATCAGTAACCGCACCAGACTAGAAGGCTAGTGAAGACGTCAGGAAAGAAGTAATTTCTGGGCCAAACATAGTGGCACTCACCCTTAATCCCAGTTCTAGGGGGGCAGAGGAAGGCAGATCTCTGCTGTTCTGGGAGAGCCTCAGGAAATTACCTGCTGTTCTGGAAAGATTAATCAGTACCAAAAGGACTTCTTTGAGTCTCAGGTCTCAGGAACTTAAAGAACGTCTGGCATTTCCTGGAGGCTGGTTGCGATGGTGGGATGGCCCTGGGCAAGGGACCCCTGCCCCTTTCCTTGTTTCCTCTCCTCCCTTGCCTGGGAGTATATCTGTAAACCGCTTGCCACATTAAACTGAAGCCTTGACAAAGTTCCGTGCTTGGCTTTCGTCCCTTCTCTCGCCCATACTCTCTTTCAGGTGATGGTCTACCTTGAACCCCATGAATAACCAAGACCCGAGGGTCGGGTCAGGTGGCGCCCAGCATGGAGCAAAAGGTACGGACCCTCATCGGATGGTCGTTAACAGAAGTGAAGTTGGCCGAAAAACCATTATTGAGTCACGAAGACCTCCGTTGCCCGCGGAGGCCAGAGGTTAGGTAAGTTACTGTCATCCAAATTAACATGGGCTAATCAATGTCTTTAGAAGAAGATACTTATTAAAGGTTTTAAGGCCTCACTCAGGGAGAGGGGAGTCAGGGTAGAAAAGAAGGAGTTTTAAAAAAAATTTCATTGGTGACATTTCCCCGAGAGGAGACTATTGATGAAAAACGCTTCACCTCCTAAGGAGGAGGTTAAAAAGTTAAACCTTGAAGATAAGGGAGAGAAAGGGCTAAAGGAGTTTTCCACTCTCCAGCAATGTCAACAAAAGAAGAGGAAAAGGCTATTTTAGAGCCCTCCTAGGAGCAGCAGAAAATCAGGAGACATCCTGCATTTTTCTCTGGCTCAAAAGGGATTGATCCTCAGTTCTGCTTTCTCTGTCTAACTGTCTGTCCTTGGCGCACCAATTTGTCCATGTCTGTCAGTCTATGTCTATGTATTTGTTGCTTAAGTGTTGTCCTGATTTTTATGTTTAAAAAGAAAAATGGTTAAAACTTTATCTGCTGGTTGTTAAGCCCTTGATTCAGGTTTTAACTAGTTTCATATATCTATCTATCTATCTATCTATCTATCTATCTATCTATCTATCTATCTAGAAAAGTAAAAGCAAAAAGCAGTTTCAATTGGCCTTGGAGCCCTGCACCTGTGGTTAGGAGTATAGCATGGAGAAGCCCTGCCACAGTCTCATTGATGTAAAAGCTGCTCTTAAAGACTGTAAGGGTTGTTTTTGGCTTCTATGTAAGGAGCTGATGGTTCGTTTCTCCTAGAAAAATCTGTCACTATGATTATTGGGTTCAGCAGGTGACAAGGTGCTTCTCTTAAAATTACAGTTAGAAAAAGTAAGAAAATCTTGTTTGGAAAAAGTATATAAGATGTGCATTTACTTCATTTGTTTCTAACTGGTTCTAAAACTATAAATATGTTCTGCATGTCTTGGTTATAGATTATTTGCCTACAAGTTATTGGGTATGGTTAAAAATTGCAACTTTGGTACCAGAAAGTTGGCTTAAAACTGGTAACTCAGGATTGGAGTCATTCAGAAACCAGATGTATAAAGGACAGGATTTAAAACAATGTCTCTTTAAAAGTTATTAAAAGCTGCATATAAGAACTGACAGCCAGCCGGGTGGTGGTGGCGCACGCCTTTAGTCCCAGCACTTGGGGGGCAGAGGCAGGCGGATTTCTGAGTTCGAGGCCAGCCTGGTGTACAGAGTGAGTTCCAGGATAGCCAGAGCTACACAGAGAAACCCTGTCTCGAAAAACCAAAAAAAAAAAAAAAAAAAAAAAAGAAATTGTTGTTTCTTTAATACAAAAGGTTAAACATTAAATCCTTCAGTGTATATTATTCATTGTGTACTTTTTTTAGCTGATCTCCAAAGGAGTTTTTCTACAAGCCTTTGCTCTAAATAAAAAGAGCTTTAACATTTTTAAAGTGCTTGTTGCTCCAGAAAAGATTCAAAGGCAATATCTTTTTCAATATTTGAGACCTCAGTTATATTTTAAGCAGATTGTGGCACAGAAAATCCCAATAAAGTTCAATTCCCAGCAACCACATGGTGGCTCACAACCATTTGTGGTGAGATCTAGTGCCCTCTTCTAGCTTGTAGGTGTACATTACAAAAAAGGATTTACCTTTAATGATTTTTTTTTTTAAAAAAGGGTTATTAAGAGATATTAATTGGCTAAAACCTCATCTTAAGCTTACCATAGGAGAACTTAAACCTCTGTTTGATATTCTCAAATGGAGATGCAATTCCTAATTCCCCTTGACAATTAACTGATGAAGGAGAAACAAGCTTTGCTGAAAGTAGAGTAAGCTCTTAGTTATCCACAGATACATTATATAGGGTATGATCAATTGTTGGCTGTTTGAGTTATTACTACTTCATGTGTTCACGACAGCCCTTTGGCAAGAGAAACCATTAGTGTGGATTCATCTTTCTTCATCTGCAAGTAAAGTTTGAACATCCTTTTATGAACAATTGCAGTGTTAATACAGGATTGTAAGATAGAATCCTGAAGATATTTTAGATGAATGTTTATTCCTTATTCCAAATAGAAATTAAATTGGTTATTAAATAAAGATATTTGGCTTATTACATGACAAAAACTTTTTAGGCAAATTTGATAATCATTATCCATAAGACAAGTTGTTTAAGTTTTTCTCTATGCTGGCTCATTATGGTATTTCCTATAGATTTTGCATGTCAGCCCATAAGAGAAGTTGTTTTTGCTTCTATGTAGGGCATTTGCAGATGCTCTCATCAAATATTGGAAGGCATATATGGTATTAGTCAAGGTCCTTCTCTTCCAATTTACCCTGCTTCAGCACAAATAATTAAACCACGTAGTTGTAGCCATTGTTTGAAATGCTGAAAATAAAAGCCTTCAGCTTGTATAGATTATGCCTACAGTTATTGGTCATGTTTAAAATTGCTTGGTATGAAAGTTGTTCGTCTCAGATTATATTGAGATATAGCAATTTCAAAATTTTTAACAATATACAGCTGCATATAAGAACATGAAGCCGGGGTGGTGGTCGCACGCCTTGATCCCAGCACTTGGGAGGCAGAGGCAGGGGATTTCTGAGTTCGAGGCCAGCCTGGTCTACCAAGTGAGTTCTAGGACAGCCAAGGCAACACAGAGAAACCCTGTCTGAAAAACCAAAAAAAAAAAAAAAAAAAAAGGATTCCTTATAATCCTCAAGGACAGGTATTGTAAAACAGGTATCATGGAACTTTAAAATAATATCTTCATAACTCTCTGAGTCTGGGAAGAGCAGCTACTAGTGCTTTTGCCCTGGTTTTGAAGGAACTCTAAAAAATTGGCTTTTAAAAACAAAAGAGTGGGAGTTGTACCCCCAGATGGGTTCTCCTAGAAATGTTCTCCATTTTCTAAATCCGGATGCTCAAATCTGCTGTCGATCACCTCTGGCACCGTGAGACAAAAAATGGAACGGCCTAGACTCAGTTCTCATATGGGAGCAAGGATCGATATGCCTGTTTGATACCAAAGAAGGTGCAGATAGATGGCTGCCAGAAAGATTGGTGAAACAAACAGATACCTCCACAAAGCCAGACCCAATTGTAGATAAAATGGATCACAATTGAGATCCAGGGAAGAGAGATCTCCCTGAGAATTCCCTTCTTTTTCCTTTCCAGATAAAAAAGCCATCCCTGGTGTATGGTGTTGGAGGCCTTGATCCTGATGCAGGCCTCAGGACTTGTACTACTCAGAACCTCGAGGGGCCATTGACACCGAACAGCGAGAACAAGAAAAACTGGTTCTCTATCTCTCCTTGGCTTGCCACTCCTACCCCTTCCATCCTGGGCTCTGTGGTCAGTTCCTTTCTCATTTTGGCTTTCCGCCTTTGGGCCTTAACAGGCTCACTGACTTTGTAAAATTCAACTCCGTAGTCTCCTGTAGAATCTTGGGTCTGACAGCAATGTTCCCGATGACAGGAATAGGTGATTGTCACGTTCCGCTGCAACCCCAGGGAGAGGCAGTGAGTCACACCGGATGATGAAAGGATTAGTGTAAGGCCCGTTCCCCAGAGGTAACACCCAATGCAGTTGAAAAGGAGTGAGTGGTGCTGGGGACGGAAGCAGCCCACATAGCCTAAGACGGGGGCTCACCCCTCCCTGGGAGACGGACATGTGGCACAATCACTAGCCTAAGACAGGGACGTGCTAGACCACCCCTCTTCCCATTGTACAGAAAAGGGGGAGATGTTGGGGACCCTGGACCACCATCCCAGCTAACGAAAGTTGTGAACTGCCTTTATGAGAAACTGCCTCCTTTGGGAGAACCTGACCTTCGACCAAGGAAGAATCTCCTGTTCTGTCAAGAGCCTCAGGAAACTACCTGCTGTTCTAAGAGAACCTCAGGAAACTACCTGCTGTTCCAAGGGAACCTCAGGAAATTACCTGCTGTTCTGGAAAGATTAATCAGTACCAGGTTAAGAAAAGACTTCCTCTAGTTGCTACGGCAGGATGGCCCTAGGCAGGGATCCCCGCCCCATACTTTGCCCCCCTTTCTCCCTTGCTGAAGACTATATATTGTAAACTGCTTCCCCATTAAAGTGAGACCGTGACAAAACTTCCTGCTGCATGGTCTCTGTTCTCTCTCCCGCCCGTGTTATTTTTCAGGTGATGGTCCACCTTGATACCCCACGAATAATCAGACCCGTGGGTCGGGTCACAGAGTGAGTTCCAAGACAGCTAGAGATATATAGTAAGACCTTGTTTTGAAAAAAAAGAAAGATGCCATTTTTATTTATGTGTCTTCAAAGTGAGAGGGAGTATCCAGCCACACAGTGTACATCCAGACTGGTATTCCTCTGATATTCTTCACGCCAGAAATCACATCCATGATGCTTTGCTCTCAGAGGCCTGGATTTGTTTTTGTAACCATGCCAACACTACTTGGACGATCAATTAACTAGAGCTGCTTGGATCTACATCTTCTCTACAGCCAAGAAGGGTCTCACTATGTAGCTCAGGCTGTCCTGGAACTCACTTTGTAAACCAAAGGTGTCTTTGAACTCATGGAGATCTCCTGCCTCTGCCTCCTGAGTGCAGGAGTTAAAAACTTGTGACACCACACTCAGCACTTTTTCCTGTTTAAAAGGAAAGTACTAACGAATTAAAAAAGAAGAAAAGGTGTTATTCCATATGATACTGGCTAGGAGGCACAGTCAGATGCCCAGAGAATGTCACCTAGACCGTTGTTGGAATTAGTCTGATTGGAAACATAAAAACATAACTAATCTTTAATCAAACATTCACTCACTTATAACTTATTGTTGAGTGTGTACATGAATGATGTGTGCACAACGGCAGTGCACTAGAGCTCTAACATCATGTGGGCTCAGAGGACAACTTTGGGAGGTCAGTTCAATCTTACAATCTTTATGTGAAAGGAGAGCTCCGGGCTTTCCGGGCAAGTGCCTGTATCTGCCTGGCCAGCTCACGGCAGGTGTCTTTATCTTCTGGACCCGCTCATTGCCTCTATTTATTTTGGGGCCAGGTTTCACGTAGCCTACATGGCCTTGAATTCACTGGGTAACCAAGATGACCATTTGATCCTTCTGCCTCTACCTTCTGAGTGCTGGTATTACAGGTGTGTGCTGCTATACCTCGTTGATGTGGTACTGGAGAATCAAATCCAGGGCTTCCTAACAGCAGGCAAGCTGTTTGCAACTGAGCTACATCCCAAACCCTGTTGATCTACTTATTTTGAGACAGTGTCTCACTGCTTAACATAGGCAGACCCTGAGTTCACTCATCATCCTTCTGCCTCAGGCTATAATTATTATCACACCCAGCGTGCTAGAATCTTGAAAGAGTGCAAAAAAAAGTTGATTCTGAGAATGAGAAAAAGCTAGCAATGTGAGCCAAGTGCCACTGCTGGGAAAAATGCTGGTCTGGCAAGCCTGCTTTTCTCCTCCAGCCTTGTGGCTTCCTGTAGCTCCCTCTATTGGTGAAGCCTAATCAAGTGCTCGTTAAATCTGAAACCTCCAGTGGGCTGCAGAGCTAGAATCAATACCTCTACCCAAGCAACAACAAAGGGATTTGCAGAATCTCATAGCCCCAGGAACCTAGAAAACCAACAGTTTCTAGATTGGGGCTTTCCCAAGTTTCATTTCTGTTGCTGAGATAGGACACCTTGATGAAAAGCAATTTGGGGGTTGGGGGAGGTTTACTTCATTTTACAATTTCAGATTGCAGTCCATCATTACGAAGAAGTCAAGGTTTCAAATATCTGGTCACATCACACCCACAACCAAAATCAGAGAGAAATGAATGTACAATGTTCACTTACCTGCATGGTTGTGCTCAGTTTGATTTCTGCACTCATATAGTTCAGTACTCTCTGCCTAGGGAATAGCGCTTCCCACAGTGGGCTGACAGTTCCCATGTCAACTAGCTTAGACAATATTATGTACATGCCTTTAATCCTAGCACTCAGGGGCAAAGGCAGGCAGATCTCTGTGAATTTGAGGCCAGCTTGGTCTATATATTGAGTCCCAGACCATCCATGGCTACACAATGAAACAGTCTCAAAATAAACACAAGCAGTCCTGTAAACGTGCCTACTGGCCAACCTAATAGAAACAATCCCTCACTAAGACTCTTTCTAGATGATTCTAGGTTGTCTCAGGTTGACAACTGGAAGCAATCATCACAGAAATATCACAAATTATGCCATTAGGAACATTTTTGTAGACATTTAAAAATAACTCATGAAATCACTTTTGAGTGTACTTGCTGATTTTAATAGATACAAGTATTCTAGTTAGTTTTCTGTCAACTTGACAAAAGCTATAGTCATCTGACAGGAGGGAACCTTGATTGAAAAAATGCCTCAGTAAGATCATGATGTAGCCAATACTAGTTTTTTTTTAAATTAGTGATTTACGTGGAGAGGGCCAACCCATTGTAGGTGGTGCCGTCCCTGGGCTGGTGGTCCTGGATTCTATAAGGAAGCAGGCTGAGCAAGCCATGAGGAGCAAGCAGTAAGCAGCCCCACACTCTATGGCCTCTGCATCAGCTCCTGCCTCCAGGTTCCTGCTCTATTTGAGTTCCTACCCTCACTGCTTTTGATAACAGACTACTTGTGTGGTAACTATTTCTGGTTGTCAACGTGACTATATCTCGAATGAACTATAATCCAGAATTGGAGGGCTCACCTGTGATCTAGTTCTTGAGGCTGGAAGACACAAGTTTCTGACCTGGATCTTGGCATGGAGATCTTGATGAATAGTGGCCATGAAAAGCTTAGGCCCAGGCAAGGTAGTGCATGCCTTTAATCCCAGGAGATTGAGGCAAGAAGATCTCTGAGTTCAAGATCAGCCTGGAGCAAAGAAATTCCAGATCCAGGTGTGGTGGTACACACCTTTAATCCAGGTCACACCTTCTTCTGGAGGCCTACATAAGGACACTGGAAGAAGGAAGATTTACTCTTCTTCGACTGTTTGCTCGTACTTGCCAGCACATCTGCTGAAACCTACTTCTACAGAAGACCAGCTCAAACAACTAGCCTCGTGGGATTGAGTAACTATAGATTCTTGGACTTCCCATTCACAGCTGCCCATTGTTGCATTAGTTGGACTACAGACTGTAAGTCATCACAATAAATTCCCATAATATATACATTCCATAAGTTCTGTGATTCTACAGAACCCTGACTAAGACAACTTGTTCTATGGAACTGTGAGTGAAATAAACCCTTTCCTCCCCAAGTTGCTTTTGGTCATGGTGTTTTTTTTTTTTTTTTTTTTTGGTTTTTTGAGACAGGTTTCTCTGTATAGCCCTGGCTGTCCTGGAACTCACTCTGTAGACCAGGCTGGCCTCGAACTCAGAAATCCACCTGCCTCTGCCTCCCAAGTGCTGGGGTTAAAGGCGTGCGCCATCACTGCCCGGCTTTTTTTTTTTTTTTAAGATTTATTTTATGTATGTGAGTACACTGTTACTGTCTTCAGACACACCAGAAGAGTGCATCAGATCCTATTACAGATGGTTGTGAGCCACCATGTGTTTGCTGGGAATTGAACTCAGGACCTCTGGAAGAGCAGTCAGTGCTCTTAACCACTGAGCCATCTCTCCAGCCCTGGTCATGGTGTTTCATCACAGCGATGGTAACCCTAATCAAGACACAGATATTAGCAGTTCTGGTGGGTATATTCTATTATCTGATGATTTCTATCTGCACTTTTCTAGATGCTAATAAAATTAAGATCTTTAAATCATTTTTATTTGATCTTTTAATACAGGGTCTCTATAGGTAGCCTGGCTGGTCTGAAACTCAGAGGGATCTGCCTGTTTCTGTCTCTCTAGTGCTAGGATTAAAGCCAGTACCATGCCCAATGAATTTTCTTATTTTTTTTTGAGACAGGGTCTCATGTAGCCCAGGCTGGCCTCAAACTCAATCTGTAGCCAAGGATGACCTTGACTCCTGATCCTTCCAGGTGCTGAGATGGCAGGTGTTCACCACCACTCTCTGCTGAAATTGTCATTTACCACTGGATACATTTACCATTGGATATATTTTTAAATAAAGTACTTGATTGGTTAAGTTTCTAGTCCATTTATTCTGTGAGGTTTTTCTCCTTTATGTGTATGGGTGTTTCAAAGTTTTAGGTTGGTTTCTTTTATGTACATAAGTGTTTCAAGCACATTATGTGTGCTGTGTGTGTGCCTGGTTGCCTATGAAGGCCAGGAGAGGGCGCCAAAGCCTCTGGAACTGGAGTTATAGACAGTTGTGTACCATTACCTAGCTTCTACCAATTGAACCCAGACCCTCAAAAGAGCAGCCTCAACCTTGAGGGAGCTGAGGGAACCCTCTTGCCAGACCCTTGCCAGACCTTTGCCAGACCCTTGCCAGACCCTTGCCAGACCCTCTGTAGCAAGTTTTAATTCAGCCTTCAGGGAGTTCTTCGTTTTCCCCAGGGCAGGGCAAGAAGTGAAGTCCTGAGATGCCACACTTGGATTTAGGAGCTTACAGATCACTTTGGCCTTTGTCAGTTGGAACATTGAAATTGTCAAGAGGCTGCAGATGAGGAGGCCAGAGCTGTCCCTGGCTCTCTTTAGCCCCACCCTTTCTCATATGTACAGGTTTTGGCCTTGCAGTGTTGTAGATTTAACCTAGGGCATCATGTAGCTACATCTCCAGCCCTTAGTCTTTTAATGTTTGTGCATATTTTATTTTTATTTATATGAGTAGCTGTCTTCAGACATACACCAGAAGACTATGCATCGGATCCCATTACAGATGGTTGTGAGCCACTATGTGGCTGCTGGGAATTGAACTCAGGACCTCTGGAAGAGCAGTCAGCGCTCTTAACCTCTGAGCCACTATCTCTCCAGCTTGTGTATAAGTATTAAACTCAGCAGAGTGCTTTGGACTCAGTTTTTTTACCATATCTAGCTAAAGTTATTCTTAAATTCTTGGTGTGTGTGTGTGTGTGTGTGTGTGTGTAGACCAGTGTGTGCCCATGGAAGCCAGAGGGATTGGGTGGATATTTTGGAGCTAGAGTTACAACTGGTTGTGTGTCTCCCAAAGGGGTGCTGGCATTACCGTATGCATCCTGCATTGCCACTGCTGGGTTTTTATGTGTTTTTTGCATTGCTTAGATAATTTGAATGATGCACTGTTTTCTTTTTTGTGGTGCCGGGGATAAAGCTAGGGCGTTGTGCATGCTACCTAGGGGCTCTACCACTACATTGCTTTTCCTCTTTCCTTGAGACAGTGTTTCATTTGGCTGTGCTCACCCTGCTCCTTGCTCCCTGCACCAGGTCTGCCTGGCTCCCTCCTGGCAGAGACTCAGGTAGAGTCTCTCATCATTGGTGCATGTCCCCTCTACATACCTTTGTCCCCACACACCATCTCTACCCTGCCCTGCATGTTTCCCAGTATGCCCCCAAAGTCACAGATCTGTTTCCAGGGGGAAGGATTGGGATACAACAGCACAGCAGAGACACAGGAGACAGCTGAGGCCTCATGCACTGGGGCAGCCCTACCTACACTGTTCTGGAAGTGTGGATGTCTATAGTCCTTGCTAGTCGGCCAGGATAGGAAAACAATGAGGGACTGTCTCCTGGGGCTCAGCAGTTAGTACTGTTCTTCCAGAGGAAATGGGTTTGATTTCCAGCACCCACACGGCAGCTCACCACAGTCTGTAACTCCAGTTCCAAAAGACCTAATGCTGCTCTGATCTCTGCACACACTGAAGGCACATGTGCTGCTCTGACCTCTGACCTCTGCACACAATGTACACACAGGTTGGACACATGGGAGAAAACACATAAAATTAAAAATATAGTAAATAAGATGGAGAATAACTGAGACACCTGATATCAATGTGCCACCTTCACATACATGTTGGTGCATGTGCGATCACACTCTCATGCACATGTTCATACATAAAATAACACACACACACACACACATACTACCCTTAGAAACACTCATGTAAATATAAAAATTGGAAAACATGAATTAACCTGAGCATGGTGACAAAGAAGGAGATGTAAGGAGGAAGATCCAGAGTTTAAGGCCATCTTTGGCTATATAGTTATTTGAAGGCCAGCCTGGGCTACATGAGACCCCATCTTTGAAAACATAAAAAGAAAGAGAGCTAAAGAGTTAGCACACCCTGTAAAATGCTTACATTACAAGCCTAAAGACCTGAGTTCAACCCTCCCCCCCAGAACCTATGTAATAAAGGCCAACTGCATGGTGGTACATACTTGTAAATCTAGCGCTAGGGAGGAAGAGACCAGAGCTTGGGGGCCAGCCGGGCTAGCCTGATTAGTGAGTGTCAGGCCAATGAAAGACCCTGTAGTGGATGATATGCCTGAGGATCACCACACACACACACACACACACACACACACACACACACACTCACACCATTAATTTTAATAATAACTTTAGCTAAATGTGGTAATAGACTGAAGCCAGAGGCCTCTGCTGAGTTTAAGGCTAACCATAAGAGGTTAGTCTGGGAATCTCTGTCTCAACAATAACAAAAAAGAGAGCTGGTGGGTTGGCACAGGGGGTGAAGGCTCTTGCCACCAAGCTCACCTGAGTTTACTCTCTGGAGCTCATCTGGTGGGAGGAGAATTAACTTCCACAAATTGACCTCTGAGCTCCAGGTGTGTGCCATGGCACTCCCAAACACAAATGTAAAAAATATAAAGAAAGGAAGAGAAGAAACGAATGGAAAGAAAGAGAAAAATGAGGTCTATGGCATTTTGATTCTTATATTATGAAAATAGTTTTGGTCATTTAGATTACCCAGGATTTGCCGGGCAGTGGTGGTGCACGCCTTTAATCCCAGCACTTGGGAGGCAGAGGCGGGTGGATTTCTGAGTTCGAGGACAGCCTGGTCTACAGAGTGAGTTCCAGGACAGCCAGGCCTACACAGAGAAACCCTTTCTCGAAAAATACCAACAACAAAAAAAAAAAAAAAAAAAGGGATTATCCAGGATTCCCGGAAACACTCATAATACCCATGATGCTTTGAGTTATGTATGGGGAGAGTAGGAGTCAGGAATGTTCCAGGTCGTCTAGAGAACCTACTTCTAGGACTTTCAGCATCTGTCTCAGCTCTTCTGCCTCCATGTGAGAAAAGCAACCGTAATAATGTTAGCAAGTGAACACAGCTGTCCCAGTAAAACTTTATTTACACAAACAAGTAAAGGCTGGCTTTGGCCTACTGGCCCTTATTTGCCCAGCTTTGATCTAGAATTGAATAAGCTTCCAGGGCTAGTATTAGGAAGGGGACAGGCTCACATTATCTAATTCGTCCTAGTCGGCTCTTCCCAGGAGAAAAGGAAATTATTTCTTAGAAAACATCTTGATCTTCTTACTCTTCCTTAGAGTCCACATTGCTGTGACCAAATTCTAGATAGAGACAATGTAAAGTAGGAAAGATTTATTTTGGTCCAAAGTCCCAGAGAGATCAGTCCACAGCTTCTCGGTGTCATGGTTTTGGGAGTATGTGGAAGGGACGGCTCTTTTTCTCATGGCAGACAGAGGCAGGCGTGCGGCAGTTACATGGAGGGAGTCAGGGACAATATACAGCTCCAAGCACACAGCCCCAGCCCCTCCCTCCAGCCTGTCCAAAATTCCACTGCCACCCACTAGTCTAATTTTGTTTTTGAGGCAGTGTCTCACTGGTTGGCCTGGCTGTCTTCAACTCACAAAGACTCCCCTGCCTCTGCTTCCTGAGTGCTAGAATTAAAAGCACTACCATGCCCAGCTCATCGATAGTCTATTTTGAATCCATCCATGGACTAAGCCATTCAGGAGGTAAAAGTCCTCACAGACAAACCAGAGGTCTACTTTACTAACCCTCTAGTCATCTCTCAATCCAAAGAAGTTGATAGTCAAGATTAGCTATTGTCCATTGCCACCAAAGGGGAACTCCTGAGCTGTGCTGGACGAGTTCTGCCCTCCCAGAGCTCCATCTAAGCCTCAGTACTGATCTCTTGCAGCACAGCTAGATGAATGGAGGGAGGCAACAGGGAAGTCTTCCTCTCCACTCTACCTGCATCTCACCCTGAGAGGGACTGGAAGAAAACTGAACTAGGTTCAGAGGGTGCAGCTGTCCCTCTGACTCCCGGACCAGGGCACCCACACACCACCGGCATCTGTGTGCCTTCACTTTTGCACACTCTTCCCTGTACATGCCATTCCTAGGGAACAATAGCCATTGTTGGAGACAGATTTCAGCTCCTTCTGCTGTCTCTTAACCGCTCTTATCTGCTATGCCCCAGCACGGGTGAGCATAGATCTCCCAGTCAGCAGGTGCTCTTCTCCCTCTGTTGTGGAAACAAAGAGGTTCATTCCTGGTTCGGCTTGACTTACAGACCCCAGTCTCCAGTGTGGTATTTCTCAATTTGCTGGTATTTGCTGGTCAGGGAGGGTGAGGCCCAGTCATGCCCAGGGTCTTCCTTTGGTTCCCCGTCCCCACAGCCCAACCCCTCTGGCTCCTCAGGGTGACTGTGCCAGGTGACCGTCCTAGTCAGTAGGAAAAACAGATTCCCTGGTAGCAGATTTAGAAATTTGCTCTAATTAGGCAGAGTGGTACAGGCCTGTGAGCCCATAATCCTTGCTGAGGCAGAAGGATTTCAAATTCAAATCCAGCCTGGGCTACACAGTGAGCCATGTCAACAAAACAAAACAAAACAAAATGAAATAAAACAACAAAACACTCCTCCTGGTAAGAATTGTTCTTCTTTACCTGATCCTTTACTAACTTCACCCTCCTTCCCTCCACGGATTCCTCAGCAGGGTGGTGTTATGTGGTCAGCCCTGAAGCGTTGTCAAATGAGGCAAAAGCTTGAGTCTAGACAGGGTGGGCACATCAAGCTCCAGATCAAACTCTACTCAATTACTGGGAGATGCTTTAAGCTATGAGCAGACTCCCAGCATGCACCCAAAGCCAGTCTCCAGCCTGCCCAGAGACAGATCATATGCCACTGACTGAGAAGAAATCAGGCACACTCCTTTTTACCACCCTCCAACTCAACCAGGGAGATGCTGCTATTTGGTTTTAAAAATAGAACACCCAGGCTGGACTTTTATGGTCTTGTGAAGAAAACTGTTCCTGCTCTCCCACACCTGGTCTCTGGCCCTGCCTGGCCCCGTCCAGCTGCCGGATCAGCTCTGTACAAGTTCTCAGGGTCCCGGAGGAGAAATGTGGGACCAGGCAGATTTATGGGTTTGGCCTTGGCTGAGGCTGTCCGTCATGGCTCCCAGCCACAGCCCAGCTGCTCTCCCACAGCCCATGCAGCTGAGGCTGGGACGTTCTGTGTCTTCTCTCTCCACCCCAGCTTGCTGAGTCACCCCATCAATCCCCTTTTCCTGGATGCCGTAGGGGGTCAGCCTTATGGAGGAGCAGATTCAGTCCCTCCCAGCCTGTCCGAGCCTCCACTCAACTCATGAGCACCCTGTTGGGACTCCAGTTGGCCTCAGTTGCTGAAATTTGAGAGGAAGACAGTTTCTGCTATGTTTAGACCCTAGGAGCCAACCTGAAACTATACCTGACTTGGAAAGCTGATGAGTGTATGCTTTGTCTCCAGTTATTTCTTCAGGGTCAAGGACAAGTGTCACTAAAGCTCTAGAGAACTTTTGGGGCGAGCCTAGGGTGTCAATGCCTGTGGGGAGAAGCTGGCTCTGGGTGCTGATATTTAGGAATGTACAGTTATACCAAAACCAATAAAGCCCCCATTGCTGACGGTACAGGAGTCATGCTGGAGCCCACCTTGTCTTATATTTCCTTGAGGTGAGGTTTCTAACATACCAAAGAGAACACTGCTTATCACCCCATGAGAGCGATGCACCTGTTTTGTCTTGAGCCCTTCAAGGAGATAAAGCTGGGAGTGTTGCTGTCCTTGGTAGGCAGGGCTGTGAGTGGCTGCCTCCTAGAGTGAAGGCAGAGCTGCCTATGAGATAAAATGATCTGGCTCTAGATAGCTGGGATTAACTAAGTTTCTCTGGATTGTAAGCCATCTAAGTCTGGGAGCTTCATCTGCTGACATGTGAAAGGCTGCAGAGCCCTGGTGTAGGAAGGCAGTGACAAGGGGCCCACTTGTCACCATATTCCAGGGAGAAGGATACTAAACTCTTTGATGTTGGATGTGGGAAATTAAAATAAAAAAAAAAAATCACACTCCATTCTTCAGTTTTCTCTCTGACTTTGTGACCTGACCCCAAATGTATTCATACTTACTGCTACTAAAAGCCCTTTAGGCCCCCTGGTATGCCCGTGAGCACCTGGGGCTACTGTGGGCCTAGTCCCACTCGGTACTGACAGAGCCATTTCTGTCTTCTTGCCTTCTTATCTTGAAGAGCCCTAGGAGGAGGGGATGTGAGTCCCTAAGTTGACTTTGAATCATGTCAAACTCTCTTTCACTTCCCGTCACTACCGTAGAAAAGCCAAAGGTGAACTACATCCTGGGTTTCCTCGGAACTCTCTACCACTGATGGCATTACTGCTTCCTCTGCCTGCTGGAAGCCAAACCTGAACTTGGAACTTGAGCCTGAGTCAAATCCAGAGGCTGAGAGTCAAGGGGAAGACGGGCAGAGCAGGCAGACAATCCAGGTCCTTAGGTATCGTCACAGTCTAAAAGAATGGGATCATCATGGTCGTCATTTGTTACCAAGAGTTGGAGAGACTGGTGAGGTGAGGAGACTATCCGCTGCTACAGAGACTTGGGACCCAGCTCTGCATCCCTGCGTCTTTGGCTGGTAGTGATGGCTGTGGTGGAATCGAGGCCAGAGCATCCCAAGCCTCCTGCATAGAGACGAGATCGCATGGGCCACTTCTGAAAAGACATAAGATGGAGATGAGTAACACAGCTATTGTGGTCCTGTGTAGTCCAGAACCATTAGGACCTTAAGTCTGGCCTTCCCTGGCATTCCCTGCTTGACATATCCTCAAATATCACAGCCTTAAATAATGTTCCAACTGTCTAATGGAGACATAGGAGTACCCTACTGTGGGCAGTGGAGGCTTTCAGAGGAGCACAAGTTATTTGGGGAGGGAGGGTAGACAGGTGCACTGGATGAGGTGTGTGAGAGGTGGAGGAGGGACAAGATGGTGCTCTTTAGCTCACACCCTGCTGGGAGTTCAAGGTCTTCCCACTAGGAGCAAGGGTGGTTTTAGAAAATGCAAGACTAGCCAGGTAGTGGCGGTGGTACATGCACACCTTTAATTCCAACACTCAGGGGACAAATCTCTGTGAGTTTGAGACTAGCATGGTCTACAGATCTAGTTCCAGGATAGCCAGAACTATACACAGAGAGAAACCCACACAGAGAAACCCTGTCTCATAGACAGATAGTTGGATGGATGGTTAGATAGATAGATAGATAGATAGATAGATAGATAGATAGATAGACAGATAGACAGATAGATAGCTGGATGGATAGATAGATAGAGAGATAGGACAGATAGATGGATGGATAGATGGATGGATGGATGGATGGATGGATGGATGGATGGATGGATGGACAGAGAGAGAGAAAGAGACAAAGAGAGAGAGTTGGATGGATGCATAGAGAGATAGATAGACAGATAGATGAAAAACTGCAAGAATTACTGTGCTCAGAGTTCATGTTCCTCTCGGACATTCCCCACTTGGGGGCTTAGGTCCTTTTCCCTCCTCTCCTCTGCTCTCGCTCCAATATATTTATTGTTCATCTACTATTCACAAGGGCTTCCTTTTACATTGATCACCATTTTACAGATAAGAATCTTGCTCTCTTACCCATGGCCCTGTGCCCAGAGCTACCTTTAGCATTTTAGACCTATCCCATTTAGTCTCAGAGATTTGCATTTCATCTACATTCTCTAGGGGAAAAACTTTTCCGAAGAACAATATGTAAGAGAAAGAGACAATCAAGAGTATCCATCATAAAAATCAGGTTGAGGACTAAAGAAGCTGCCGGACTGGTGGGTACTGACCAGAACACATGAAGCCCTGGGTTTGATTCCCAGCATAGGGTTAACCAAGTGTGATGGGCAGGCCTGAATTCCAGAAGGAGGAAGTGGAAGGAGCAGAGGATCAAGGTTGTCACAAGCTACACATGAGTTTGAGGTCAGCTTGGAATATATGACATCTTGTCTTTAAAAAAAAAAAAAAGTTATTCCTTTAGAAGGCAAGGTGGCCTTCACTTGATACAGCACAGTCCTTTGCTTGCTTTGGTTTGTTTCTGTTGTTGTCTCTCTGTTTATCCCTGGCTGTTCTGTGACTTCCTTTATAAACCAGGCTGGCCTTGAATTCACAGAGATCTGCCTGCCTCTGCCTCTCGAGTGCCTCCCACCTGGCTTCCCTCCCACCCCCCATTTTAAGACAGAGTCTTGCTACATTGCCAGACCTGCCTGGAGCTGGCAATCCCTTGCCTGGATTCCTGTGTACTGAGACTATGTGTGGTCCCCCACACCTGGCTCACAGCATACTCTTTTCCCAGGTCCCTGTGAGGGAGGCCCTTGCTGGGGCAGGGGAGCTGAGAGCCAGAGGACTGCAGTCAGAAGCCCTGGCTCAAACTGCACCCAGCCACTTGCCCTCCCTGACCTCCTGTTTCCTCATGGGTAATCTTCCTTTGGCTCTTGCAGTCAAGAGATAGGAACGCTCTAAAGCGCTCTCAGCTCAGCCTCTAGCTTGTCCCGAGCGTCCAATCATAGTGGCTGTTACTGCTATGCAATTATTGTTAATTATCCTTTTCTTTCATTCATTTTGCACTCTAGAAGAGATGGCCGGCTCTTTACTTGTTCCATTGTGCACATTCTCAAGCTGGGGTTCAGGAAAACCAGGTGACAGTTTGGCATGGTGCCTGCTGGGAGCCCTCCAACCCAGATTGATTGTCTTCCAATCTGATTGCTTCTGCACTGTGGGCTTGGTCTGTTCTCCCAGAGAGCAGACATCTGCCGCAACAGTAGTCCAGAGACAAGAAAGGCAGGGGCTGCACAACGAGGTGAAGCTGTTTGGAGACGGATGACTCTCCTGGGTTCTGGGCCTCAGACCAGGAAACCTGCTCCTCTTTTCCCCTGACACTAAGAATCTCAGTCTTTTCCTCCTCCTGGAGCAAGCACATTCCCGTGCAGCCACTCCCAGTCCCTGCTCGCACCCCAAGAGCCAGCATCGGGCCTCCTTCTAAGAGAACTAGAAGAAAATGACCTCAATTCTATTCTGCTTCCCAAGGTTCATGACCAAGCCCTAGGCCAGTGACCTACCTTAAGAGGGTGCAAGTAACGGAGTCCACGGAGGAAGGGAGGCCAGGCAGGGCCAGGCAACTCATGGCCAAGTGTTCGGGTGAGGTGGGCGATGTAGCTTGTGGCCAGCACTAGCACATCCAACTTGGAAAGCTTGGTGTCAGGTGGTACTGCAGGCAGAGCAGCCTGCAGGGCCAGAAAGGCCTGACGCAGTGTCTTTACCCGCGTCCGTTCCCGTGCCGCGTTCTCCGGGCTGGCCTCACTCTGCAGAGAGGACCCATGAGTGCATCTGACACAGATTCTCATCTAACCTGGCTTCTTGTTATTGTTGCTATTGTTGGGACAGAGTTTCATGTAACCCAGGCTAGACCTGAAATCCCTGTGTAGCCCAGGATGGCCTTGAACTCAGGATCTGACTGTTTCCACCTAAGTGTTGGGATTGTAGGGCCATACCGCTATACCTGGTTGACCCTGAATTCCAAGAGCCCATTAGTGCCAGTCTTCTGCTGGAACTAATGGTCCTTACTGGGTCTAACCCATGCCTCATAATACAAATGAAGGAAGGCCTAGGCTGGGATCAGATGACTGGAAGGTGGCAACACTTGGCTCAGAACCTCATTTTCTTTCTATTACTCCATTACCATCTGTTCCACTCCCATGGAAGTGTGGCTCCCGCTTATCAGGGCATGCTGGGTGCCATAGGAAGCATAGAGCCACGCCCCTGCTTAGTAGAGCTGACTCTTTACCTAACTAGGTCCTGAGATAAAGGGGTTGCCATGGTAAAGAGGTAAAGACTGCACCAAAGAACAAACCCCACAGTCCTGGGCTACAGATTTAGCTAACTTGGTAGAATATTTGCCTAGCATGTGAGAGACCCACAGGGTTCAATCTCCATCGTCACTGTATAAACCTGGCGTGGTAGCACATACCCTTAGCTCTTGAAATGTGGAGGCAGAAGGATCAGAAGTCCAAGTTCTAGGGTACAGGGAAAGTTTGAGGCCAGCCTGGGCTATGTGAAGCTCTAGCTCAAAACACATACATAAAAATGAACAAACCGAAAACCTCAGTCTAGGTCCCTGGTTCCCTGCCACTGGTGGCTGCTCAGGGACATCAGGTCATTCACACATCTCCCCTGGTCCTGAGTTTCCTCAGTAGAAACCAGTCACATTAACTCTCTGAGCTTTGCTATGATGGATCTCTGACCGGTCCTGCCACCTCCAGCATGTTACCAGGAACCTAAGGAGCCAGCATCCTGCTCGTGGGCAGATCCATCAACACTGAGCAAAGCTCTTCCTTCAGAGGTGGCTCCTCACTGCCCTCCAAACCCTTCCTTCCCCAGCTCCCTCCTCGGAGTGTCCTTACCCTGCCATGAGCTGTTCCCCTAGCTCTGGTCCCTCGAGGGGCAGAGGTGGCTCTGCTCAATCTGTGATTGTTCCAGCTAGTGTCGTCCCACAGGTCCTGCCTTGTCCTGTTGAGGCGGCTCCTCTTCCTGTCAGAGCCTAGAAGCAAACGTGCCTTGGCCTTATTATGCCCATGCCCTGCTCCTGGCATTGCTAGTGCCTCTGTGGCCTCCTGTGACATGCCACTATTGTGAGGTATGGGGCTGTAGGCCCTAGAGCAGGGACACAGTACCCGAGGGAGCCTGGGGCTCAAGCTCGTCCTGACAGGGTGGCCATCCAGCCAGCAATGTCTGTATCTGAAGGAGCTGGCGCCAACTCAGTCCTACTTCACTCCTTGCTCTGGGAAAACTGCCCACCCAGCACGGCCCCCGCAAAAAGTCTCCGCCTGCCTCCCATCCTGGCTGAGGGGTGGGGGCACTGCATGCTGGGAATGTCCAAGCCCTAGGTCAAGGCCCATGCTTAGAAGGCAGGAAGATGGGTTAGGAAGAGAGTGCCCTTCCACGCCATGACTGACCCTGATAGAGTAATCCTCTGATGGACATACCACTTCAGGTTGGGGTTCAAGTCCATCGTTTGGGGCTCTGGATCTCCTGCCCTTGTGCCAGAGACTGTGGACAAATACCCCACTGCAGCCTTTCTTCCTCCTACCAAAGCACCTGCAAGGGGCGCTACTCTTAGCTCCTCAAACATGCTTCCCTATTTTAGCTTCTGCCTTCCCATGCCCTGGTGCCTTCCTCCCACACTTCCAGGAGAATGATGCCATCTTTAGGGCTCTGCACTTCACTTACTCAGACTTTAACCCCGCCCGCCACCAGCCTGTATCCCTGCTTGATTGGCAGGACCAACAGCCTGACTAGTAGCCTAATCGAATGCTCCTAGCTCACTCACTATGTGCCCTGCACTGTGGTCTGCACTTTCTATGAGGATCTTATTTATTCTCCAGAGCAACCATAAAGAAAAAAGAGATCCCCTCTTGCTCTCGCTCCCTCTCTCCTCCCTCTCTCCTCTCTCCTCTCTCTCTCTCTCTCTCTCTCTCTCTCTCTTGTGTGTGTGTGTTTGTGTTTGTTTCTGTGTGTGCATGTGTGTGTCTGGATGTTTGGGTGTGTCTGTGTATCTGTCTCTGTGTGTGCATGTGTGTGTTTGGGTGTGGATTTACTGTGTGTGCATGTGTGTGTGTTTGTGTGTGGATGTACTGTGTGTACACAAATATAGAGGCAAGAGGTCTCCGAGTGTCTCTCCTCGGGGCACTGTCCACACCATTTTTTTTTTTTTTTGGTTTTTTCGAGACAGGGTTTCTCTGTGTAGCCTTGGCTGTCCTGGAGCTCACTCTGTAGACCAGGCTGGCTCGAACTCAGAAATCGCCTGCTTGCCTCCAAGTGCTGGATTAAAGGCGTGCGCCACCACCGCCCGGCCACACCATTTTTTACAAATCTAACTAAATATAATCACATCCCTTCCCACAGGCTTTGTTAGACAGAGTCTCTCACGCATAGAAAGCTGGGCTTGCTGATAAGCCTAGGCTGGTTGGCCAGAGACACTTGGGGAAACCTTCTGAAAAAGTTCTTGTTTCAAATGCAGAGAACTGTGATGTACGAAGATGAGACAACCTGACTGTTGTATCTTGTTTTGTTGTGTTTGTGATAACATTGTGCTGTATAGACTTGTATGGCCATAAAACTCTTACATAGCCAGGGCTGGCCTTGAACCCATGGAAGTCCTTTAGCTTTGGTCTCCCAAGTGTTGAGTTTACAGCACAATGTCAAAATCAGTAAATAGGCTAGAGATGCCCATGGGATTAGGGACAAATTCTCTTAGCCTTCAGCACAATGGTCCTGTCTCAGAAAGGCCTTCTTCCAGAAGCATCCATCCAGAGCCCTACAGAAGTTGACTCTGGCCAGTGCCAAGGCTAGATTTACATTACCACAAGGATGTCACAAAAGACCTGAGCACACAGGAACTTGTCCTTTCTCTGCAGGAGCTCACCCATCAGGAAAGGAGAAAGTTGTGGCCCAGACTTTGTCAAGCCTGGTGGAATCTGCTATCTTGAAGGAAACAGTGTAGGGAAAGGATCTGAAAGCCACACTGTGGCTGCATGGAAGACATTGTGCCTTAGTATGTTCTCAGAGTGAGGTGGCCTGAATGTCTCCAAAAGGCTCCTCTACTTGAGTCTCAGTCCCTGGGAGAGCTGCAGAGTCATAGTCATGTGAACCCACACCCTCTCAGACTTCTACACTCAGAGACATGCCCTCAAGGGAGGTGCTACCCATGAAAAGCAGTGTCACAGGCTGAGGAGATGGCACAATGTGACAGTGTTTGCTTAGATTGGGTGAGGCCCTCACTGTGAGTGTGATCCTCAGTACACACATGGCAGTTGTGCAGGAGAGAAGGAATGAGAGAGACAGACAAAGACGGACAAAGAGGAGACACTTGGGAGGCTAAGACAGGATCACCTCAAGTTTGGGCTAGCCTGGGCAACAGAGTGACGCTCTGCTTTTGAAAAATGAAGGAAGGGAAAAAGGCAGTCAGGCAGGAAGGAAGTAAAAGGAGCAAGGAGAGCATCACTACAATTTTGAAGTCAGCCTGGGCTACAGAGTGAGTTTCAGGGCAGCCTAGGAGTCTTCCCCACATAGGAAAAGAAAAGAAAAGAAAAAGAAAAGAAAGAAAAGAATAGAAAAGAAAAGGAGAAGAATGAGAGGGAGAATGAGAGGGAGAGGGAGAAAGGAGAAGGGAGAAGGGAGAGGGAGAGGGAGAGGAGAGGGAGAGGGAGGAGAAGGGAGAAGGGAGAAGGAGAAGAAGAAGAAGAAGAAGTAGTAGTAGTGGAGTAGTGGTGGTGGAGAAGGAAGAGGAGGAGTAGGAGGAGGAGGGGACGAGGAGGAAGAGGAAAAAGAGGAGGAGGATGAAGAAATAAAGAGCAAGGAAGGAAAGAAAGACACATAAAAATACATCTACAAAGGCCCAGTGAGTAAGAGCAGGGAGAGACCAAAGAATGGAGTTTTGGTTCCCCAAGAAGTGCAGGGGCCATTCCTAGCATCCCAATATTGTGTACCAACACTGCTGCAGGAAGCAGAGAAGACAGCAGGGCTCTTGGAGAGCTGGTCCTGAAGGGCTTTCACAGGATGACCATCCTCTGAGGGTGTAGCTCAGGCCATGATGGGCTTGGTTCTCACGGCTGACCTGGCACCACCTGGATGCAGGAGTAGCCGCAGCCCTATGAGATGCTTTTGGAGAACGATCTCTGTGAGAACTTTGTCTCAGTCCTGTGCTTCAGCCTGCTCTCCAGGAGATGGACACAGGAGGGCAGTTTCTGCATACTGCTCCCAGTAGGCTTCCTAGAGGATGCAGGCAGCAACAGGCAAGAACATGCAGTGTGCTTCTCCCCAGTCCTCAGATGCACTTCCTAATTCCAGCTGGTACTGGTCCAGCTCATGAAAGGTTAGGCTCACGGCTTCTGCGGTGGTTCTCAGTGAGTGACAGCAGGGTTTCTTTTAGGTTCTGCTTCAGCCCTGCTGCATCAGCTCCTTGATAGGAAATTAAATAGTAAGAGGGTGTCACACTGTCCCACCCGCATGGGACAGGCTAAGAATGTGAAGGCGACCTGATGGCAGGCATGTTGCCCTGGTACAATAAACCCTTTGACATGGCATTTATCAGCGGTGGTGGTTTAGCTGGGGTGGCCAAGTGCACCTTTCTAATCCTCAGATGGGAAAGGTCAGACGCCATCACTCCTATGAATTGAATTCATCCTCCAAAGTTTCTGAACCTTGACTCCCAGGACAACCGTACTGCACAGTAGGACTTGTGATGGTGAGCGGTGGGGAGGTTCTGACCTTCCTCAAGTGTGGATCAAAGTCTGGGCTGAGGACATAGCCCAGTTGTAAGGATGCTTGCCTAAAACACACCAAGCTCTGGGATTGAGCCCCGGCACCTCATAAACAAGGAACTGGTGTATTCCTGGAACCTTGCAGTCAGGCTATGGCAGCTGGAGGATCTAAAGTTCAAGGCCATCTTCAGCTACCTAAGGAGTTCAAGGCTAGCTTCATCTGGATGAGACCCTGCTGCTTTCTCCTGAGCATCTTTCTCTTAACCTTCATTTTTAAGGCCTAGGTCAAATGTCTTCATAAACTACAGCTCTTTCATAAAAATAAAAAAGTAAATAAATAAGTGGTCAATGAATGCCATTACCACTGGAGTGTTTTTATTCATTGATGGAGGTTTATGATGTTTAATTCTGTGTGTGTGTGTGTGTGACTATGTAGGGTAAGTGCAGGGACTGGGACAGGGCAAAGGCCCCTTGCAATTGATACTACAGCAGGTTGTGAGTTGCCCATTGTGGGTGCTGCTGGGAACTAAACTCAGGCCCTCTGTGCAGGGGCAGTGTGTGGCTAACTTTAAGTCCATTTGACACAAGCCATAGTCATCTGAGAGGAGGGATCCTCACTTGAGAAAATGTCTCCATAAGATCCACTATAGGTAAGGCTAGAGCACTTAATATTCATCGATGGGGAGGACTCAGCATACTTGGCGGAGGGGGAGAATATCCATGGTCTGGTGACCCTGGGTTCTATTGAGAAGCAGTCTTGAACAAGTCATGAGGAACACGCAGTAATCAAGACTACTTGATGGCCTCTGTTCAGCTCCTGCCCTGGATTCCTACCAATTTCTATCAATGATCAGCAGTATATGGACGTGTAAGCTTATTAAACCCTCTATCCCAAGGAGCTTGGTCATGGTGTTTTGCCACAGCATTAGAAACCTACCTAGTACAGGCACCAAATCCTCTTGTCATTGAGCTGTCTCTCCATACGCCAGCTGGAGTGTTTTCTTAAAACCCTGTCTTATGGGCTGGAGAGATGCTCCCGCGTTAAGAGCACCTCACTGCTTCTTCCAGAGGTCCTGATGTTCAATTCCCAGCAACCACATGGTGGCTCACAACCATTCTGTAGTAGGATTTCATGCTCTCTTCTGGCATACAGATATACTGCAGATGGAGCATGCATACACATTAAGTAAATAAATAAATTAATAAATATAATAATCTTTAAATACCCTGGCACTCATGTGCTCTCTCCCCAGTTCCCCATGTGTACTCTGTGTCTTCCCACTTTGGCCCAGGCCAGGGTGGTGGTGGGATGTGGTACCCAGTTCTGCCTCTCTACCAGGGGTGTTGCCAGTATTCACAGCAGGCTGGCCCGAAGAAGGCAGGGGACAAAGTCTGGAACCGGAATCCACACCTGTGTTTCCCTTTGGGGTGGGAGGGTCAACACACTGCTGCTGCACACCAGACCTGAAGGGAAAAGTGGGGTCCGGGATGAGTGGTGCAGTTCCTGGCCTCCTCTCTGGGTGCCAGGGTGTTGCAGGTCTACTGCCTGGAGAGGAAGTCAGGAACAAGAGTGGTAGGTCCCCGTTTGTCCTCGGGCATGTCTGCATACCAACCAGGAAGGGGAAAGGCACCCGGGATAAGCAAGGTCTTCCCCATAGGGATCTTTACTGAAGCGACACTCTGAGACAGTCCTTCCTTGTTCATATGGCTTTATTGGGCGTGGCTACAGATGCATACACTGTATTGGGGTGAACCAGGGTTATATACCTTTTGGAGGAAGGGTGTGAGAATATCCAAGAAGGTCACTGGCTGAAGGGTAAGGCTATCTAGATAGCTCATGAGCATGGAGAACTCTAGGTGCTGGTCCTCTCAGTTGGTGGTCATGGTTATCTGTTCCACAGCAGGCATGAGAGGTTGGGAGGGAGCAGCTCCACTCCTACAGCCTCAGATCTCTGAGCTTCCTGGGATTTGAGCATGTCCCACCTCACTGGTTCTTCTGTGTGCCTGGTAGCACAACCCAGTGCCCTGAGGTGACTCATCCCAGCATGTGGGAGGCAGAGGCAGGTGGATCTCTGTGAGTTCAATGCCAGCCTGGTCTACAGAGAGAGTTCTAGGACAGCCAGGGATACACAGACAAACCTTGCCTCAGGTAACCAAAACCAAATTAACAAAACACAACAACAACAACAACAAAAAAAACCCCCGAAACCCTAGCCAGGCACAGTGGCACATAAAGGTGACATATGCCATTATATCTAGGAGTTTCAGACCATCCTAGTCTAATAATGAGTTGCAGGCCAACAACGCTACATAGTGAGTCCCTGTCTCAAAAAAACTTTAGAAGAAGGAGGGGGAGGAGGATGAGGGAGGCAAGCCAGTCAACCTTCACCATAATAAAGACACTTGACCTTAGACCTCTCAGAACTGTTGCAAACATCTCTTGTTCTTCATTAAGTTGCCCAGTAATGGGATTCTTTTATAGCAACACAAAGTACAAGTTGACATCGGCTCTCCCTGCTGATACAACACAAAAACAAGGGAAGAACAGAAGTCACACATTGCTTTCTTGAATCATCTGGCATTTCTAAAGGCATTCCTTTACATTTATTTTGTTAATTGAAAATGTTGTTGACCAGCAGCTAGAATCATTTAACAGGTTTCATATTCTAGAAATTTCTGTTTCTCCTGTGAAATTTGCGCTGTGGTTGCTTGGCACCTTTTTAGTCATAATTTTCAAGGATGTTTAAGGTTGTTCCTCTAGCAGTTTACACACACACAACAAACAGCACATGTCTCCATGCACTAGCAAACAAACATAGATCCAGCAGACACAACACACACACACACACAACACCACCAAAAAGAGAGAGAGGCTGGGAGAGAGGCTCCACAGTATAAGGTTCTTACCCTGCAATCCTAACATTCTGAGTTGGACCCATGTTTTAAAATGAAAAAGCATCCAAAGTCCCCCATTCCTACGGTGAGACAGGAGGCTGAGACATGAGAAGCTCAAGGACCAGCTAGACTACAGTACACAGCTTGGTGCAGAAATTAAAAAGTGAGACTGTACCTCAAAAAGAAGATAAGCTTATATTCAATCTCAGCCAAGGGGCAGTCCTACCAGGTAGAGCTGGGAGTTTTCACCCCTGGAGAGTTGGGCACATTTATTTACACACCCAAGTTGTTTATCAGCTCTACAGGAGGAAGTTGCTTGGCTCAGTGATAAATATGTAGACACTGGAGTAGGGGAAGAGGTGGCAAGGGGTCACCAACCCTGAAAGATGACCTCTGAGCACAAGGGCACCACAGAGCGCGTGACACCCCCCAAAACCCCGGGACAAAAACAAGAGGGAAGAAAAGGCACCAGGACCAACTCTCTGAGCCAACTCCGGTTAGCGTGTTTGTCCATCCCCTCAACGACCATTTGCAGTAGAATGTCCAAAAGGAATAGTACATGACGTTCTTGCCTAGAGTTGGAGGAATTTGGGTGGGAAGAGTATGTGGTAGATAATATCTACAACAGGAAATGACCATCGAACTGAAACGGCTTCATTACAGCCTGGCTGCCAAATGCTAGAGACCTTCCTTTCACTTGCTCTACAGTGTTTTATGAACAAGAAGGACACACAGTAAGAGAAGCGGCCAGTGTGAACTGGAGTTTGCCTACTTGCTTCTCATTCACACAGTGAGAAGTTCTGCTTCTTCTGACATCTCTAAAACCAAATGTGGGTGTTTTCAGACACATCTCCAATTCTCGGACACCGAGTAGGTGCCCAAGGATTCAGTGAAATTTCTAACACCAGGAACCCACAGGTATTCACACTGGATCCCATAAATCAAAGGGACCGATCCTAAAGGATCGTCTCCAATGTCTCCAGTTTTGAGTCCTGACCATGTGTACTTCTAAATAACAGGCTGGGAACCAGAAGTCCCCATGACTTCCTGTGTCAGTCTTGTCAGAACAGCGCACAGAACTTGGTTCCATCTTCCTTAGGATTTCTCTTCTGTCATAAAGGATAGAACCCAGGAATAGCCAAAGAAAATTGATGTGTAGGGCAAGGTACGTGGAAGATGAGCAGTGAGGGATGCAGTGCTTCCTCGCCCTGTCTGGGCACACCATCCATCCAGCACCTCCATGAGACCAGCAACCCAGGACTTCATTGATCCCTACTGTCTAGGTGTTTTTTTTTTTTTTTTTTAATGAATATTTCATCATATGGGCACATACTGGCCATTGGTGACTGAATTGAGTGTCAAGTTCCTCTCTCCTCCCTAAGGTTAGTAAATGGGCCTGAAATTAGCCTCTTCTAATCACCTGGTTTGTTCAGCTGAATATGGGTCCAATAGACATCATAGTAGTAGAAATTCATGGATGGTTGACTGGGGCTCATTAGGAATAGCAAAAGACATCAAATACTAAAATATAAACAATCTTCAAATTATGGTCCTTACATCCCCATAATGTCAACAAGTCCCCAAAAGACTTAAATAGTAGGGTAACCATATAGCCCAGTTTATCTGGGATTTTGTGAATCTTTGTGCATAGATCTCAGGTCTTGCCAGTCCTGGTGGCCAGGACCCAACCTCTATATTCCTTTGTTTATTTTAAAGATTTATTTATTTTATGTATATGAATACACTGTAGCTGTCTTCAGACACACCTGAAGAGGGTGTCAGATCCCACTACAGGTGGTTGTGGGCCACCATGTGGTTACTGGGAACTGAACTCAGGACCTCTGGAAGAGCAGTCAGTGCTCTTAACCACTGAGCCATCTCTCCAGCCCTACGCATCCTTTTACAAGTGCCCTCCTCTTGTGTATGTGTGTGGGAGGAGGGGATATGGAGGAGCTGGTGCCCTGAGTGCATGTGGAGGTCAGAGGTCAGTGTCAGGGGGCTGCATCTATTGCTGTCCTCCTTATTTATTTATGGAGCGTTTCTTACTAACCCTAGAGTTCATCCTTTCAGCTAGGGTGGCTGGCCAGCAAGCCTCCAAGATCCACCTGCCTCTGCCACCCAGGGCTGGGGGCCTGGAGATGTGTGTGAGCCGCTGTGCTCAGCTCTATGTGGGTGCTAGGGATCCAAACGCAGGGCTTCATGCTTGTCCAAGAAGCACTTTGTCATCTCCCCAGCACCCCCTTCTCCAGTTTTACACAGGCCATGCTGGGTCCTCATTTCTAATTTCATTATAGTCCATTAATGGGGTTTAAATGCTTCAGGGATTCAAAAAGCAAGCAATAAAAATACCGGAGCCAGCAAAATGGCTCAGCAGGGAA
Organism: Mastomys natalensis; assembly: GCA_021653895.1. Lineage (NCBI taxonomy): Eukaryota > Metazoa > Chordata > Mammalia > Rodentia > Muridae > Mastomys > Mastomys natalensis. Next base: position 204,329 of record JAJTUV010001433.1, read on the forward strand.
AAGCACTTGCCTTAAGCTTGATGACTGCAGGACCTACATGGTAGAAGGAGGGATCAACTTGCCCTTTTACATCCACGTGTGTGCTGTGTGCTGTGTGTCTGTGCACATACAATGAATCAATGCAAGGGCTGGAGAGGACGACTTGGCATGTAGGTGCACCAGCTGCTCTTCCAGAGGACCTGGGCTTCACTTCCCAGCACCCACACATGGCAACTCACAAACTCTGTATATCCAGTCACAAGTGCTCTGATGCCCTTTTCCTGGCCTCTGAGGGCACCAGGCATGAACAAGTACATTTAGACATACATGCAAGCAAAACACCCATATACATAAAAACTTAAAAAATAAATTCAGGGACAAAAACCAATCAAATGATGGGCCAAACGTTTGAATATAAACAATCTATAAGCACATAAAAATACTTTGTTTTCCTAGAACCCAGCAGCGGGGAGGAAGAGACAGGCAGATCACTAGACTTCATTGGCCAGGCTACTCCAGGCACAGTGAGAGACCCTGTCTCAAAAAGTAAAGTGGAGTAGAGATTCAGAAAGACATCTGACAGCAATCTCTAGCTTTCACATGTAGACACCCACATGTGCATTAACTCACACACATCAACACAGACACCACACAGTGTTAAGGTAATAGCTATTTCTGCAGAGAGGGTGCAGTGATTAAGAGCATTAGCCCTTCCTCCAGGGGACTCTATTCCCAGAGCCCACAAGGTGGCCACCCACCCACAACTGTCTGTGACTCCAGTTCCAAGGGATCTGATGCCCTGTACTGGCTGGTTTTGTGTGTCAACTTGACACAAGCTAGAGTCATCAGAGAGAAAGGAGCCTCAGTTGAGGAAATGCTTCCATTAGATCTAACTGTAAGGCATTTTCTCAATTAGAGATTGATGGGGGAGGGCCCAGCCCATGGTGGGTGGTGCCATCCCTGGACTGGTGGTCCTGGGTTCCATAAGAAAGCAGGCTGAGCAAGCCATAGGAAGCAAGCCAAAGGAAGTAAGCAGTATCCCTCCATGGCCTCGGCATCAGCTCCTCCTTCCAGCCCTGCTTTAGTTCCTGTCCTGACTTCTTTCAGTGATGGACTATGATCTGGAAGTATAAGCCCAATAAACCCTTTCCTCCTCAACTTGGTTTTTGGTCCTGGTAGTCACAGCAATAGAAACCCTAAGACACACCCTCATACATTCATACAGGTCAAACACCCACACACATAAAATGAACAAATAAACCATTTAATAAAAGAGAAAAGAAAACAGCTAATGGTCTGAAAAGATGTTCAGAGGTTAAGAGCACTTGCTGCTTGTGAGGCCTGGAATTCAGATCCTAGCACCCATATCAGGCAACCCACAAGTGTCTAAAATTCTAGCTCTAGGAGATCCAGCTCTCTTCAGGCCTCCAAGGGCACATGCAAGCAGGTGACATACATCTAAATAAACAAAATCTTTTAAAATAGCTATTAGAATATACAGTAATATTCCAAAGACAAAAGGGTACGGAGCACAGTTCCTTCCCTCAGACAGCAAGCCAATGAGGAAGTTGCAAGGCTCAGCCCTGCCTCTTGGAGATTGACGAGAGCTGTAAATATTAAGAGCAGACAAGCAGAGCTAGGTTTGTGGGTATACATCAAACAATTATACCTGAAAAATTTTTACCAAAACAGCCTTTGCAGGTCCCTGAGAAACACCCAGAGCTCTGAGGGCAAGGAGAAGGCAGAATCTATGATGTCATTATCTGACCTCTGTGACATAGGCTTTTGGTGCCAGAGAGAGAGGAGCAGCTCTCAGGGAAAGAGCCCCTCAGCTCCCACTGGGGGCGGCAACGCCCCCCCTTAGGCAAAACCTCAGTCTCTTGGAGCCTTTTACCAGCTGGCCCTACTGTTGCTGCCACTGGCTCTGATAATCCTTCTCAGCCAAGGCCAGTCTGAGGGAGAAGGATTGAGGGTTGAGGTGTTGAGGGTGACAAGAGGCCAGGGGAACCAGCATGCCAGGATACCAGGATGCTTACAAAATCTGATTGTCATGATTAGGACAAATCCCTGTACCACGGAAGAGCTCTGTGTATCAGAAAAAGGACTGAGGGCCCCGCTCAGACTGGAATACTGGGTCAGAGTCAGTTTAGGGGTCAGAGTGTGGGGGCTGGAGGAGGGTAGATAGACTGTTTCGATGACTCTGCTTTCTCTTCCAGGTCCCCTAGTTGGCGAAGTGTCTTTTGAAACTGTGGAAGGCACGCACGTTGGTAAAGCACTGCACAGTCCTCTCCAGTCCTTTCCCCATCTGGGCCCTCACTGTCCCTTTCCCCTCAGTCCCTCCCTCCTTCCAGCCATAATCTCCACTTTTCTAACCTTCTCTACAGTAGCTTGCCAGATTTTCTGACCTCAAAGGTGACAAACTGCTAGTCTTTGTTGTTTTGAGACAGACTCGTGGAATCCAGGCTAGCCTCGAGCTCCTTATATCCCCACAGGGATTACAGGCTTGTGCCAGCATGCCACCCTTAAGTGGTGTTGGGGATTATGCCAAGGACTCCATGCATGCTAGGCAAACAATTTACCAGCTGAACTACATCCAAAGACCTCACATTGAGGGTCCTGAGCTCACACTGGAAATGAGCACCTGACCATCATCCCGACATTTTGACCTCTGTCTTGTTCTCCGCAGGTCCTACAGGCTGTGTCTTCCTCCTATTCCCCAGAGAGTTGCGGTTGTCCCTCAGCTCCCCAGCATAGCTCTCATTCTCTGTCTCCATACTTCCCCAGGGAACGGCTGAGGAAACCTGAGGAGCCAAGCTTAGTGCAGGCTCTGGACTGAGCACACCACAGCCAGGTAGAAGAGGCCCGTGTCCCCTTGGCCTGCTGCTGATGCCTGCAGCACAACGAGGCTGCTGCTGCCACACTGTGCACCGAAGGCAGTCTTGACCACCAGCCACAGCTGGCTTCAGAGATCCTCACACTGACTGTTAGGTGTTTCTAACCACTGGGCTTGTTACCCCATCCCCTTCCCTCCTGGATTCAAGGCAATGTTGCCTCAAAACAAGGACCAGGTGCGGCTACAGACCGCAGCACCCCTAGAGAGTCCCCTTCAGGTCCTCTCACAGTTTGTGGACTCCCCTCCACCCAACTTAGCATCTCTTTCTCCCCATCAGACCCCCCCTTCTTCCCACTTTCCTTTGCCACCACCACGCAGACATATTTCTTCTCTTCTCTGACACAGACCCACTTTCCTGGGCCTCACTTCTACTCTTCGGACTCAAATTCTGACTTTGTTCCTCTTCTCTACTCTTCCTCTCTCCCAAGATCTGCTTCTTGCTTTCCCCAAAACTATACTTACTTTGGTGAAAAACTCCCTCTTCCCATTCCACGCCTCCCTCCAACTCTCAGCTCTGTCTCTCATCCCTCTTACCTGCTCCTCCTCTGTTTCCCAGCTACAAAATTCCCCTCCTCACTCCTACCAGTCCCCTTCCAGCCTCCAGGACTTTCAAAGCTCCACGATCACTCCCCCAGCCCCATCTTACCTTCTCGAAGGATTCAGAGCAAAAACAAGCACAGCAGTGCCCTCCATCCAGAAGCATCAGGTCCTCTGGGGTGAAAAGGAGATGTGTGCCAAGCGGGTGGACCCTGCAGAATTCAAGGACCAGGGGCCCTCGCCCAAGCCCTAGTGGACCATGTGGGGCGCCGCAGAATTGCAGTAGACCTGCAGCTAGAGCTTCTGCAGCGCCTGTGGCTAGGAACAACCGGCCCAGCCCCAGTCATGGAGTACCCCGTATGTCTAGTGTGCCTCCAGCCCCGCACACCGTCTTGCCCCACTACCAAGTACAAGACTGTACCCCGGCTGCTTGCCTTCCCTCAACTACTTCCCTGTGCCCAGGGCCAGGAATCTGGGCCTCTCCGAATGGGCATTGGCTTTGGCTCCTCCTGCCTCGGGGCCAGGCCAAGGCTTTGCATCTTGTGCCCAAAAAAAGTCCTGCGGGAGTAGAGCCCAAGGAAGAGGTCCGCCAGAGTCAAAAACCTGCAACCCAGGCATCAGTTCAAATCACCGACACATTCTTCCAGACAAAGGGCCTCCAGTCTGTAGACCTTCAGTCACCAAAACCCAGCCAGTGTTCCAGGTCTCTACTTCAGGAGCCAAGACAGGCCACTGCATCCCCAAAGCTCAGGCCTTTTGTCTCAAAGAGGTCTGTGTCCCTAGGGTCTCTTCTCTGAAAGTTGCCATCTTAATTCCAGAGCAGAGGAGACCCTCTGGAACACCCCCTCCAAACCCCACCCTCCCTACCTGGCACAGAGACACCTTGAAGGGCTGGCTGGCCGGAAGCCAGGTGTGTTCTCCTGCCCTGAACCCTGGGAACCCTTGTGGAGTCTGCTCTCCCCTAGTTGAAGAGACCAGGGGCACCCAAGGCCTCCTTTAGCCTTCAGTGTATCCAATAAAGCCTAACCCTGAGAATCTTGTGTTTGTGTCTCCTATGTCCACAGGATAGAATCAATGGCTATGGGATAAGGCCAGTCCCACAAAAGGCTGGGGGACAGAAGGATTTAGGATACCAGATGCTACCTACTTGAGTATACTCTAGTACCTGATGCTTAGAGACCTCTACAAGGCCCTTCTCGTGTTTAATTCAAGTCCATGGACAGATAATTGGAATCAAAGATTAGGCCAATAGGTCTATTTCTCCAGGGACAGCCTGGGTCGACCAGGATGCAGCGGCTCATTTTCCTCACAGGGAAGGACATTGCTAGCGACTCATTCTAGGAGAGCACAAGTATCATGGACAGCACATGCACAGACCAGAAACTAGAAGGCTCCTTCAGAAGAGCTAGAGAGATGCTGTCTCAGCACCCACTGGGCAGCTCACAACTCTAACTCTGATTCCAGGGAATCCAATGCCCCCTTCTGTCTTCAGTGGGGATACACACACACACACACACACACACACACACACACACACACACGAGAGGGGGAGGGAGTAGGAGAGAGAGAAGAGAGAAGAGGCCAAAGGAGGATAATAGAGAGGGAGAGCAGGGGAGGCAAGACTACGCACAGGGCAGAGAAGACACCTATCTGGGAGCAACTGCCACCCCATAACTTCTGTGTTCCTGAAGAGGACGTCAAGCCATGAGAAAGAGTCCAATCAGCCGCCATGGATGCTTTCAAAGTGAGAACTGGTTTCCTCATATTAGGATATTAGGAAGCAGTGAATCTGTTCTGGAGTGTCTGTCCTCACCGTGACCCGGGAGAAACCACTTCCTCCCAAGAGTAACACACAAAGGCCCTGCTTTATGAGTCTGTGTATCTCTTCTCAAGGTGGGACTGTCCCAGTCCGAGAACTTTTTAATTCAAAATTTACTGACCTTCAGTATGTCTTCCAGCCCCACCTCCCACGACCCTCACAAAGATGGCAGCTTCGCCGTCATTCGAGGTTAGGAACCGGATCCGATCCTAGTGCTGACGCGGATTCTCGCCCTGCGCTTGCGTAGTGAGAGCCGGCGCGTGCGCACTGAACGCCTGCTTGACCCAGGCGGTCGTGCGAGCCCAGATCGGCTACCTGCGGTGGTTTGAGTGGTAGCAAGTCCACAGTGCTGAGGGTCGGCAGTCTTCCGGGAAACTAGAGCACCAAGTTCCGCAGCTTTCGGAGGCGGGAGGCAGCATGTCGTGGGTTCCGCGGGGCTGGCAGTGAACGCGCGGGCGGGATGGGCCGGCGCCGGGGTGTGGAGCTCTACAGGGCCCCATTCCCGCTGTACGCGCTTCGGATAGACCCCAAGACTGGGCTGCTCATCGCTGCGGGCGGAGGAGGAGCTGCCAAGACCGGCATAAAGAATGGCGTGGTGAGAACGCAGGGCCACTGGGAACAGGTTATACCATGGCCCAGGGCGATTCCAGGGTGGCCGGGGGACGCAGAGGTGAGCGGTACCCCTGCTTTAGACCCTGCCCATTTCTAGTGGGAACACCCCGCATTGCCGCTCGGGTGCTGGTTTCACCTGAGTAGAGCGGTTGAGACATCCAAAACTAGACTGAAAGCTGTGCGGGTCTGCGAAGGCTGGACTGTCTACCCACGCCGGGTTATGGGAGCTGGTCCGGGTTTCTTACTCTGGCCTTTTCCCGGAAGGCGCATTGTCTTGTCTGTCTTCAAGCAGCTGGAGACTGAATTCTTTTCTTTCTGTAAACTGGACCTAGTAATTGCTGATTGCTATATGAATTGGGAAGCTCCAGTAAGAGAATAAAGCTCTAAGCAACAGCAACAACAACCAAAGAAACAAAAACAAACAAAAAACATGAGCTGGAGGTGTGGAAAGCAAAGGTTGCAGCTGAGACTAGGACTTAATGTGACTTCCGGGCTGGCCTGAACTTTGCCCACTCTGGTTCCCTCACAGCATTTTCTGCAGCTAGAGCAGATCAGCGGGTGCCTGAGCGCCTCCTTGCTGCATTCTCATGACACAGAGACACGGGCCACCATGAATTTGGCGCTAGCTGGTGACATTCTTGCTGCTGGACAGGATGCCCATTGTCAGCTTCTTCGTTTCCAGGTCCATCAACAGAAGGGCAGTAAAGCAGAGAAGTCAGGTAAGGAGCTTTGGGGAAAGTCGCTCCAAATCTTGCTCTCTCTCTTTTTTTTTTTTTTTGCTTGTTTTGTTTTTTTGTTTTTTAAGGATTTATTTATTTATTTATTTATGTATACTAGTACACCATTGCTCTCTTTAGACACACCAGAAGAGGGCATCAGACCCCATTACAGATGGTTGTGAGCCACCCTATGGTTGCTGGGAATTGAACTTGGAACCTCTGGAAGAGCAGTTGCTGAGCCATCTCTCCAGCCCCTAAATCTTGGTCTCTAAAAAAGAAATTAGATGTGGGGAGGTGGGAGCATCGAAGTCTACTCGGATCAGCAGAGGACTGGTACTAGTTAATACAGATGCCCAGGTCCAGCTGAGGGTGGTGGTGCATACCTATAGTCTCAGTGCTTAAGAGTGGAGGCAAGAGGATATTTAAGGCTAGCCTGGGGTACCTAGCAAATTCCCTGTCTTAAAAAACAACAAAGAAGTCTGAGTCCTGGCAAATTGTTTGTGTTGCAGGTTCCAAGGAGCAGGGACCTCGACAGAGGAAGGGGGCTGCTCCAGTAGAGAAGAAATTGGGAGCGGAAGTTCACCAGGAAGGGTTGAACTCAGAGTAAAGAATTTGGAGGCAGTACAAACAGACTTCAGCAATGAACCGCTGCAGAAAGTTGTGTGCTTCAACCATGATAACACCCTGCTTGCCACTGGAGGAACTGACGGTCATGTTCGTGTCTGGAAGGTATGGTTTTAGGGGGGTGAATGTCAGTTGTAATAACAACCAACTTGGGAGAATCTGAATATGCATTCTGTGACATTTATGAGTGGCCATTGGGGTAGGCGTGGTGAGAATCGCAGTGTTCTCGCTGTCTGGTCTGTAACTGTGATACTGTCTTGGCTATAGGTACCTAGCCTGGAGAAAGTTCTGGAGTTCAAAGCCCATGAAGGGGAGATTGGAGATTTGGCTTTGGGTCCTGATGGCAAGGTAAGGAGGTGGGGCTGTGGGATGCTGGTGCAGAAAGGGGGAGCCTATTGTGCTGCTTGCCCGGTGTGTAGATGTCCTAACTGTCCATCTTTGGGATCTTTACTCCGCCCCAGCTGGTTACTGTGGGCTGGGACTTTAAGGCCTCCGTGTGGCAGAAGGATCAACTGGTGACACAGCTACTGTGGCAAGAGAATGGACCCGCCTCTTCTAACACACCGTACCGCTACCAGGCCTGCAGGTGTGCAGGTCACAGGGTGGCTGGCGGGCACCCCTCAGCTGGGGCATTGGAAAAGACAGAAGGAGCTGGGGATGGCTGAAGCTCTGTTGGAGGTTGTTCCAGGTGTGACCGGGGTAAAGGGCACAAACCTGAGGGCTGACAGGAACTGAAAGCCTTTGCCTGTCCTCCAGGTTTGGGCAGGTTCCAGATCAGCCCGGTGGGGTGCGACTCTTCACAGTGCAGATACCCCACAAGCGCCTACGTCAGCCCCCACCCTGCTACCTCACAGCCTGGGACAGTTCCACCTTCTTGCCTCTTCGGACCAGGTCCTGTGGTCATGAAGTCATTTCCTGCCTCAGTGTCAGGTGTGAAATCCTACTGCTTGGTTAGATGGTGGGCACTTGAGGGAGCTCGGGAACGAGTCCTGACTCTAAGGACCACGGTTGGGGTAGACGGTTTCTGCACAAGCTTCCAGAACAATGAATCCTGTTGTATGTTACAGTGAATCGGGTACCTTCCTAGGATTAGGCACGGTCACTGGCTCTGTCGCCATCTACATAGCTTTCTCTCTCCAGGTAATGGTAGTGGTTGGTACAACCCCATGGGAGGGTTACAAGCTTACTCTGCCCTGATTACACAGGAAGGATCTGGCCCAGACCATAGGGGAAGCCTGTCGGACTGTGGAGCGTGTTTCCCAGAAGGCAGCCTCCAACTAAGCTTTCTTCACTGCTTTCTCCCCCAGCGCCTGTATTATGTGAAGGAGGCACATGGCATTGTGGTGACAGATGTGACCTTTCTACCTGAGAAGGGTTGTGGGCCAAAGCTTCTTGGGCCCCATGAAACTGCTCTTTTCTCTGTGGCTGTGGATAGTCGTTGCCAGTTGCACCTGCTGCCCTCACGGCGTGAGTCGACATCGTTGTTGTTGTTGTTGTTGTTGTGTGTGTGTTGTGTGTGTGTGTGTGTGTGTGTGGTGGGGAGGATACCACTTCATGTTTAGCAATAGTGAACATTGGCCCCAGGAAAATAGACTGTTTTCACCCATCCATCTGCCCCTCCTTGAATGAAAGCGGTTAAGGGTTCTGGTTTTCAAGCTCCAAAGTGTCTTTGCCCACTCACCTGTTCCCTTGCCCCGCCCACAGGGAGTGTTCCTATATGGCTCCTGCTCTTGCTGTGTGTCGGCCTTATTATTGTAACCATCCTGCTGCTCCAGAGTGCCTTCCCGGGTTTTCTTTAACCTCCTGACCGATGGGAATCAGCCTGGACAGTACACCTTCCAGAGCAGAATCATTGAGCCCAACGGCTGAAGCTGCATCTGATGAGACTGATGGGTACTGCTGGTCCCTCAGCCAAAGCTGGCTGGTGGCCTTCCCATCACTCTGGTCTTGGGAGCCCTGCTTTCACCTGTGGATCCATTTAGGACAGTGTGGTCTGAAGCTCAGGCCACACCGCCTGCCTCGTTCCCTCTGCCTCCCAGGGCTCCAGAGTTGAGCTCTTTCTTTTCTAGAAATACGTGAAGATGCCCAAGAGCCTGGAGGCATGGCCATCCTTCTTTCAGAAACTGTTTCTCCTCCCCTTTCCCGCCTTCACACAAGGTCCTCAGCTTTGTTAAGACAAAGTCTGTGCTAGCACTTGTTGTTAAGGCAGGATGAGGCACAAGGGAGACACAGGTAGCGGTGATCTGTGGGCTCCTGCGGGTAGCACCAAGCCAGTCAGGCCAGATACACAGTGAGTTCCTGAGTGGTCTACTGCAGCCCGAGGAAGGGAAAGTGAACCTCAGCTCGTTAGGCAGGGAGAGTTGATATTTAATAAAGAGAGAAAGATTGGACCGAGACCTCAGCAGTCCTCTTGTCAGCTCTTTCCATCTTCAGGAGTGAGTGTTCCCAGGTCAGGCAGCTCCAAAGAGTGCTGGAAGATGGCTCGGGCATACTGATGTAGCACACGGTTCATATAACAGTGTTGCCAGGGCAGTAGCCCTTCCAGGAAGCCAATGTGGCCACCCCGAGCTGTGATGAGCAGAGCCACATAGGGAGACTTCTGGGCAGCCTGCAGAGGGAAGGCTGGGAGGGAATCAGGGAGGTCAGAAAGCTGCCCTCGAATGAGAACCCAGGCTATACCTCAGTACAACCCACATCCTTGGCTCAACTGTGGGGTCAGGCCTTGTAGCCGCCACTCACCATGGAAGGGGGAGAAGGGGTCATCTGCTGCATTGAGGCAGAGGACAGGGGTGTGGATGGCATCCACCTTGGTTCTTGGACTTGAGGCTTGGTAATAAGCTGCACAGTCTTTATATCCAAAAGCCACAGATGTGTATCGCTCATCCAGCTGGCGGATTGTGCGGGCCTGTGTAGTAGAGGGACGCTAGGCCTTAGGTATTAGAAAGTAGGAGACCAACACTGGGGTAAGAGGGTGACCGAAAGATACCTTTATCGCAAAGTCTACATCCAACACCTTTTCAATTGTCTTTCTGTTCCTGGAAAAGAATACATCAGGGTTTGTCTGGACTCCTGCACCTAAACCCAGAGCTCACGGCTTCTCCTCAAGAAAGCCCAGATTGGAACGGACCCAAACACTGGCAGAGCCTGCCGTCTGTTATCCTACCTGGCCACAAGCCGGCAGAGTCCAGCAGTGAGGGGCTGATTGAAGAGCAGTGAGTTGAGTGGGGTCTCCAAAGAGTCAACGGTCTTAAAGGAATCCCAACACGCAGACATGGTCAATCCTGCGACCAGGCCTCCGGCCTTCCCGGTCCGTGCCAAGTAGTTAAGCACCAGTATCCTGTAAAATTGGAGGAAAAGTGTTGTCATGGGAATGCTGGGACGGAAGAGGAAGGAAAAGACAAGATGGACAACCGGGTCTTTGGAATAAGCCCAGGCAACTATTACCCTCCAAAAGAGATGCCCACAGCCAGCAGTGGAGCTCGGGAGTAGCGGCGCTTTATGTGCTTCACAACGGTTTCTAGATCTTCAGTGTTGCTGGCACAGTAAGCCCTGTGAGTCTGAGGGCAAAGTGGGTCATTGGCTAGGGAGGGAGGCCCTCACCAGAAGGCAGCCAAATGGAAGGGCTCAGGAAGCCCTGAGCAAGGGTAGGGGGCTTGGTAAGTAGGTAGAGCCCTACGGCCAGTGGTCTCTAAAGGGAACAGATACAGGGCCACCACAAAACAGGAGGGTACTCACCAGCAGCTCTTCCCCTCGGCATCCACGGTTATTAAATACAACAGCCCTGGGACAACACAGGTGTGTGAGCCAACCCTCCCAAGAAGACCCTCCCCTTGGGTAGTCTTCAGAAAGGCCCCTGTCAAAGAGTACCATATCAGGGTCAGATGGACTTTTCCCTTCCCAAGTTCTGTATCTCACCCTTACCTATAGCCATCCTTCAGAGCTTGGCCAACTAGGTGTAAGATGTACGGTTCCTGGCTACTGCCGCTGATGCCGGGAAGCAGCAGTACTATGGGCTGGGTGGTTGGGTCTGGGTAGTGACTGCTGTTAGGCTGCTCAGCCCAGTCTAGAAGGAACTGGCCTCCATCTGGGGTCTGGAGGACTTCACTGGGGTTTAGGAAAGATTGCAATACAAAGATGCTATTAGGAGTTGCACTTTGGAGCTCTGCCCTCTGACTCACCCACAGGCTCTGCTGCTTTGTCATGGGTATCACTTGAAGGCACTCATCATATAAAACAGTAGGGTGACCAGCTAGAGTAGACAGATGAATGATTAACCTTGTGTGGGTGCAAGGAGAGAGCCTTCCATATACCCAGTCTCATGCTTTGAGGCACAGACTGCCTTCATTTAAACAGGTGGATCAGTTTCCCTTAGATACTTGTGTTCAGCTTTGTGTTCCTGGTTCTGACCCTTCTTACCTCCGGTAAGGGACCACAGGCTGAGACTGCAGGAGGACTCGAAAGATGGTTTGCAGCCGTCCCTCAAAGCACCACAGTGTGGGGTAGAAAGTCTCCAAAGTGACAGGACAGTGTTGCTGCAGGAAGGCCAGAAACTGGGGCCCAGCCACCAGACGAGGCCTCTATAATCACACAACACAATTGGCCTCCTTTTTTCTTGTCCCAGACACTGGAAGGTAAGTGATCCCTTCCCCAGAATCCAGCCTTAAGGATACTGCTTTGCCACAATAGAGTATCCAGCACAGCTCAGAATAGAGTGGCAGAGTCAACTTAAATAATACAGTCATATGTTGCCCCCCCAAACCTCAGTCCTAAAGTGCCACCTCCAGAACTGACCCTGAAGGGAGAACTGCAGCAGATGACCATGTTCTGACTCCCGCACTCAGCCTGTCCTCTCCTCAAACCCATTTGTGCTAGAACAGACAGTATGAGCTGCTCAGTTGATCCCCTATAGTAAGGCCTGTGGCCCTCTGGCAGGTTTGTTGGAGTCTTTGTCTGATTTGGTTTTATTTTGAATGATGTGCCTGTCCTTGTGAGCATGAGCACACAGGTCAGATCCTGCCTATGCGGTCCAGAAGAAGTGCTGGTTCCTCTAAGCTGGAGTTACGGGTAGCTGAGAGCCACAGCACCGATGCTGGAAACAAACTGATGCACGGGACAGCAGGACATGCTATGAGGGCTGAGACATCTGCCCAGGATCCTCCTGCCTCTGTGCTAGGCTTGTGTCACCATGGTGTGCTGGTTGGGATCCTTGACCAGGTGAAGAAACCTCTGCCATCCAGTCCAACCTTTGCATTGTAGCAGCATTGTCCCAATGCATCGCCCTGAAGCTTGCTCTGGTCGCTCTAGCTTCTCCTGTACCCCACTGTTCTTAGCAACCCATTGTCTACATATTTCTGCCGTTCTCTAATGTGTGTTCTCAGTGATGAAGGGCTTCTTTTACAGGGGCGCCTCATCTTCTCTTGGGGAGCCTGGTCCTTAGGCTGTGTTCGACAGGAGGAAGCATCCTAACATGAAAACTAATTCCTCATGCCAACTAGAGAAAAGGGCACGGTGATGGGACAATAGGGACACACAAGGTCAGTGGGCACCAAGCCCTGACTCTCAGCCTCTTCGCTTGGTTCTGCATAGCCATGAAGTAAATGAGCTGGCCTAGCCTCATAGACTTAAGGACGCTGTGCTGAACGGAGGACGCCAGCCTAAGACCAGAATGGAAGAGTTGTGCTGGGATACAGTAGCTCAGTGGTAAACCCCAGGACCATCACCAGCATTGGAAAAGTAAATTTTTGTTTTTTTTAATCATCGATTGCACTTGGAAGAAACTTAATCAGATCCTGCTCTATCTTACAGCTATGCTACTCAGAAGGAGTTAGGGAAATAATCTACTAACAAGGCCCAGTTTATACTGTGACTTGGACCCTGGTCCTTAAATCCTGAAATAACAACAATGAAATCACTGGGCTATAATGCAGACAAATCTAACCTTACTTGATAAGACAGAAGTAAAGAAATTATGACTCTCATAAGTTGGTCAGTCTGCCCAAAAACAGAGCAACCAAGAGCAAGTAAAATTTATTGTAAGTAAAATTTAATGAATGCTCATTGCATTCCAGGTATTATATTAAGTAAGCATTCTATGTGATTTTAAACATTTTAAATTTTAGTATTTATATTCTAGATTCATTTTTATTTACTATGTGGGAGTATTGGCCTACAAGTATGTTTGTGCACCACCCATATACCTGAAACCAGAGAGGGTGTTACAGACAGTTTCGAACTGGAAGTGCTATGCAATTGCCCGGAAGAGAATCTGGGTGTCTGCAAGCATTCAACTACCTCTTTACTCCCAGTTTACACTACCTCTACCTACAAGTGGTCTCTCTGGAACAGGCCCCATGACCCCACTTTATGGGCACAGGGTCTTGTCATGTTATCTGTAGGCTCAAAACTCTTGGGCTCAAGTGATCCTCCTGTCTCAGCCTTCCCAGTAGCCAGGAGTAAGCATTTAACTCGTAAGATCTTTTATAACCAGTTGAATCAATAGTTTTCTGGTTGACTCAGTTACCTCAATAGATTTTAATGAGATAAAAAAAACCTTACCTTTCCTGGATGAGTAGATTGTATATTTTATCTACATTTCAGTTTGATCAATTAGATCAAAAACAACCTGTTAAGACTTTTCAGCACTGGATCCACAAAGAGTCTAGAACTTAGGACAGGACTGAGTGTGTAGAGAATTATCCATCTGTCCTAAGCTTGGCAGGAACCTCAGCCAGTCCTCCAGAGAGAGGAGGTCCTGCTAAGCTGATGGACTGGTGCCAGAACCACACAGGCATCCGTTCCACTATTCTGTGCAGCTAGTGAACATAATCTACATATTTTAGTTAGACCGCCTAAAATAAAGGCAAAGCAGAAAGCCCGCACCTCTCACACTTGAGGATACCCTCCACCTCACCTTTATTCAAAGGTCAGTCAACAGAACAGGGGAGCACCCTTCCTGTGCTCAAAAACCCAGCTTGTGGGGGAAGATTCCAAGAATATAAAAGAGGTAGAACCGGCTCTCCAGTAGGTCCTAACAGCAAAATTCACTTGGCGCCGCAGAACCAACTACTCAGGCTTTCAGAATGGGCTCGTGCCTAGGCTGGAGACTACCCCCACACACTCTAGTACCCCAAGCAAGCCGGCCAGAGCTCGGCCCTCACCCACCTGGGGCACACATGCCCAGTAGTAGCCCAAGTAGAAAGCAACGCCAAGAGCTAAGAGCAGGGAGATGGCGTCTGACCAGGTGTCGTTTTGCGGGCTCAGAGAGGAACTCAGCATCCCGTAAGGTGAGGGTCTTCCATTTCCCAGGCTCCCGGCTGCCTCTAGCTCCTGAACTTTGACTCTTCCGCTTGCGGTTTGTCGTGCACCCGCCTCTTGCAAGCCATTGGTAGGCCTCTGCAGGTCCCACCCGCCGTCGGCCCCGCCCACCGCCAGTCCGGAGGCGAGGGGCGGTGTCTGGCTGGCAGCAGAACTTCTCAAGCCCAGAGGCAGTAGCCTAGTCCCCACGCCCCTCCACTACTCCTGCTTCCTCTTAGTGGTGAAAAGCACTGAAGCCCTAGGGCAAGCTGCGCCCCCGCAGCTGCCATCTTGATGCGTGTCATCTCTGGATGGCGAAGGCTGAATCAGGCACCCTGGGAAGGTCCACCAGCCACCCCTGTGGCTCAGTCACAGAGTACAGCCATTCACCGTGACCCTCACACACTGGGCACAAGCACTGCCCAACAAACCGATACATACACTCAGGTTTCAGCCGCTCAGAGGTGACATTCGACTCCCTAGGTTAAATGTCTCTACGTGGTCTCTTACAATCCCCACCAACAGAAAGGGCGCAACAGATGATTTGCTCATCAGCTGTGTAGCAGGCAGTGGCTATAAATGCCTCAGGGAGCCTGTCCTGTTTATATTTGGGTCCTTGAATAGTGACTGCAATAGAACCTTGGCTTCCCACGGTATCTGTAGACTAGAACCATCAGGGAAGTTGTACAGCTCCTGGGCCAGGACCAGCCAAGGCACGGATATATCAACGTCGGTGATGCACAAACCTCTCTATGAGATCTGAATGTTCCCGGAGCTCCAACTCTTAGGCCAGAAAAAGGGAGAGTATTCCCTGCTGCTATTTGGGGGCAGGCAAGAATGATGCCCAGAGTTTCAATGTCAGAAAATGAGTAGGAGATTCCGAGGCAAGTGGGAGGAAGAAGACTAGCTCCAAGGTAAGTGAAAATGTGGAGTTAGGGGCTTTCTTACAGGAGCCAAAAAGAGATGTGTGGCTGGGTGTGTGGGTGATCAAGGAGAAGGTGCTGAACAGCTTCCTGAGGGCAGAGAAAACCATCAAAGGGCTCTGGAAGACAGGAGAGACAGAGGGGAGGGGGGAAGAGGAAGAGACAGAGAGAGAGGAGAGAGAGTGCACTTTCAGAGGAAACCCCGAGGCTGCTTAGGGAAGGAGGAGGAGAAAGAAGTTAAGAGGCCAAATGGACACTCTTAAGAGCACTGGGGGCACAGAAAACAGCTGGCTCTACTGGGGCACCGCCAGGGAGAGGAATGAAAATCTTCAAGACAGAAGGTTGACAGGGCAGGACTCCAGCTTCAGGGAGAAGCCGAGGCAGAGGAGGACCAGGGATGAGCCTCAAGTTCTAGACTGCACAAATGCAGGTATGTCTGTCTGTCTGTCCCTGGGGTGGGAGAGCAAAGGAGGGAAAGGCTAGAAGAGGAAGAGAATGCACTCAGTTTCAGACAAGTCAGACGAGAATGCTGGTATGTGTTCTGTTTTCTTAGACTCTGTGCCTTTCTACCTGAGTCTATTAGTCAGGAGCCCAAGTTGGTGGCCCAGGTTATTTACATCGCCCCTGAAACCCAATGTCCACTCTCTCAACAACTAAGGACAGCCTCTCTGCTCCAGAGCCCTATCGAATTGAATTATTGAATCTGGCTCATCCTAGCCCTGCCCCTCCCTTGTCTTTCCCTCAGAAAAAGACTACAGACTATGCCTGCCCTTTGTTCCTGTCTGGCTTCTAAAAGACATTGGTGCTTACCCCTTGAGACTGTGCAAAGCTTTTCTTGACTTTTTGTCTCCAAGGTAACTGAAAAATCATACCTTTTCCTTAAAAGCATTGACCCCTTCAGTGCCAGCGCCAACCACAAACACAGACCCAGGCACATATCAGTAGTATATTAATTCCTGAGGGCTAGCGTTTTTAGACTGCACCGAACTATCTTGGAGTCATTTCCATTTAGTTGGAGAGGTTTTGTTTTGGTTTCGTTGGTTTTGTTTTTTGAGACAGGGTTTCTCTGTGTCACCATGGCTGTCCTGAAACTCACCATTGTAGACCAGGCTGGTTTCTAACTCAGCTCACAGAAATCTGCCTGCCTCTGCTTCCAAACTGCTGGAATTAAAGGCAAAGGCCACCACAGCCTGGCTTGTTCTACTTTTGAGACAGGGCTTCACTGTGTGTCCCCGATGGTCCAGTAACTGCTACATAGACAGGCTGGCCTTCACCTTGAAGTGATTCTCCTGTCTCTGCCCAAGTGCTGAGTGGTTACAAGTGTAAACCATTACCTGGTATCATCAGCATTTACATGATGCATTCATTTGTTGAGTTGGTTTTACAGAGTGTTGCAAACTGGACGTTCTGGTGGAAGTGTATTCTCACAGTCCAGACACAAGAATCAAGGGGTCATCAGAGTTATTTCCTTGGGGATCTATGTGTTCATCTCCCGTAGCCTCTGATGGTTTGTCGGTGATTGTCAGCAGTAGTCATAGGCACTCTGTCTTCATGTGGTGATCTATAACAAAATACCAGAGACTGGACAATTGTTAAAGATTAATTTTTGTTGTGTCTTTTCATGTGTTTGTATGTCTGTCCCTGTTTGTGTGTTGGGGTACATGTGAGTACAGGTGTCTGAGGAGGCTAGAGGAGGGCAATGGCTCTCCAGAGCTGCATGCTAGGCAGTGTGAGCCAGCTGTCATGGGTGCTGGGATCAAAGTTGAAGCCTCTGCAAGATCACACTGTGCTCTGTCCACCCCTAAGCCCATCTCTCCAGCCCTACACCAGAAAACGTTATGAGCAATAAAAACTTACTGCTCACAGAGTTGGAATGTGAAAAGTTCAGCAGTGGGTGCTAACAGGGCTTAGAGTCTAGTCGGGGCTTGCTCTTCATGAATGATACGGGCAAGAGAGCAAAAGGAGCCAATCATCTGCATCTGAACCCTGGCAGACACTGATGGCTGTTACATGAACAGATGAACACATGGGCAAATGGAGAGTGGGGCGGGGATCCCAAGGAACACCAGAAACCTGAGACCAACTGAGCAGACAGGAGGAGCATCATGGTGGAAAACGGTGGGCACGGAGCCAAGCCAACTGTGCCCAACAGTGCGCCCCAAATGAAGGCCAGTCTGAGGGCTTGAGGCTGTGGATGGCTGCTGATTAAAGGTCCTGAGGCATGAAGTTATTAAAAACAAATCATAGAGGATAGAGAGATGGCTCAGCAGTTATGAGTACTGACTGCTCTTCTGGAGGGTCTGAGTTCAATTCCCAGCAACCACACAGTGACTCACAAGCATGTGTAATGTCCTCTTCTGGTGTGTCTGAAGACAGCTACAGTGTACTGATATCCATAAAGTAAATAAATAGATCTTTTAAAAAAAAAATGTAGAAAGATTCTATTGTAAAACTAGACTGTGAAATCAAAAAACAAAAAACAAACAAACAAAAAAATCTAAGTCCGTGGACCTATGGGTGAGGAGGTAGCCCAGACTCGGGCAGAGGGACTTGTCACTGGAATACAAGTAGGTTCGCGACACTCCGTTTTGATCATAAACCCGTGGTCATAGAGCTGCAGCATCGACTTCTGTTCCTATTGCCATGGTTTCCTGTGGCACATGGTCCACATGCCTCCCCCTCACGTGGAGCCTCCCCTTCTTACTGTGTGTGCTCCCAGAGACACTGATGCTCCCCTTCTTAGTGTGTGTGCTCCAGAGACACTGATGCCTCCCCTGGAATCTCAGCTCTAACAACTTGAGAGGACTTGGTTCCAATGCCGTGATACCTATAACCTGTTGAACTTGATTCTGTCACACTCCTAGGTAGTCGGCCTCGTTTTGGCCACACTGTCTTTTCCAGTGAAGGCCACCTATCATGCATACTAACAGTGAGTCAGTCTATTTAATCACAAATGAGCTCGATAAGCCAGTTTAACCCACACAGCATAAGGAAAGGTATTTTTAATGAACACCAGCCTCACATCTGTCTAGTTTTAGCTATTTCTGTCTCTCTCGTAGAACACCCCCGCCTCATCAACACATGTCTATGCATGTATCTTATACACACATGCACATCAGTGTCACCGTTCTGTGACTCGCCTTAGACACAAACCTGACTCGGTTCTTGAATACATGCCGCATATATGTGCTGCACCAGCCACCCACACTCCCAAATCCTTCTCAGTCTGTCATACACACATACTCTGCCTCACTGGCTTGTCACACTCCAAACCACAGACCACTCGAGTTACATCTGAGTCACAGTGACACACACCGAGGACCCCATTCATCTTCCCTCAGACCCATATGGAACAAGCCAGGTGGAGGCGCTGCGGGACAGGTCTGGGCAGGGTGGGGCGGTGGCCCTCCCGTGGCTGTCGCTGGCTCCGGACTCTGCCCAGGCTTGGGCGGCGGCTGCAGCCGGGAGGGCGACGTGGAATGGCCACGTGGAGCCGCCCGGGGGAGGGCCGGCTGCGGGCAGCCGGACAAGGGCGGCGCGGTGCCTATAGCGCGCACGAAGCCGGAGCCCCAGCGCGCACAGCGCCGCCGCAGCAGGTGGGTCGGACTCGGGCAGGCCCAGGGCCCAGAGGGCGCCGGGGGCACCTCGAACCTTGGGGGTGAGGGTGGAGACCTTCTGCTGGAGGTCAGGGTGCAGACAGCGCAGTTCTCCGCATCCCTGCGGCTTGGACTCCCTCGGAGTGGCCTAGCCACCTAGCACCGCAGGGAACAGGTCATCCTGAGAGCAGAGAGAGAAAGGTGGAAAGCGCCTTCAGGGTTTGATGATAGGTCCAAGAGTCTTGCAGGCAGGGGTGTTTGCAGTAGCTAGCCAGGGTTCCCCCTCATTCAGTAGATAGAAATGATTGAAGGATACTGTCTGTCCTCATCCAACTGTAGGTGGCTGTTCTCCGGTTATCTCAGGTGTGTGACCCTTTGGCTCTATCTGTAGCTGCAGACATTTACGACTCCGCCTCCCTAGACCTGGAAAAAAAGGGCTAAATCAAGGGAGATGCTTAGATTCAATAACTTCTCCACTTGTTTAGAAATGAATGGGATGCCCTTCATGGTACCAGCTCCTGTCCTGGGAAGATTAAAGAGAGGTGTTATGGCTATTTGTCAAGGATGCTGTAAAAGAAATGTCTCTGTGAAATGAGAAGTCGTTTGAGATTAACTGCAAAGACCCCGCCACATCGTGAAGCATCTGCTGGCCCTAGTTGATCTCACTGTGCCCTCCCTAAGTCCCTAGGAAACAGCCTTATCCTAAAAATGAAGACCCCAGGGCCAAGAGAGGTTAAGACACCCATCTGGACCACATAACAATGCAAAGGCAGGGGCTGACCAACGGTCCAACCTCAAGGCCAAAGTCTCCTCCTGTGAGCTAGGGCAAAGGCCTAAAGAAATTGCAGGCAGAAGGTCATTGTGGAATGTGGTGTGTGTGTGTGTGTGTGTGTGTGTGTGTGTGTGTGTGACTTGAATAACTTGGTTGAATTATATCACAACTGTTAACTAGCAGTTACAGTGGCTTTCAAGTATTTATTAGGATAGTTACGTTTATGCATGTTATAATTATGGAAAATGGAATGGCTAGGACCATTGTTATTTTACAAGCAGTTGTTCAATTACCACACTACTTCTGTTACTTACAAAAGCTCTTACAAGTGCTTAACAAAGTGTAAGTATGGGTAAACCATATTACACACATCCCATGGATGTTTGGCTTGATTCTCTTAAACAACAGCTGGAAGCATCGAGACAACAGTACACTCCAAGTCCCCATGCAGTGCCTTTGACTTTTGAGGTATAGACTACAACGAATGCTAAGGTTATCAGGAAGGCCACCTTGAAGGGGAAACAGGTTTGGACAAAAACACTGAAAAAATCCAATAAGAAAACCCGGTAAGCTCCCATTCGAAGCAGCTTGCTGTGCTGGAGCACTGGAGGGTGACACAGAGATGACACCACACCTGAACCCGTGGATGAGGAGTGGGTGGGTGATGATGAGAAAACCAAAGAGCCACCAAAGGTCTTGGAGTTGCCATGTGTGGTGGTGCACCCCTGTAATTCTAGCACTTGGATCATGAGTTTCAGGGTTATCCTCAGCTACATGCTGAGTTGGAGGCCAGACTGGGATACATGAGACCCTGTGGGTTTTTAATTAGTCAATTAATTAACTAATCAAATAATTTGCTGAAACAGAGTCTCTCTGTATTCCTCGATGTTCTGGCACTTGATTTGTAGTCCAGGCTTGGCTTGGAACTGCAAGACATGCCCCTGTCCCTGCTGTCCAAAGATTGGGAGTAAAGGCATGTGCCATCACTTTATCGTTTTAGTTTGTTTGTGTGTGTGGTGTGTGTGTGTGTGTGACCTGCATGTATTTTGTATGTTTGTGTATCACTTGTGTGCAGTGCCCTCAAAGGACATAGGAGGACAGAAGAGGGCATCCAGTCCTCTGGAACTGGAGTTGCACACAGTGGTTAGCTAACATAAGGATACTGGGAACTGAATCAGTGCTCTTAACAGCTGAGTATCTTTCCAGCCCCCTTGTTTTTACAAAGATTTTGAAGGACCCAGCAAAATGGGTTGAGGTACTTGCTAGCAAGCCAAGGAACCTGAGTTCAAACCTGATATCCCACAAGGTGGCAGGAGAGAGTCAATTCCCAAGAGTTGTCCTCTGACTTCCACAGGGGCATCAAGGCAAACGTGGGTCCACTCTTAAACACACCTAAACTCAACAATAAATTAAACAATTAAAAACCATTTATGAAGCAATGGAGTTCTATCAAAGGGATGCTTATATGAAGTGGGTATAAAAACACTACTACAGGATAGGACAACAGAGAGAGGGAGGGAGAGAGACAAAGAGAGAGAGAAAGAGAGAAAAGAGAGAGAGAGAGAGAGAGAGAGAGAGAGAGAGAGAAGAGAATTCACTATCCACTTACTATTTTCTGTAATCCCATGACACCGCTTCTTGGTTTTGTCCACTATACACAGTAAACAGTTACATGTGTAAGGGACTCACAGGACAGAGGACAGTGACAGATTCACATGGGGAGGCTCAGAATTATCATTGATTTGTAGATCCGGCAAAGTGGTTGATATTTCAAGACAGCTTCATAGAAAGCAGAAGGTCTGTGTGGCTAAGTAGGTTCACACCTACAAAGCCAGCTCTTACGGGGCTGGCATTTGGATTATTAAGATTACTTAACAAGCCATTCAAAACCTAATGGTTTAGATCCAAAGATAGGAGAGCCCCTGAGTCTTTCAGAATTCCCCCCCCCAGGTCTTCAGAATGGCTCCATAGATGATGGGTGTTCTCTCTCCTAGCGCTTGCAAATGGTATCAAGCTCCCCAGCACCAGGCACGCTGTGTGTACAGAGCAGGGTGAAGGCAGCTCCAGGGCTTGTCTTGCTCCTGGGCAGACTAGATTATCACAGTGATGCTCTAGTACCAGCTGGGCTATGGGAATCCTCCATAGGTTAAATGCAATATATAACATGCTCCTGTAATTCCAGCAGGGCAGGAGGCTACACAGGGAGACACTGTTTCTTCAAGACAACCAGGGCTATGTGTGGAGGTGCATGACGGTAGTGCCTGTTCTTGGGAACCTGAGACAAGAGGATTCAGTGAGATTAAGTCTAGTCTGAACTACATGACTTCAAAGGTAGCCTGGGCTACATACCAAGACCTGGTTTCATAAAACGTTTCAAAACAAAATAACTTAGTAGCTTCAGATGTTAATCTTAGCTTTACTCATGGATGGTGTCTGGCGGGGCAGTGGAAACCGGCTTTTTTCTGACCATACTGTTGCCTAGTTCAGCTGGAAGAGTCACAATTGGAAAAGGAAGGTCATTCTCACACTTGTGTGCCTTGGTGAGTTAGGACAGGCACCAAGATCTCTAAGGTTTTTGTTTGTTTGTTTGTTTTTCTTTTATTTTTTCTTTTTTTGTTGTTGTTTTGTTTGGTTTGGTTGTTTTGTTTTTTGAAACACAGAGAGACTGAGACACTCCCTGGTCCTGGCAGTCTTTTTAGCCATCTTAGTAGCCTAGAAGCCAACCACTAAATCCAAACATGTAAGAGGAGGTGACTTAGACTCCAGAGTTTGTAGCAAGAAAAGTAAGTACAAATTGTAAACTCGGACCAGCAGATGGATGGCAAGCCTTTAGCCTGAGCTTGATCCCCAGGACCTACAAGGTGGAAGGAGAGAACAGACTCCTGAAAGTTGTTCTCGGACCTCCACTGAGGCCACAGGCCCACAGATAAATGGACACACACCACACACACACGCACACACACATGCAAACACACACATATACATGCATACACACCACCAGCAACAACAAAATAAACAAAACTGTTTTGAAGATCCCTGTAGTCAGCTAATGAGTGAATGGATTAGTGGGTGGAAGTGTACTTCCTGCTGTTTCCAAACTGCCACGAGCTTGTCTTTCGAGCTCTAATATACCCTTCTAAAAGGCAGCCTTAGGGCTGGTTAGATGGCTCAGCAGTTAAGAGCACTGGCTGCTCTTCCAGAGGTCCTGAGCTCAATTCCCAGCAACCACATGGTAGCTCACAACCATCTCTAATAGGATCTGTTGTGTCTTCTGGTGTGTCTCTAGACAATGACAATGTATTCACATACATTAAATCTCTCTCTCTCTTTTTTTTTTAGAAAAGCAGCCTTAGAGGCTAGTCTAGATAACAAGTGTCGACAGCTCTGAGGGATTTAAATTAGTGAGTGAGTCTCAGGAACAGATGGGGAGGAATGATTTGAAGGGCTCAGGTAGGTAGGAAGGTCAGGAGGGAAGGTGTGTGTGAAGCCACCACAGAGCAACCAACTTCTAGAAGGCAAGAGCCTCATCTCATTTAGCTACCACCGTGGCCCTGGGGAAGTGCTCTGTCAGCTTGCATTGCAGATGAAAACCTGAGACAGGGAAGGCACACAGTCAGTGCAAGGCAGAGCCTGCACTGGGGCCTAGGCAGTCTTTAGTTAGGGCCCTCATGCCTTTGAGTTACACCTCCGTTTCCTAGCAATTCTGTATTTCTGTGTTCCTTTCTTCCTCTCGGTCAGGATCTTACAGCCCCTAGGCTGGCCTTGAATGCATAACCTCAGTCTCCTGAGGAGCTGGGATTATAGGTATGTGCCACAGAACTTGGCTTCTGTTTATCTGTTCCTTGTTTAAACATGTTGTCTTTTCCTGATTATTTAATTTTGCAATCCTTAAGGAGAAAAAGAAATAGTTTTATCTCATACCTTCAGCTGATTGATAAGAGATAACCTCACTTAGAAGTGGGGACTTAAGGAACAGCAAAGAGGGGGCTGGAGAGATGGCTCAGTGCTTAAGAGCACTGACTGCTCTTAAGGAGGTCCTGAGTTTAATACCCAACAACACACGGTGGTTCACAACCATCTGTAGTGGGATCCAATGCCCTCTTCTGGTGTGTCTGAAGACAGTGACAGTGTCCTCATGCTAAAATAAATGAAAAAAAAAAAAAAAACTTCAAGAGGAGGAGGAGGAGGAGAGGAAGGAGAGAGAAGAAGAAGAAGAAGAAGAAGAAGAAGAAGAAGAAGAAGAAGAAGAAGAAGAAGAAGAAGAAAACAATAAAGAGACAGGCTGGGGAGATGACCCAACAATTAATGGGACCTGTTGTTGTCCTTGCAAAGGACCAGTTTTCAGCAACCACATCAGTGGTTTTCAATCTGTGGGTTGTGACCCTTTGGAGGACAAATGATGTCAGAATTATATATATATATCAGATATCCTGTATATCATATATTTGAATTACAGTTCATAAAAGTAGCAAAATTAGTTATGAAGTAGCAACAAAAGTAATTTTATGGTTGGGTATGGATAAGGTATTCTCTCCCGACAAAAATGAGCCAATTCAAGTGGAATTAAAGTACATAACGGCAGGTTTATTGGGGGACAGCTCTCAGGTGGGTTCACTGGTCCCAAGGAACAAGGCCAGGGAAGTTGCCATGGGGAAAGAAACAAGAGAAAGGAAAGAAAGATCTTGTGCTCAGGGTTGAGGGGGGAGAGAACACAGAGAGCAGGGGAGAGAGGTGTGGGGGCTGTCAGGATTATATACGGAAGAGCTTTTGGAGAGGGGAGGCCCAACCCTAGGCTGGACAGTTCAGGGGAGAGCGTAGGGTATGCCAGCCATGCCTGTAGCAGGTGGGGATTGAGCGGTGCTGGGAGAACTTAGAGGTCAGGTCTGCTTTGTATGTAAAATACACAGCTCAGCCATTTGTCCTGTGTCTGAATCCAATCAGGGTCAGTACAACACGAGGAACTGTATTAAAGGGCCACAGCATTAGGAAAGTCGAGAACCACTTATCCACGTGGTGGCTTACAACTATCTGTAATTCCAGTTCTAGGGGATCTGATATCCTCTTCTGGTCTCTGTGGGCACCAGTTATACATACACACATGGAAATGAAACACACATACATAACACTATACACACACATACAATCTTTTAAATTATTTTATTATATTTAGTTTTACTTTATTTTGGTTTTTGGAGACAGTCTATCTGTGTAGCCCTGGCTGTCCTGAAACTTACTCTGTAGACCAGCTGACCTTGAACTCACAGAGATCCACCTGCCTCTGCCTCCAGAGTACTGGGATTAAAGGCGTGCGCCACCACCACTCAGCAAAGCATATTTTAAAAATAAGTAGCTTGGCAGAGCACTTCAGTGGTAGAACACTTGACTTGCAAACGTGAAGGCTTGGGTTTGGCCCCCAGCATTGAAAAACAAAGACACAAACAGTTAGACATGATGGCACACATCTGCAATCCTAGCACTTGGGAAGCAGAGGCAGGGGGATGAGGGGCAACAGGGGCTACTGAGTGAAAAATTTATGTTTGTATTCTACAAATTGTACACCCATACAGTCCCTCCTGGTCTGTGTCATTTGGCCTCTCATGTGTGTTAGTTGCTTTCCACTACTGTTACAAACATCCAGGACAATCAACTTATAATGAGAAAATATTTACTTTTACTTCCTGGTTTTGGAGGTTTTAGCTCATGGTCATTTGATCTGGCTGCGTTTGTACCCATCCCCATGATGTTTGACTGTGTGGATGTGTGAGCATTGAGTTGGGTATGCATATGTGTTTGGTGTGTGTGTGGAGGCCAGAGGTAGACATTGAGTGTATTCCTCAATCACTGTCTTCATTTTTGAGACAGAGTCTCTCACTAAACCTGGAGCTCACTAATTGGCTAAACTGGCTGGCCAATGAGCCCCAGGAATCCACCTGTTTCTACCTCCCCTCCTGAGCCCCTTCCCCATGACCCCTTTGACAAGTCCCCTGGGGACAGGATCTCAAGTCTTTATGTACAGCAAGCATGGGGCACTTTACTGACTGGGCCACCTCCTCAGATCAACCTCTTAAAAGGTCCCACCCCCTCCCACAGTGCCAAGATGGTAATCACACCTTCATCTTTAATATATGGACTGTTAAGGACAAGGCAGAGCCAATGACACTCCATGCTGTCCTCTTTCTGGTCCAGCCCAGGGTCCACACATGCTCATATTCTTCTTCTGACCACTCTGGCAGCAGGCCCTCTCAATCATAATGTGCCCCTTCTTTTCATCTTAGAGACTGGACCCCAGTTGGCCCATCCTTATCCCGGAGACTTTGCACACAAAGAGCTTTCAAGGTTGCCATCTAGTCCCCTAGCCCATGCTACACACACAGGTCTCGAGGGCAGCTCTTCTTTCTACACTTCCTCTCTAACCCTCTAAAAAGGAATAGGCACCAATCTGTAGAGCTTGGAGTTCAGCTCCTTGGGGTTTCTGTTGACATTTCTGCCTTCCACTTCTAGTTGAGGCATCCAGGTGGCCTCCAAACTCCTGCCCCAATTCCTTGAAATTCCATGATGGTTCAGACCCCCAGAATTCATGTAAAAAGCCAAGTAATGCTGGGGAGTAGAAATGGTGGATCCTTGAAGTTCACTGGGCTGGCATTTTAGCTGAACTGATGAGGTTCTGTGAGAGACCCTGTCTCAAAAGATAAAGGAGGTTTGGCAGCTTACAGGCACTTACTGTGCAAACCTGGGTACTCGAGTTTAATCTCTGGGACTGATAAAAATGCGGACTGTACAAAGTCCTCTGACCTACACATGCACACATGCACACATCACCACAATAACTTTTTTAATTAATGAAAGTTTCTTATGATCAAGGACAGAGATCAAAGAAAGACAGTTCATGTCATCTTCTGACCCTCACAAGTCCATATACCAGCATGCACATTACACGAGAAGGAGGGGGAGACAGACTCAGGGACACACACACACACAGCAGACACAGCAGTGTGACCCAGAATCTCAGTGCTGGGGAGGCAGAGATAGGAAGATCCCTGGGGCTTGCTAGATAGCCAGTTACCTAAATTGGTGAGTGTCAGGTTCTGTGAGAGACTTGTCTCAAAAAGTAAGGTGGATAGTGATGTGATAGAAAGCTCCAGTGTTGACTCCTAATATGTGCGCACACAGTGGGAAAATGAGCACAGGTTCTGTGTCTGCAATAGCTTCATCTTTTTCTAGACTTTCACTCTTGGTGCTTCTTGCTTAAGGCAGCTCAAGAAGGTGAACATTTTGCTTATCTTCCTGTGAACCAGGTGCTTACAGTTCTACTTCCAAACTCTACAGAAATGATGTCCGCCCTGGACATGGTTCTGAACCTTCTTAGGATCACAGACCTCTTAGGGAATCGCTGAAAACTACAGAATGTCCTTTAGGAAAATCAAGTGATGGCCTGGGTTTTAGGTTTGGTAGAATGAGTGGTCCAGATCCTGTGCTTGGACCATCAAACATCTGATTATTTTTCCACACAGACATGGCTTTTTGGGGGATGTCTCGGTTTGGGTGGGCTTCTATCTCCTTGGAAACTCACATTATATGTGCATATCCCTGGGACAAACCAAAAAGCTTTATGCTTTGTGTTTTCAATTGACTCGTTTCATATTTAACCATTTCCATATTTCTGTTTCCAAATGTGCATAACGTAGAGACAGGCTGGTCTTGAACTCACAGTCTTTCTGCCTCAGACTCCTGAGTGCTGGGATCATGGGGCATATGCCACCACACCAGGCCTTAGTAGGTTTTTCATAAATACAGACTAGCAGTCCATCTCCCTCTTCATCTCCTTGGATACATTTGATCTTCAGTGAGTCCCAGCATCCTAATCTATCCTTTTACCATCTGTGAATGAAGTGACCTGCCCTAGAGCAGATATACTTACACAGCACTTTAGTGGGCCAGTGGGACATGAGAAGGAGCCCTCACACCCAGAGCTACCTCCCACAGTGCACTTTATATACTGTAGCAAGATTTATATATTTTCTTACATGCAAGACTTGAGTTCCATGGAAGGTTGCCCATGGGTATGCACAGTCCTCCCTGAGTCGGCATCCTTTCTCCTATGTGCATGTTCTCACATGCACAGAAGGAAGTCATTTCTGTCTGAGCCGACTAACCCCTAACACTCTGGCAGACACCCCTTCCCTGACTCCTGATTCTGTTCCTAGCTCCAGTCTCCAGCAGGATGTCCCAGTGGCTGATGCAAGGTGGATGCTGCCACTCTTGTTGCTCCCTTTGGGTCAAGCTGCTCCCAAGGATGGAGTTGCAAGGTAAGAGTTAGGAGGACAGGGCTTGGGTAGGGAGAGTTCTGGAAAGATGTCAGGACTCTGGGGGGAGCCAGGAACCTGCAGAAGTATAGCCTCCATTATTTCTGGGTACAGCACCCCAACTTCCTGCCTTTTGACTGCCAGAATGCCCAAGTAGGGACTTAATGCATGCTTGTAGAACCCTTTGCAGCCAAGAGTTCATTTCCAGACTGGTGTGAAGCATCAGGAGGAAGCCAGAAATTCAGACAGGGACCATCATCTTAGAATCAAGACCTGATATTGGGAATGCCAAGGAAATGGAGGTCATTAGCTTAATGTCTATGACTTACTAGAACTGCTTTCTAACAGTCAGTATGTGCACTAGGATCATGGGAATGAGAAAGTAGAGGGCTGGCAGCAGTGACCAAACTGGCTGCAACAACTCCTGTCACTTCTGCGTCCCAGGCAGATGTGGGCAATCAGTAGTCACATGCAGAAGTAGAATACTTGAGATCCTGGGAAGACTTAAAGTCTGGGCTGGCATTCATACTCTCTGTTTGGAAAAGGAAGAGGCATGATGTATCATGGAGCAAGATGGGTTTGTAGAATCCTGACCACTGCTACCAGCCTTAGCCTGAGATCCACTCCTGGGAGCAGATCCCAGAGTTGGAAAAGGAAGACCATAATAAACCATTATGTCTTGACACACACTGGACCATCGTCCTGGGCCTCTATTGTGTGTCTGTTATGGCAGCCTCAACCTTGTTAGGCATCTTCTTTTTAACTCTTTATTTATTTACATGTGTAGGTCTGTGTGTACATGGGGGGGGGGGGGGCTGCCTGCAGGATCTAGAAGAGATCCCCTGAACTTGAAGGTACAGACAGTTGTGAGCCACCTAATGTGGGTACTTGGAATTGAACTCAGGTCCTCTGGAAGAGCAGTCAATGCTCTTAACCACTGGAACATCTTGCCAGACCCTTCTTTGGGTTTTCTAAAGTTAACTAAAGCACCTGATCTGCAAAAACAGTTTTAGGAATTAAGGTTCTGTTTCCAATGACACCTGAAGAGCTTTTTCCCTACAGCCTTTTCTGGGAATTTGGAGGGACAACTCCCTTTGAGTCTAGGGAGAAATCTGCCAAGTGGCTGCTATGCTAGTCTTTGGGCTGCTGCTTCTCTCCTGCTCTAGGTTGGACCCTGAGGTACAACAGCGGCTCACGCCCAACCCCTTCCAGCCAGGCCCTGAGCAGCTCCGGTGAGTAAGATGGGGGCTTTCAGCAGGTATTAACTGGACAAGTCTTAGGTCACAGACAGAACTCTCCTGGCTGATTTTCCACTTTTTTAACAGACGTCTGCAGAATTATCTCAAAGGACTAGAGAAGATGGAAGAGGACCCTGAGCACATGAGCCGGGAGCAAGGTGAAGGCACGATGCCGGGCACCGGGGCTGGGAGGATCCTGGCAACGGAACTGGGGCTGGGTGCTGGCTACCCGGTGGGTTCCTGCTTTCTCAAACCCAGATTCTCTTCCCTAGTTCTGCTTTCACTCTTTGCTCTTCACGACTATGACCAGAACGGACAGCTGGATGGCCTGGAGCTGTTGTCCATGCTGACAGCAGCTCTGGCTCCTGAAGCTGTACACTTTCCCATCAACCCGGTAAGTGCTGCTGGAAACCTTGAGAGACTAGCTCCTCGGAGCTTTGGTCCTTTTGGTAGACTCCTGGTAAAAAGGAAGCTCAGAGCCTATGTGGCAGGGACAAGGCTGTTGGAGAGCGGCTGGGTTCCTGAAAATATCTATGGTAACTGTTTCCACAGGTGATCCTGGTAGTAGACACGGTGCTTGAGATTCAGGACCTGGATGGAGACGGGCTCATGACTCCTGCAGAGCTCATCAACTTCCCAGGAGAAGCCCCCAAGCATGCAGAGTCCCTTCCCCCAGCTCTCCAGGAGCCACAACCTGCTGGAAGTCAGCCGCTTTTAGCCAACAGTCCATTGCAATCAGAAACCCAGCAATCCCTGGGGATTGCTAAAGAAGAAATTAGGGACCAGGTAGAGGCCAAAAGGGCATCCTTGGAACCTCATCAGGAGGCTGGAAATCAGATAGAGGCTAACGTAGATACCCTAAGCCCTGAAGGAGAGGCTAGGGCTCAGGCAGAGTCTGAAGGTGATGTCCCGGGTCCCGGAGAGGATGCCGAGGGACAGGTGGAGAGCAAGGACAATGAAGCAGAAGCCAAAAAACTGCCTGCAGAAACACTGGAGACCCAAACACTCCGAATGAGGTTGAGACTCATAGCATCCAACTAGAGAACGACGAGATATGAGCCGGATGGCAAAGGCTCAAGCCCCTCAGAATCTCAGTGCAGAGCAGAAACATGGAGTGTGAAATGGTGGGATCAGAGCCACCTCTGACATGAGGACGGTGGTGCAAGCTAGTAATCCCAGAAGCATTGAGAGCTCTGGGCTAGCCTAGGCCACATAGCAAGTTTGAAGCCAGGCTGGGCTACTTTGTAAGACCCTGTCTTGATGAGGGAAAAAAAAAAAAAAGGACTCCCACGTCTCCTTTCTGGCTTCAGTAGGAAGCAGGACTTTCTGTGCAGCTCAGGGAGACCATAAGCTGAGAGGCAGCTTTCAGGCCCCAAACAACCAATAAAAAACAGAATGACTTCATCTCCATAACCATGTGTCCTTGGTCCAGCCTACCCAGATCCTTCCCCTCGGAACACAAGGGTTTGGGGACTGGAAAACCCTCTTGAAGAGATGGAGACCCAGCTTTCCCAGGGTTTCCCAGGAGTGCTGAGACGAACTAGCCACAGCCAGCTGCAACAACCCCAGGAAAAAAACTCAATGGCGGCATAAGCCTTTAATCCCAGCACTCAGGAGGCAGAGGCAGATGGATCTCTGTGAGTTCAAGGCCAGCTGGTCTACAGTGTGGGTTCCAGGACAGTCTGCGCTGTTATAAAGAGAAACCCTGTCTCAAAAAAATCAAACCAAAATACTACTACTACTGATGATGACGATGATGAGAAAGAAAGAAAGAAAGAAAGAGGGGAGAGAGAGAGAAGAGAGAGAGAGAGAGAGAAAGTCTAGCTAGCTTAGTCCTCCTGGAAGTACACTCTCCTGGAGTTCCCTCTCCACTTCCGGTTTAGGCCTCTCCTCCCTGGAGCTCAAGGCAGACAACGGTCCCCACTCCTAGGATGGCATTAATAACCACCCTCTCCCTCTTTCTTCTCTTATCTTCTTCCTCCTCCTTCTGAGAACCTTGTGCACACCAGACACCAGGCTGACATTTTAAGATCGCATTTTATCTGATTTTTATCCTCACAATGATTCTATGACCAGGTAAACATCAACTTCATTTGACAGATGGGGGGGGGGGGCTGAAGACAATGGAGCTAAGCAATGCACCCTAAGGTGGCACACACCTAAATATCTTACTTGATATTAAATATCTTACTTGAACTCATGTCTGTCTGACAAGGAAGCCTATGCTTTTGTCCAATTGTCCCAAATCTCATATTAGAACCTGATCCTGATATGCCACCTGGGTCTACCCTCCCCAAGGGACATTGGTGGTGTGTCAAGTTACATTTGTGGTCAAAGTACTGATTTGACTAAAGGTTAGCTCTGGAGGCTTTTAGGTTCCTGGGACACCCATGGAAAAAGGTGGTTTGAACAAAGACCCATAAGCCCAGAAAGCAGGCTCCCTGACCACCACAGCTAGCATACAGTCTGCATGGCTCAAAGAGTCTGGAGAGCTTTTTTCCTCTGGCTGTCCTCCCTGGCCTGGATGAAACTCCTCTGAGGACAGCTGATGGGAGGCCAGAGCATGCCTGCTGCTTTAGTCTGCATGCCCTCCCCTCTGGGTTGGGTGGGTAGGGCTAATTTGAAGAATGAAGAAGAAGGAAGAGAAAAAATACAGGACTGTAGTGTCAGAGCCTCAGGAGTTTCAACGAGAGCAGGGTGAGGATCCACAAAGACAAATGATCCACGCCTGCGATCCCAGCACAGGGAGGCTGAAAACACGAGCGGTTTAAGTTCATGACCAACCTTAGGCTGGACAACCAGACCCTATCTCAAACAGAAAACCAATAAAACAACAACAACAAAAAACCCACTCAGACAGACAAAGCTGGCTCAGGGAAAGATTTATTTGCTCCAGGTATCTGCAGAGAGGAGATGTAAATGCAGACACAGGCGAGTCCGTTCCACAGCCTACATCTGCCCAGGGAACTGGGCAGCCAGATACCAGGCTGGATGAAGTGGAGAAGACAATGGCAGGCAATGGTGCCAGCCTCTGAGGTATGGAGCTGGTGTCTCTCACCGCTCACCTCTCACACAATGCCATCAAACCCCTGCAAGCCACACTTCTTGCCAGCCACCTGGCACCCGAATCTCAGGGCCTCTTGCATGCTGTTTCCTGGAGAAGGGACAAATAGCAGGCTCAGCGTGGTATGGGGGGGGGGGTGACAGGCCCAGTTCTGCCCTGACCCCATGGTGATGAACTCACCCTTCGAGAGGCTGAAGATGACAGAGGCATTGAAGGTGTCTCCAGCCCCAAGAGTGTCTACTACTCGGGGCGGTGGGAAGGCATCTGAATGGTACAGCTGGCCATCAGGGCCCAGGGCATCAGCACCCTCCTCAGCCCAGGCACAGACAAGCGTAGCCCTGTAAGACTCACGCAGATCGGTGCTAGTCCACTTCATCCCCCAGACCCTTCAGATCCTTTCTTGGCTTCTCAACTCACCCTTTCTTCACACGACTGTACAAGCCCCTCAGGGCCTCCACTGCTGACTTGAACCCCAGGTGCTTGGCCACATCTTTGCTGACAAACACCTGTAGGCAGTGAAAGAGACTGGCAGCCACCTCTAACTGCTACTCACTACTAACGACCTGGTGATGACTTGGGGTACAGCACACCTCCTCCAACTCAGTCGCGTAAGTCCCCGGCATGGCATTCTGCTGTCCCACAGGTACATGGTTTATTGTTTGCTTAAGCTGTGCCAAAATACAGCCTAGGGAACTGTGACACTGCAGGCCTGGGATTTTTCATTCTAACATGAGGGAATTAAAAACCCAGAAAGAGCCTGGAGCCACCATCTTGGGGTGAAGCCAACCAGGCTGACTCTCAGAGCAAACTTTGTTTCATCTGTTCCCCACAAAGCCGAGCCCTGCGCCCTGCGGAGTGAGTCCATTCATCTGCAAAACGAGGCTCTCTCCACAGTGGCTTCAAGACAGCATCCCTAGAATAGTTCTGGGGGAATGGGGATCAGCCTGCCATATTTTCTATTTGGGCACCAAGGCCAACAAACCGCATCTGGACAGTGTCCAACCAGCTTTAGCAGTGATCTCCTTTACACACCGGCCTGTCTAAGTTTTCCTTGTACGATTGTCCTTCCCACCCTCCTCTCATTGCTACTGGCCCTCACAACATGCTGTCTAAGTGGGGAAAACTGGTAACTCAGAGAACAGTCATTCCTTTCTTCTTTTGCAGAGGGAAAGACTGAGGCGGACAAGCAAGGGAATGCCCATAGCTACCTGAGCCCTGTCCACCACACTCCTGGGTACCTGAGCAGGAAAAGTCTACTTCTGGGCCATCTCCAACTTCCCAGTTGTTATTCGGAGGCTGGTAGGCAGGACTAGGGTCCTCTCTAGCTCTAAGAATGCAATTAGCTAGAGATAGGCAAGAGAAGCGGCAGGACACTTACCACCTCGCCATAGCTGAAGAGCTGGAAGAGCTCCTCCCGGGGCTTTTCTATCTCCACCGACACCCGGACCTTCTGTGGCAGAGGCTGCTTGGCGTTGTACTCTTCTATCCGCCGCAGCATCTTTACCTGTTCCGATGCATTCCGGCCCTGGGCAGGACAGGGCAACTCAGAGTCCAGCTGATAAATAGTTCATTCCTTCCTCCCTGATGGACCTCTGGGTGAGCAGGGAGAGGGGTTGGAGGAAGCTGGACTGGAGCCTCATTGCTGCTACATAATTCTAGGACTGCCATGGACCTTGGAGACCTTATCAGCCAAATTTTTCATTTCTCAAATGAGACTGAAGAATAAAAGATGCTGGACATACATGCCTGTGAACACAACACTTGAGAGGCTGAAGTGGGAAGATTGTGAATTCTGGGCTAACCTGGGCTACATAGTAAAACACTAGAAAGATGGTGGGCAGAAAAAGAAGCAAGAAAGCAAAAGACTGGGTGTGGTGGCACACTCCTTCAATCCCAGAACTTAGGAGACAGTCAGTCAGATTTCTGTGAATTCAAGGCCAGCCTGGTCTACATAGTCAGACTCTGTGTCAAACAAAGAAGCAAGCAAGCAAAACAAACACACAGAGAGAACAAGAATGAGACTATGAGGGAGAGAGGGACAAGGTGAGATGGGAAGGGAGAGGGAAAGTGAAAAGGAGATGGAGATAGGAGAGGAAGACAACCAGAAGACCAACATTAAGTCAAATAACGAGACAAGGATTGGAAGCCTCTCATCTTAATTCCAAAACTCCTCCCTTGGAAAGAAAGTTCTAATTCGCTCCTTCCTGTTTCCTGAGAAGTAAAAGAACAAAGCAGATTCCAGGAGGGAAGTAGCCTAACACAAAAGCTGGTCTTCTGCCCAGTGCTATCTGTGACTGTATGCCCCTGTATCTCTCCATCTTTCCTCATAGAAAACATAAGGAAGAGAGGAGAGGGTTGGGGGAGGGCTACTTAGTATCCCTATCATATTTCATGGTTCAAAGAAATTATGGAAGAGACTGACCATGCAGAAGGGCCTGACAGGCTAAGCCCTAGAAACACAGGTAGGGAAGGGCTTGCCTCAATGTGGATCCACTTGAATCGGGTCAGATCGACCTTCTCAAAATCCTTAGCAGACACATCTGGCAGGTTCCTACATCACAAGACAGGAAAGAAAAAAGGTCAACCAGTGCCAGGTTCTTTGACAGCTAGGGACCCTGTACCTAACAGTGATACCAGCAGCATGGCAGGAAGCTGGGAAGCACAGGGCTCTGAGCCCTAGGGTGAGAGGTAAGCTCTGCTCCACTTTGCTTAGGTGGTGTGTGTGTGTGTGTGTGTGTAAACATTATCTAAAGATAAGCACAATTATAACATGTGACAAGAGGCAAGCCCCAAGTTCTTTGGAAACCATATCTTCCAGAATGCGCTAAGAGTGCGTGAGACTACACTTCCCAGAAGACTCCTCGCTGGGAACACAGCTCCCAGCATGCAATGGCTCCGCGAACCACAAAGCCTAAAACGGCTCACCGGTTTAATTACATTCTCTTACTGGGGTCTTGTCACTGACAGAACACCCTGCCCTGAGTTAGGCTCCCCACTTCATTCCTAAGGTCAAAACTGGCACTCTGAGGAAGAGTTTCTGTTTGGTGGCCTAGGTGTGGAGACCCAGAAAAGCGCTGAACTTGGCCGCACAGCATGTGTGCTCTCTGTAGAGGTAGAGGCGCCTTCTATCCTCACTAGTGGCGCGGGGCTTTCTGGGGCTGCTTTTCCGTTGGCACACAAGGCTTAAAGTCCTTAGTCTCCCGGGCCTTCTGCAGTTGGAGATACGTATGTGAATATGCCTGGACCCAGGCCAGAGGGCAATAAACCTTTCTCCTCAGCTTCTCTCCCTACCTAAGAGTTCCATGTGCAGGTCCTTGATCTGAGTTGCTGCCAATCACCGCTGGCTTAATAGGTAGACGACAAAGACTGCCTAATCTGAAAGTCACTTCTAGTATGTGAATGCCCACTCACTTTTGAGGTATACCCTTTTGAAATATACGGCTCCCTTCCTTTGAAGGGGCCCAAACTTCAGCTCTTTGATGCCATGCTGCAGGCTCAAAACTCTGAGATTGACCCTAGAAGTCCCAATGGGTCCCTTAGCCCATCAAGGCTTTCTGTGGATTGTCTCCCATCTCCGTACACCTAGACCCAAGGTGCTGATTGACCAATTATGAAGCAATCATATCATAAATTACAGTTCTTCTAGGCCTGCCTGCCTACCCACCCTTGTACTAGTCAAGGGCAAATTACCAAGCAGGGCAGAGCTGATCCCTTCCCACCTTACTTCTCCCCTAATTGAAGACAATTCAGAAATTACTGAAAGTTTGGCATGGGGGCAATTTCTGGTGTAGGGGAGGCAAGGATGGAGATCAGTTGGTTTGCCCAGTGATGAGAGAGAGCACTGATTGGTGGATTGTAGTAGGACAAGGCCAAGGGGCCCTTACGTGTCGTAGAGTATAATGGTACGGGAGCCATTGGAGTTGTTGACGATGCAGCAAGAACAAGGGGTATCTCCCTGGCTCTGCCAGGCCACTTGAGACACATCGACGCCCCTCCGCCTGAAGTCAGCCACCAGGAAGCTTTGGGGGAGGGACCCAAGCCAGGGAGAGGGCAAGGAGACACAGATTAGAGCTACACATAGCCTAGATCTCCTCCAGGAGCGGGAAGGATGCACTGGAGCACGTGGGCCTCAGAGAACAAGGGTCCTGTCCTGAGAGTGTAGTGTATGATGGCCACGGCAGCAGCTCTCGAAGCGCAGACAGGCGTACAAACCTGTAGGCGTGCAGGATGGTGCGGCTGCCGCTGGCCTCGTTGATGATGACTGTAGAAGTGGGGATGGAGCCTTCGGTCTGAAGGACCGCATATCGTAAGTCCACAGAATGTCGGCGGAGGTCATCCAGGACAAAACTGCCAGGGCAGAGTAACCCGGAAGAGCAGTTTGGGAAGCATTTGGGGGACTAGCAGGGAGATAGTAGGGGGTGAACAGAGGGAAGCAGGAGGGAGCTGGCAATCTCTGTCTTGTCACAGGTGGGAGCGGGGGTCAGGAGAGGCAGGGTGCAGAGCCTGGGCATCAGAGAAGCAGGGTTGAACATTCCAGGTCAGTCTCAGTCCAGTTCATGCTGGAAAGCTTTGCCCTCCCCTCCCCTTAAAGCTAGACAGGGGTAGAGCTGAGGCTTTAGCACCTGAATCCCATTTGAACTTCATGTGTATGGGTACTGTGGCTTGGTTCTTGCAAGACTCAGGTAGAATTAATAATTAATCACCAAGGTGATACTTTGGACTCCTCCCAGCTGCTCTCTACATGTTCACCCTCATGGCACGATGCTTTCTGGGGTCTCTTCCAGTCTTGCCATGGTACCTCTCTAGTCTGACCAGCCAGGAAGTAGTGTCACCTTAGGAGACCTGTTTTTTACCATCTTCTAAAGGCTGGACTAACCGCTATGGGCAGGCAATGAGTTGGTGCATTTGTAAGAGGTCCCTAAATAGGGGCCCGATCCAGGACAATGTCACACGATATCCTCTAGTTAGAATGAGCCTAGGGACATCATCTCAAGATTAGCCCAGAGGGACAGCAAGGAGGATGGTTCCACTCCTGCCAGGAAACCTCAGAGCTAGCAACTGTGCCCAACAGGCCAGCCATCCTGGGTTTTCTCACTATGAGCAGACCTCCCTTTCAGTAAGCAGCACCTAAGCTCTACAGTTGTTGGCAGCCACATGGTACATCATTTCCTGACAACTCAAGGGTCCCCTAATAGTTCCCTCCAAAGTGTTAGAAATATGGTTTGGTTTGCTAACTGACTTTTTGCACCCACAGTGCCTGGCATATTAAATGTTTGCTGAATGCACAGAGGGAATTCTGAATAGCTCACCCACCAATACGATTGCTCCATAAAGGAGACTCCACCATTCTAAGCAAGAACCAGGGTCCTGCTTCCACCTACAAAGGAAGGACGGTCCCATCTCCAGGACCAGGTCTCTCACTCTGTTAGCTTTGCTCCAGTTCACCAAGACAGGGAATTTGGCTGCTAACCCCCTCAAACAAGGGTTCAAAGGGCTGTGCTTTACAGTCCAGCAACCTAGCAGACTGCTCAGTGCCCACAGTGGGCAAAGTGTGGGCCACACCTCCTGATAAGTGTGTGCTGACAGTGCCAGGAGTCAAAGGGCTCTTGGATCCTTGCAGTGGTTGACATGGAGAAGGCGCATGGGTCACTTGTGGAACGCAGCCTCCAGAGCAAATGGGTTTGGGACCCGATGTTAATATGTGACCATAGGATGTCCTGAGGAGTGTACTCTTAGTACTTCCAATGAGGACAGGAACAGTGGCCCTAACCCTGAATGAGGATTCCTGTAACCACGGATGCTGGATGCCCCTGAAGTGGGGAAGGGCACGGCATGTCCCTCACTGCCTTTTACCTCAAACACAGCCAGGATAGGGGACGTGAGAAGGGCAAAGGCAAAGTCTACAGGAAGCAAGGAAGGAGGTGGTAGGCAGCCTAAACAGGCTCTGCAGCAAGCTGTAGAAATGGAATACTTACAGGAGAGACGTTAGTACCTGAACAGCAGATGGACCGCCCCAGAAGGATCAGGGAGTCTGGGACTCTCCTGTAGGCCACCACCCACCAACTATTCTTCCATCCAGCCTACCCAGAGTTCAGACAACTCTCCTCTCCCTATGCTTTGCAGACAATGCTCTATCCCTCTACCAGGTACTCCCTCCTAAACTTACTCGGCAACATGGCCAGGGGCCAACGAGCCCATGAAGGCACAGCGGGCTCCAAGCAAGGAAAGGACAGTGCAGGAGTTGGATGCGTTGCCTCCACGCTGCCATCTCTGGGATAGGCACCTGTAAAGCACATGGGCAAGTCTCTGCAGCCTCATCTGACTGGTCCCCATGGGAAACAGAACCAACCTCGGTCCCCACAGAGTGCAAGACTTGGGGTGCATCTAAGTTTCATCTCATTTTCTGAATGGAGATGCTGAGGCTGTCATGGGAAGGAGCTGGGATGAGGGTGGGGGTCTGTTCTCACATCTTGGGCTGTATTCAAGTACATAGCTGCATCCACCTGTTTTTAGGGAACCAGGAAAGCACCTGCTGGGGCCATCTCAATTTGGGGGTTCTCTTAACTCTGGGTTATCTCTTCCTCGGTCATAATAGATTTCACAGTAAAACCCTTCCAAGTCATGCTGAAGCTTCAAGCTGTGAGGAAGCGCTCAGCATGAGGATTTTCTTCTGGAAGGTTCTCCTCAGCATGGGTTCTGGGAAACAGGAGCCAGGTCATCTGACTACAAACCCCAAGTTCTGAGAGTTCCTGGGTCAGATGCAGCTGAGATGTCAGGAAGGACTGGGTCCTACACAGTCTTGCTCTTCTGGGAGACTCCCAGGTCTGCAGCAGGAAGTCCTAAAGACAGGTGGGAAGGTGCTCCACCTTCCAAATAAAGCCTTCTCTCTCAACAGGAAGATAAAGCATCCTCCTTCTTGTAGTCTTTCAGACAAACAAACTCAAGGGAATGGGGTCTTCAGTCTAGCAGAATGTGGGACCATGTGGATTCTGGTTCAAATACAATCTTTGGAGAGCTTGGAGCATGAGATATGCATGTTTTCCCCAAATAAGAAAAAGCCCAGCCGGGAAGTGGTGGCACACACCTTTAATTCCAGCACTTGGGAGGCAGAGGCAGGCTGATTTCTGAGTTCGAGGCCAGCCTGGTCTACAGAGTGAGTTCCAGGACAGCCAGGGCTACACAGAGAAACCCTGTCTCGAAAAAAAAAAAGAAAAAGCCCAGGGCTAGAGAGATGGCTCAGTGGTTAAGAGCACTTGTTATTCTTTCCGAGAACCAGGGTTCAATTCCCAGCACCCACACCGTGGCTCACAACCATTCATAATCCCAGTTCAGGGCACCCAAAGTCCTCTTCTCCCCTCTATGGACACCACATACACAAGTGGTGTAAATATATATATATATGAAATACTCATACATAAAATAAACAAATAAAATAAACAAGTCATCCCAGCACCCACATGGCAGCTCACACCTGTCTGTAACTCCAGTTCTAGGTTATCTGACACCCTCGCACTGACATACATGCAGGCAAAACAGCAATCCACATCATTTTAAAATAAGTCATTTAGGGGTGTGGGGGCTAGGAGCACTTGTTGTTCTTGCAAAGGACCCAGGTTCAACTCCCAGCACCCACACTGTGGCTCACAACCACCTGTAACTCTAGTTTCAGGGGATCCCATTCCATCTTCTGACCTTTTTGGGTACCAGAATTGCATGTGGTATACACTCACACACATAAAAATAATAAATCAATTTTTTAAGAGAGAGAGAGAGAGAAGACAGAGACTGCCTAGTTCTCCCACTCCATCCCTGCCCCCTGAGCACCAGGTTGTAAGTGTGGCTCTATCTTGGTAAGTAGATTAGGTCGACACAACTAAATAACCTGTGCTCCTGCACCACTGTCCCCGTGCTCCTGGCAAGGGCTCTAACCTCTGGCACACAGCAACTGAAAGCAAAGGGTAAACTCCACAAGATGGGCAGCAACAGACACAGAATGTGTAAAGGCGGGAGCTAGAGCCACACGCTAAACTTGGGGTCATACATGAACCATGATCATGCTCTGACACTTGCTACATATGTGGCTTGATAAACACCGATCCACTCCTC
Organism: Mastomys natalensis; assembly: GCA_021653895.1. Taxonomy (NCBI): domain Eukaryota; kingdom Metazoa; phylum Chordata; class Mammalia; order Rodentia; family Muridae; genus Mastomys; species Mastomys natalensis. The sequence continues at coordinate 244,807 of JAJTUV010001433.1, forward strand.
CAAATCCTCTGCTTCCTTATCCCAGGAAAGCATCTGGACAGTGCTTTCACAGTCTCCAAGGAGCCTGTAACAGTACTCTGTGTACAAACCCAAAGAGCACCCAGCCTCCCGCTCCCATAAGTTCAATGCTGTCAGTGCTCTAGTGTCTTGCCAGGGGTCAACCTTGAGCTTCCTTCCAACTAATATCCAAGATATAACGCTCATTGTTCAGTAGACCACACCGAGAGAAAGCTATACTCCATTCCACTGCAACGCATTCACAGCATGGCAGCACACTGGAATGGCCCTTATCAAGAGTAAAGATAAGAACTGTCAAAGGACACTTTATCTTCCACCAGACAACTGAGAATGTTCTGAGAACACCCACTAAGATGTTTACCCATCTTTGTAAAAAGGCTCCTTTTGGCACTTAGCTCCAGGAAAAAGCTTGCTGTGGCTCATGGACCAAGTTTCTCTCCTTCTAACCTAGAGAGCTTTACTTACACTGCCAGCCAGCCCCTGAGCTAGGCAAGGCACAAACGCCAGGCTTTTAAACGTGAGTGATTTAACTTCACATACCACTCACTGTTAGCTACCTGGTGTTTTATTTTAGCAGTAAGTGGTAAATTGGAAGTACATAGGCTAGGAGTTAGGAGACAGGGGAGCTGAAGAAAATTTGTCTGGCACCTTCTCAGGTGTGTGCGCTCAGGAGGGAAAATCGTTTCAGCCCACTCTATAATCCGAGGATTCTGATGATCAGCAGATTGAAATGGTAACTAGCTAACAACAGTACAAGTCAAAGCCTGAGTCTTGATTCAGGCATAGGGTTGCAGTCTTGTTAATTCTGGAGGCTAAAGGCGTTTAGGCCAGCTTGGCTACAAAGCAAGACCCCGTCAAAACAAAACAACAAACCCCTGGGTCCTGTTTTTAAAGGTCTTTAGTCTCACGTCTTCATTCTCGCAGAGTACCCTTAGGGTTCCCGGGCAAAGAACACCTGCACTGCAAGTTGGACTCACGCCTCACTGCATGGAGAGAGAGAGAACTAGCCCTGGTTTAGCAGTCAATTAGCAGTGACATGCAAAAAGACAGGGCCACAGCGGCCCTGGATCTCCGAGGGGCCTGGGCGCCCCTACCTGCGATCCGTGTCTTCCTCTGGGTATTTGTCCACCACATTGATGATGTCCAGCACCACCAGCCCCACGCACAAGATCTGCTTCTCTTCCATGAGGCTGCTCCCCAGGCTTCCTACCAGCAAACGAAGGGGTTCCTGCTGGGCTCTGCCTCTTATCTACCGGAGGACAGTGTCCCAACTGCTCAGGGGCTAACCTGGCTCCTCCTCTGCGTGCGGAGCTCCTCCCGCAGGGAGCTTTCTGCTGTTGCAAGGGTTTGGTTACCTAGTCCGGACAACGGCAGACCCTCTCACTTTTCCGCCTCCGCTGTCAAAGCGAAAGCGCACTAGTAATGCATCGCCTTTCCGGTTCCTCTGCGCCTGCTGCTCTGCAGACCCTGGACCACCCGAACTAACTCAGTCTGGCAACCGAAACCTCTCCTTCACAGGCGGAGCACCGGAGCACACGCTCCTCTCCCACTCCCCGACGCTGTGGCCCAGCCTGCCGAGGCCCCGCCCCTCCGCCAGATTAGGGGTGTCACGTGACAGGCAACGCTGCCAGCCTTCGAGGTGGTTCTGGCCCAGCGCTCCCTAGCGGCCTCTGGGAGACCGACGGACGTGACCCTGAGTCCGCAGGCTCCCTTAGCAGGGAGTGCACCCTAGGACCACCAGCCAAGGTTCCCTCCGTAGGACTCTGTCTCCTACTGTCCTGTTCCTTAATTATCCCGAACATGTACTAGAACAGAATAGCTATGTTTTGTAGAAAAAAAAAAGTGTCTTTATTCCTGAATAGTTTAGTATGGTGGTGTGGGCTGAGGAGAGCCCTGGAGGGTCGGTTCCTCTTCCACAGACTGGGTCTGGTGGGGACAGCAGTGAGGCCAAAAGTCAAGAGGAGTCGCCTCGGTCCCAGAGACCACGCAGTTACAACGCGCGGAGTGGCTGATTTGGATGCCAGAACTGCAGCGGGGCGTGGTCCCCAGACTTTCGCCAGCCTTGGAGGGGAGCCACCACCCAGGTGGTTCTAGGGCCCGTGTAGATAAGTTTAGTGGTCGTGGTCGGGCCCACTCTGTCTACAACTGTTCAAGCTCGGTGTCCTCGTAGAGCAGGGCTCCGCTGAAGATGGTGAGCGGCTCCTCCGAGTGTGCCAGTTGCCCCATGACCAGATCGATGCAGACAGTGTCCCCGACCTGCAGTGGCAGGATGAGGCTGAAGACACCCAGAGCGCCTGGGCTGGGCTGACTTTCGACCACAGGTTTATTTTCCAGTCCCTCGGGTTCGTAGCCTCCCGAGTCTATGCGAGCCACACCCAGGTTGGAGCGCGACAGTACAGCCTCCACTTTCTCATGCCGGTGCCCAGTAAGTACAGCGCTCAGCAAGTAGCGTCCAGCAAGTGGTGCAGTGAATACACCTGGGGACAAGGATAACAGTTAGGAGGGGAGACAGTGGCTGGACAAGGAAGGTCTCTTGGAGAGTGGGTACAGCACTCCTGGCTGTGGACTGGCCCATCGCTCCTTTCCCTGCTATTCCCCTAGACTGCACACAGTAGGGGATCCCCTGTTGCATCTCCAGCAGTTGCTGCAGGGCCTGTGCTGGAGTCCCAATAAAGATGTGTGTGGTGTGAATGTCTCCTGCCCTCCCCACTCCTCCTTGCCTAACTGTGGTGTGAGTGCACGGAGAGAATACAGGTCTTGGTAATTACAAATGAAAAGCTGTACTTGTCTGCAGAGGCGCAAAGGAACGAAGGAGGCCTTAGCACTGTGCCGCCCGCCTGTCCTCTCAGTTACCTGTCTCTGGGTCATAGTAACCTCCATCGTTGAGCAGGACTCTGTCAAAGGGGACTGTGCCAGGTTCTGACCGAGGCAAACTCAGGGCAGCTGAAAAGGCCACCCTAGGCACGGGGCTGCTGGTGCTCCTTGCACTCCTGAATAGAGGCAGAGTGTTAGAGTGGATGCCCGGAAACCCCAGTCCCCATCCCTGCTGTCCAGGCTGCCTGAGGACCATCCTCCAGCCCAAGTGCATTCCCCTTCGAGTCTAACGACTTACCCTGCTCACCTTGAGGACCTGTGGGAAGAGAAAGGGCAGAGTGAGCAGCACATCCCTCACTATGCCCCTCAGCGAACATCTATCTGCTCTCTCGCACTGCTCTGGGTGGAAGGATGGAACGTGATGCCAAGAAAAGTGTAGTGGGCTCCAGTCTGCACAGCAGCCAGACCACAGCCTTAGCCTGGAGTTTCTCATATACCAGATGAACTGATATGGCAGGGAGACCAAGGTGCCAGTAGCCAAAGGGTCACTTCAGCCCCTAGTCACTTCCTTCTCTTTTCTCCGTTAGACACTGGGACCTCCATTTCCTCACCCCTTTCCCCTTCTTGGTCAAGCTCAGTGTGGAGTGCTATGCAGGGCTGCCAGGATAGAGTGTCTCATCCAACATACCTGGTAGTCCAATGGCCCCCCTTTGTCCATCTTTGCCAGGAGGTCCCGGAGGTCCTGCAGGGCCCGGAGGCCCTTGTAACCCAGGAGGCCCAGGGGGCCCAGCCTTGCCTGAAGGTCCTAGGATAACAAAACCAAAACCGAGGTGAAGGTGATGCTTTCCAGTGACAGGAAAGGTAGTGGCACCACAGGGAGGGACATGGGTGAAGATTAATGGAGACATGGGGTCCCTCAGGCTGCAGGCAAGGTATTGACTGACAGAGCCATATTCCAGCACAAGCCATATCCCAGTTCCACCAATCTAAGCAACCAGAGGGAGGGCAGGGAGCTACACCCGAGCAGCTTCTCTGCAGACATACTTCAGCCTCCCTGAGGAGCAGTAGGGGCTATGACTGAGGGAGAGCAAAGAGGAGGTGGAGGACACCAGGCCTCCTTGCTGGCTACAAGGCAGGTGGCAAGAAAGGGCTTGAAAAGGGATTCTCCCCACCCCTCCTCACCCCCAATGCCTTCTGTCCTCACCAGTGAAGTCCTTTAGACTAAGTTGCTGCAGACGGTCTTCCAGGAGGAGCAGGGAACTGTTGAGGGCACCGAGGCGCCTGCCCAGGCCTGCCTGGCCCCCCAGCAGCTTCTCCAGCAGTGCAGCCTGTGTCAGGCTGGTGCTGTTGCTTTCCCTTACTGCAGCCCAGAGCCCAGCCACATGTCTGGAGAGCCCTTCACGTAGGCCTTGTAGTCCCCCTGCCACAGTGTCCAGTCGTTCGCAGACTCCCTCAAGGCGGCCTAATCGCCCCTCTAAGCTAGGGCATTGGCCTGCCTGTGCCTGGCCCCTCCTCCAGGCCTCGGAAGCGCTCCTCGCTCTCTGTAACGTGCTCTGTGGCCTCCTGCTGTAGCCTGTTGATCTCAGAGATGATGCTGTCCTTGGTGGCCCCCAGGTCAGCCAGATCAGCACCCTGGCCCTCCACAGTGGTCTGGAGCTCGTGCAGTGAGTCGTTCAGGGAGCTGAAGGTGAGAATAACTTCAGAGAGTTCTCCTTGAAGGGCCTGAAGGGCTGAGCCTGAGCTGCCCCCAAACACACTGAAACCGTCCAGAGGCCCACGGCTTGGTCCCCCAACCCCTGGACCAGCTCCAGGGCCCCGCTGAGGTAACAGTGGGCAGGAGCAACGTTCCACACCATCCCGAAGACGGCCCAGCTCCTCCTGGACACCACCACAGGCGCCGCAGCCCTCATCCCCATGGGCTTGCAGCAGACCCTCCAGCTGGCTTAGCTGGGCCGCGGTAAGATTGAGGCGCAGAGAGAGTTCTGCTGCTGTCTCCTCCTGTGCATCCATGCGCTCCTGAAGCCGGCCCAGGAGCCCTTGCAGTCCCTCCAACATGACCTGCTGGGCCTCCCCTGCTGCTTCGGCTTTGTGCAAGCCTGAGCCTACCAGTCGTAACTGGCCCTCGCTGTCCAGTACCCTCCGCTCCAAGGCACTGAGGATCTCACTGACCCGGGAATCCTGTTCCCCAGGGCCCCCGGAGCAGATCTGTCCACAAGCCCGAACAGCCCCTGCCACCTGCTCTTCCAGCAGATCTAGGCGGCTACCCAGCTCCCTGCTCACATTGGCTAGTAGCCCCTCCAGCTTTTCTAGCCGTCCTGGAGCAGCAGGCAACCAGTGGCCCAGCTTCCCTGGTCCTCCAGGCCAGTTCTTCTCCTGCTCCTCTGAGGGACCTAAGGTAGAGTTGAAGCGGTCCTCCAGGCGAGAGAGGCGGGAGGCCAAGCTGGTGTAGCCTGGGGGGTGGCCCCCTTGCCCAGCTGCTCCTCCGAGCTCAGAACCTCTGCGTCCACTTAGCACTGTCACTGAGCCAGCCACTACATCTAGCCTCCGCTCGAGCTCCGACACTCGCCGACCCAGCTCTGGGGGGCAGCATTCCTGAGGGGTCTCCTGGCCATGGCAGGTCCCAGAAGCTGCTGCTGCCGCTCCTCCATAGAGGACATTAGCTTCTCCAGGGTCCGCAGCCGCTCCCTATCCTCTTGCTGCTGCTGGCGGAAGCCATCAAGCCCTGCCAGGCACACTGAGCAAGACTCCTGCAGCTGCTGTTCCAGATGCCTTAACAGTTCCTCACTGGGGCCAGAAGGAACAGGGACAGGGGCGGAGGCCCTGCTGCCTCCACCAGTGCCTCCATTATGATGGTTGTTAAGGTGGCCCAGCTCTTGGTCATGGGTGGAGACACGGTTGTCCAAGAGCTGCAGCTGCTGCTGGATTTCATTGAGGGTCTCATGCACGCCCGAGCGGGCAGCTGCATCTGCTGGCTGCTGCCTCCCATTAAAGGCTGTCTCCACAGCCCGCTGTATATCTTCTGCTAGGCGCCCATTCATTCCCTGCAGGACACCTCGAAGGCCTTGCAGCTCTTTAGTCAGACTCTTTACCTGCTGTTCTAGCTGCTGCACCTTCTCTGACTCACCAGGACCTGAAGAGAGAGAAAGGCAGATGACTGAGGGGCTGGATGGCAGAGCTCAGGATCGATGACCTAGCCCCCTGCTTACCCCAACTCCAGCAAGGGTTAAGGGTCAGATGGCTCTCCTTTGGATAACTTAGGCAAGAGGAGGAAAGAAAAAAAAAAAGAAGGAAGGAAAAAACATTCACTGAATGTCTTTGGGCCAGATTTGAACCACAGCTCTTGAAAGTTTTCTATTGGGCGGAAACTTTACAATTTGATGGCACAGGAAACAGAGAACCGAAGAAATTAGGCAAGTAGTTCCAGAGAATACGTTTAACAAGTGGCCATGTCAAATTTCAAATTTAAATCATCCGGCCACCCAATTCACATCTTTTCCACTTGTCCCCAGGACCTCTTGATTTCTTGGAAACTGTTTCCTTATCTGGGAAATGTGAATGACACCATGTGTCCTCCCTTTTGGGGCGGTCAAACAGTTGAAAATGGTAATGTGGGAAAGTACTTCACATACCACTGTCGCAATGACTGGCCCTTCCCTAAACCACCAGAGGGACAAACAAGAGGCTCTTGCAGCAAGCCTGCTTGGGTGCTGGCTGGCTGGCCAGTCAACTAGAAGTTCCTGTTTCCATAATTATAGTTCAGTTATCTCTTTGGCAGGAAAGGACCGAGCATCCGGTGTGCCTAGCCTATCACCTACACACAGGAGGAAAGAAAATGCAACGGAGACAATTGCATTCTGGGACCTGCAGTCTCCAGGGACCGGAAAGGGATTTGGGACCTGTAGTCAGGTGCAATGCATGCTAGGATTTGTAGTCTTAACTGTCTTCCCTGCGGACAGATAGAGCTTCTCAAAGGAATTCCCCCGCTTCTCCCACAGCTGTTCCCGACTATGAAGGACCTTGGCCACAAGGGGGAGTATGTGAACAAATTGTCTCTATGCCTTCTTTTCTTTCAGCTCTTAACATTTCAGGTCTTTCAATCAGTCTCCCCCAACCCTTGCCCTGACCCCCCCACACACTCTACTGCCTCCCCCCCACACACACACTCAAATAACACAAGCATGCAAACATGCGAAGTCTCAGGGATGTCATTACCTCTGTTGTGCCCACCTTCCCCCTAGTTTACAGCACAGAGGTTTCCCTTTCTCCACAGCTGGGCCCCACATTTTCCACCCAAGATCTCCCCATCCCTGGCAACATGTAGACTCACCTTCTCCTCCTAGTCCACTGAGGTGGCTGCCAGCACTGGAGCCAGACAGGTTAGGGCGCACAGGCCTGGGCCGGGGAAGTTGTGTGGAGGGTGCTGGGCCCAGAACAGAAGTAGGGCCCTCTCCACAGTCATCGCCCCCATAACCCTGACAGCACCTCCACTCCATGTCTGTCACTGTCTTGTAGGCCACCCGGTAGCGTGGGCGAAGGAAGCTCCGGTACCTGGCCAGAGGAAAGGAAGGTTTTGAATTCTCTCGGTGCTGCCAGTCGCCTTGTACTTCAGGCTGGCTCTACCTCTCTGCTCAATATGTGGCCCTGCTCAGCTAACAGCTATCAGCTTTTCAGTCAAGGGCTAAATCTTGGCACTTTCTTCCCTTTTCGTGTGCTAGAACCCTGAGCTAATCTCTTTGAGGCTGACCTGTTCAGCAGAAGGTCTGAAGGCTGGAGACAAGGAAAGAATGCCTGTGGCAGCTTACCAGCTCAGCTAGGACCCTCCTATCTTCTCAAAATGGTTCTGACTGAAGTCTTACCCTTCCCCTGGTCACTCCTTTGCACAGACTCCCTAAATGGACACCAGCTGTCTGCCCTTGCCCAGATCCCACTAAGCACCCAAATCCCCTAAAGTTGGGGGCTCACATGATACTTCGGGGACACTGGGGCTGGCCCCAGCCACAGGGTTGATAGTCTGGCTTGACAAAGGTCTCCACTCCATCCTCAAGGACGCAGCTCACTGTCCGAGTCACCACGTAGGCACACCAGTTCCTGTAGGCACAACCCTACCTGGGCCAAAGGACCAAAGACACAAGCCCCAGTGGACCCAGAGGCTGAAGGAGGGTCAAAAGATGAAGGGGGCCTTGAGGATCCATTGAAAGTTAGGGTTTTTGCAGGGGCAGCACCCATCCCCTCCCCTACACACACACACACACACACACACACACACACACACACACTTTCTTGTGTCACTATACCCGATAAAGACTTTTCAAGACAGGGAAGACATAATGATAAAAACACAGACAGAGAAGTCAGCCCTCCTGATTGTGGGATTCCAGGGCATCCTAGAATTCACAGTCCCTTGTGTACTTCTTTGGGTCTGTCTCAAGCCCCAGCTGTGTAAGCCAACCAACTGGGGGTTCCCTGTAGCTGATCCCCTGCTCATGGTGCTTCCACTCAGCCTTCAAGGAGGAGAGCGAGGCAGGCAAATGTCCAGCCTATGCTTAAGTAGAGAATAAGCCATTGATGGGCTCTGTCCCCTTGAGGCTTGCGGTGCTGTACTCTTGACCCCATTCACACTGGCTTCTAGTCTGTGGGCTGCTGTAGAGCCAGAGGGAACGGAGCGAGAGGAGTGTCAGAATTATACATTAGTGGACGGACCAAGGAAGCCCTAGAGAAGGACAAAAGGTCTGCCTGATCCAGAGCTGGCTGGCACACAGCTGGCAGGAAGGATGGTCCATGTCTCTTGGTGTAGTTTCCCTGGGCACCCAACTGCAGACCTCCTTAGGAAAGAGGTGAGCGCTGATCCCCCTTAAGCCACCAAAGCCCTGGAAAAAGTTCTACCGGAAGGTGCATATGGGCGGACCAGTGATGGATGGGCGTCCGTGCTGTCCTCTTCATTGTGTTAAGCCTGTTGCCCACCTTCTAAAGGCTTTCCCCACCACAGCCTCCAGCCCTGGCTGGGACACGGACTCTTACCTGTGGCGGCTGGCAGGCCGTGGTGAGTTCTGGGCCTGGGGTCCCCCAGGACTGAGGGCCCCACTGCCCCCTGTGTAGAGGCTGTAACCCCGAGGAGGGTAGCTGGCAGCTTCTGTGGCTATGGTCAGCAGACAGCAGAGATAGCAGCTCCAGAGGGTTCTGGGGGCCATGGTGAGGTGTTCCTTGCTGCCTTTAGAGACACATCTTAGTCTGACCAATGATGCCTATACCCACGCCTCCAGGGGATGCCGCTGCTTCAGGGGACAGCACGCTGAGCCAGTTCTGTCCCTAGCTTCCTGTCTGCAGCCCCCAGCTGCACGCCTCCTTCTTGGCTGCTGGGCCTGACCCCTCTCTCCCCCTCCTCTTTCCTCCTCAGGCTCCTGTCTGTCCCTCCCTCAGTTCCTTCCGCTCTCCTCTTCTATACTTCTGAGGGGAGTCTGTTCTCTGGGCCCCTGGCCTCCTGTGTCTGGTCCCTGCCCCTTTCAGAGACTGCTTCCTGAGCTGCCACCCCCTGGCTCCAGCTGGCCCTCTTCTGGCCTCCCTATTCTGTTCCCCGGTGACTGGATCCTAAGGATGACAGAGCTTTGCCCCTGTGGCTGTTGTGAGGCACAAGAGTGACCATGGGCGGGCCAGCCACCTCCCTCTCTCTCTCCCTCCCTCCCTTCTCTCTCCTCCCTTCCCCCTGTCTGGCTGGCGGTCCAGCCTCCCCCTTCCTCCCCACCTCTCCAACCATCGTGCGCCACATCTGCTTCTTGTTAACTCTGGGGAAAGGGGGAGCGGGGGGAGGAAAAACAGAGAAATGTGGAGTTGCCGCCGGGCTTGAGGCCAGCCTCTCAGACAGGCCACATGGAGCTGGGGCCAAATCTGGATAGGAGGCCCAGAGCTGGTGGCGAGGACCAGGAACCAGCCAGAGACCCAGATCCCCTGGGTTGCTCAGAGCAAGACTCTTGGGAGAAGATAAAAAGAGAGGGAGTCCTGAGGAGGAGGGAGGCAGGACTCTACATACAGAGGATAGTGTGTGTGTGTGTGTGTGTGTGTGTGTGTGTGTGTGTGTGTGTGTGTGTGTGGTGTGGGGGAGCAGTGCTCAGTAGGACCATTTTATTGGCCCACAGTGGTAGGTAATTAATTTGTCCAAGGTGACACATCAAGTCAATGAACGGCTGAGATGAGACTCTAAATGACTCTAGTGACTCAGGAGGCCAGGGAGGAAAAGGAAAGAGTACCCCATGAGATAGTTAGGAAATCCACCAGTGTGAGGGAAGAGGAAGGAGCCAGACAGGAGACAAGAGGGGAGGGAATCTCCTTCCTGGCTATCACTGGTGAAGGTTAGGCTATAACCAGGACAGATGATCACGTGATGACAGAGCTCGTGCTCAGTTGCTCTCTAGTCTGCAGGCCAGTCACCTCTCTGTAGACCTGCAGAGTCTTCAGCTTAACCCAAAAGTGTGTGTGTGTGTGTGTGTGTGCGTAACTCAGTTGCTACACACCACTGGGCCCCCCTGCCTCCTTGTAGAGGTCCACAATGGGAAAGAACTTCATTTGCCCGCGCCTCTTGCCTTTGTGCTCTCCTGTCATGTTCTATACCTATGTTTTGCAGGGACACGACAATGGTAAAGCTGAAGTACCAGACAGACAAAGTCTACAAGATGTTGCTGTGTGCCAGGCACTGGAGAGGTGCTGGAGTTGCAAAGGCAAGTCTGTCACTGTCAATTAAGGAATGGAACAGGGCCCCCAAACACAGAACCACAAAGGCAGGACAGGCCAATTGCCAAGCGGCCAGGACAAAGGCATGATGTGTGCTCTGGCAGAGAGGAGGAAGACACAGCTGGTTGCTGGGGGTAATAGGACAGGCAGCTGAAAAAGGAAGGCAGAGTGTGTGAACAGTGTGAGGCAGGAGAGGAGGAGGAGTAAGAGACAAACACAGGGAAGGGCAGAGATTTCAGGCTCAGGGAATGTGGCGTGCCTCTTTTTTTTTTTTTCTCAAACTCAGGGATAACATAACATCTTCCATCTTAGGTTTCTGTTAATACAATTAAAACATTTCAGACTATGCCCAGAATGTGCACAAGGCTTAGTATATGTTAGTTCTTTTTTATTTTTATGTTTTGAGACAAGGTCTTGCTATGTATAGAGCCCAGTCTGGTCTGGAACTTGTGGGAATCCTCCTGCCTCAGCCTCCAGAGTATTGATATTATTACACGAAGCATCTGTTAGCTATTAATTGTCAGATGAGAGAGGTAGATTAGGGGCCAGTGAGAGAGAGGCTTCATGATTGACAGGGCTGCTGGGCTGCAAGGTTTGGAGTCAACAAGACAGTGAACACGGAGTGAGGTTACAGGGACTTCAGTCCCAGTTTCTGGAGCTTGTAACCTTGAGTACATTCTATAACCACTACTGGGTGTCTGCTTGCTCTCGACGGCCTCTTCCAAATTCTACATTGTAAAGCGATGTGGAGGAGTTATACTGGTGGTCATGAGCATGGAAGAAAGGAAAGGTCATGCCTGCACAGTGACAGGAGAGAGACAGGAACACCACAGAAAATTCCAGAGCTTGAACCCAAATAAGGAGATTGAAAGGGTGGGTCTGATGGAGGGAAGAAAGGCTATTTAGGTTTGAGCATACTGGAGGGGGGTGGGAGAGGGAAAGGGAGGGAGGGAGAGAGAGAGACATTCTAGTAGAAATACCTGTCTAGAAAACGGTTAAAATGACCTGCATCATGGGACAATTTAAAGTGTGCTGATTGGAAAACAAGAGGAATGTCACCAACTTCTCTCTGTGACTCTGAGTGATCTACCTCTGCTCCTGAGAGCCAGAGATCTAGAACATGACCCCGATGGCTAGAAGAAATACTGATGCAAGTCAAGGTGGTTGAAAGGAAATGCCAGAAGCGACACAAAGAGCAGTTTGCTCTCTAGGGCCCTGGGGCCAGCACACAGGCAGACTTGAAGGAAATATTCACAAGAGGTCAGCCAGTGGAAAGTAGGAGCTTGGTGCTGGGTCTTTGCATCAGTTGTAGGCCCTAACCCTGGTGGAGACTAACCCATTTCTCAGAGTTTTTCAGTTTTCCTGTCTCCTCTCACATCTTGTTACTGCCCAGTTGCCATATATTCCCCATCCTGCTCTCTGGAGTTAAGAAATTCTGTTGTATAGTTTGTATGTGTCAAGTAAAAGAACACTGGCTTGAAGAGTAGTTGCAGTAGGTTGCATTTCACCTAGCTTTCCAGTTAGGAACTGACAGGAGTGTTTGTGAAAACTCCAATTTACCATTCACTGTCAACAACAGTTCTCGCTGGTCTCAGGAAGAGCGAGCAGTGTGAGGGTGACCAGTGTCGGATAGGATGCAGTAGTGGTTAAGGATGGTGGCAATGACATTGCTGTGGTGGCATTGCCAGGCAGCCACAGATTTCCAAAGTGATTAGCCAAAACTGTTCACAAAAAGATGCTAAGACCCTGTAGTAAGACATTGTCTATTTTACAACATCTGTAAAGTGGGGATTTCCGATGACCTAGTATCTGTGGGAAATCCTGACCATACTAGGCAATTAATTCATTCAACCATCAGTGATGAGCTCAGGTTCCCAGAGCCAGGATAGCAGGGGGCTCCTGAAATAATGAGTATTTTATATCTACGGCCTTCAGTTAAAGGACTAAATATTGGGAGGAAAAGGGGGAATCATATGAATTGGGCCTTGTATCATGCCAAAACAGATGGGAATTCAAGCTTGTGAGAAATCTTAAGCCAAACTCCTTGGCTGCCCAAATGCAAGCACTTTGTTTGTTTGTTTTGCCTTCTAGGCCATTCTCTGGTATAATTGACTTTAGGAGTCAACTACTCTGGGACTCAGGGACCAGTCTACCCTCCTTCCCCAAGTTTATGGCTTTCTCCATCCTAAACCTGATCCTAAACCTCAGGCCTGTACTTGCTCACACTGGTAATCCCAACACTGGGGAGGCAAAGGCAGGAGAATCCTGAGTTTGAAGCCAGCCTATTTAAATGGCAACACTTACAAAACCATCACATTAACTAGAGATTAAGTTTCACAAGTGTCTTCCCACCACCTTCCTTGAATCCTGGCAGGATAAGGGTTTGCCTGTCCCTCTTCCCATATACTTTTCCATCCAGGATTTTTACCAAGCGTTCTCACTTCTTAGCTGAGTCTAGTTTGGTCCTGAGACCAATTTTTATTTCAGTACTTTCAGGCACTAGGCCAAATGACCCACAGAAGGCTGATAAAGACTCACTGACCTAGGCACAGGAAGGGAAAGGAGGGCGAAGGTCATTTCTGGGTAGTTGTAAAATAAATCTTTTCCCGTTTGTCCCCGACCTTTGGACAACCTCTTGAGTCGACCTACTGTGTGTGTGTGTGTGGTGTGGGGTGTCAAAAGAACTGTCTTTAGCCAGCTGTAGGGACTTAGTTAGATTACCTTCTGGGCCTATTTCCTTCTTTACCAATAAGTAAATAATTTCAGTTGTGGCTGTCTAGGATGCTATGCACCTAGCTTGGTTGGTTTGAAAGCTGAAGTGTTTTCCCTGGTCTTCTCTTGTCATAGGCAGAGGTACAGCTTCTTTTAAAACCATAGACTGATTCTATGATTCAATTGCATACCTAAGTGGTTGGACTTGGATCTGCTCCAATTTTCCAGGAGACACGAAGCATAATAATGTGTAATCCTAAAATCTAGACATCATTCTCTCAGGGCAGAGCTGAGGACACACCAACTCATAGAGGAATGCCTGGGGAAAGCACGTCTGGGGTTTTAACCATGTTATGTGGAGGGCACGTAGGCCTGGGATTTCTAAATATGAAACTTCTGGGAAACGGTAGGTGGGGGCTGGGATGCAAAGTGGGAGGAGACAGACAGCTGTAAACTAACTACTGAAAGCAAGTATTGAGTTTAAGAGCAAACTGGACACAAACCACTGATGGTCTGAGACCAGAGAAACCAACATTGGAATAGTGTAAACCAGCTCACTGTGCACACAGGAGGCAATCTGGTCCCCTGTCCCAGCTGTTCCAGCCCTATAGCAGCTCCTGTGGAGTTTTCTTTGGCTCAGAGAAGCAGAGGCCTCCCCTGAGCCCAGACCCCCCTCTACCGCAGGGCAACTGGCTTCCATTACCCTTGACAGCTCCAGAGCGACAGTCCAGCCCCTGGCCCTGTCTGGCTCAACATCGTTCCCTTTTATGGTGAATCTAAGGAGAAAGCAAGAAGGGGGAAACCCATTTCTAGTTGTAGAGACTCAGGGTGCTGCTCCCCTCACCAGTGACCCTCGAATGTCTGGATGCCTATTGCAGCCAACTCTCTTCTTCACCACAAACCCACGACCCCTCTTGGCTTGTCCCAGCCCTTCCTTTCCTACCCCCTCCTTCACATCCGGGGGGTGATTTCCCACTTGGCCGAGGTCCCACGTTTGGTTTTTGATTATGAGAGAGTCCACTCTAATTCCGACGCCCACCTCCAGGAGTGGGGTGGAGACTGGGAGCCGGCTTGAGACTGGCACTGATCAAGTAAGTTGTCATGGCCCGCCCTTTTGGTAGGATGTGGTTTCAGAAAGACTAGCACCCGTGAGGGTACCAGCATCCTCAGTCCTGTCCCCATTCTACATCATGTTCCACTCCATCCCCACGCCAGCGAGCCTGGGAGGGGACCGGGAGGGCAGGAACCAAAGGAAGCACCTGGCTGGGTGGGCAGCAAGCAGGAAAGTAGGTCGGAGCCCAGCCTCCCGCCTGCTGCACCCTTGCCCAAAACTACTCCTGGGCTCCCGGGAGGCTGTCGCCACAGCTTCGAAAGCTAACCGCGGATCCCGCTGCGCCAGCTGCAGCCAGCTGCGACGGGGGAGGGTGCGGGGGGCCGGGGAGGGTAAAGGGGATCGGGATCCCGGCCAGCTGCGACCGGGGGGGGGGGGGGGTGCGCGGGATCCCGGCCCGTGCCTCTGCCCGTGTCCTGCCCCGCCTTTGCGGTGGGATAGCCCTTCTAGGCTCCGCCCAAGACCCGATCTTTGTGCGCGCGCCGCCGGAGCAGACGAGACGGCAGGGTAGAGAAGCCGGAAGTGCCGCGTTGTTCCCCAGCTAGCACTACGTAGTTCCGTCGCTGGTCGCCTACCTCGAGTTTGTGCGGCAGTAGTGTCGGGGTCGGGTGGTCAGGTGAGAGGCTCGCAGGCGCCGTTTCACGGGCGAGCTCGGTGGAGGCTGGATCGTAGTGGCGAGGATCTGGCCTGGTGAGAGAGCAAGGAGTGCGCGAACCGAGGCTGAGTCCTTCCCCTTGTCCACAGGATGATCACGGACGTGCAGCTCGCCATCTTCGCCAACATGCTGGGCGTGTCGCTTTTCTTGCTTGTGGTCCTCTATCACTACGTGGCAGTAAACAACCCCAAGAAGCAGGAATGAAAGTGGCGCTTTCTCCGCCCGAGGTAACGGTCGGGGCAGTAGCGCTCAGACTCTAGTCTGAGTGAGGCCGATCCAAGGCCTGCAGACTTAGGGACTTCAAGTAAGAAAGTGTCGAGCCAAGCTTGTCAGTCCAGAACTGAGCCCCTCCGTTCGCATTGTGTACAGTGCCTTGAAACATTCTGCTTCGGTTCCCTTAAGCGGCTGTTTGAATGAGGATGGATTTTCGCAGCCTTCCTCATTCCCCATTTTGAGGTTTCCAGTAGATAGAGGCCCAAGTTATAGGGTATGGTTACACGGAGGCGCTGAGACCAGTACAAACAAAGGCAGTAACTGCCAAGTATGGGGGAATCAGGCCCTTAACAGCCCCACTTTCCCACGGAACCTGAGGCGTTATTTAGGAAGGTTTTGGGGAGGGGCGTGGTAGTGAAAGATGTAAATTTATTTCCATGTTCTGAAGCCAAGGACTTTGTTTTATGGGTTAACTACACATAGAAAGCATAGAGAAAAAAGAGCAGAGTCTAGAAACCATGTGTGCTTATATAATATAAAGGGAAATGAGTTAGATGGGGCTGGCTCCTTAAGGACCTCCCCCAGCCCCACAAGGAAGCTGCAGCATTTTCCTTACTTCGGGTCTTTCCCCTTTTTTCTAGGGTTCCAGGACATAGTCTGAGGCAAGATGGAGGGTGTGAGGGGCCTTCACACTTCACTTCATCTCTCCTACCCATCACAGCATACAAAGCAACTACACCTGGATTTTTCCAAACAACTTTTATTTCCTCAAAGTCTTCCTTAACCCTATGGAGCAAGAAGCTGCCACTGAATAGGGCCCAATAGGGGCTGCTTTCTTTTCTACTCCCTCCCCCAATACAAAAATATAGATATATATATATATATATTTTTTGTGGTCCCAAAATCTTGTGCTGTGGAGGGAGGGAAGGGGTTGGCAGGTCCCTGTTTTGTTCTGTCTCAAGGTGATGTTCTGCAAGGCCTCGGACTGTGTGGCCGACATTCCAAGGAGCTATGGTTGTCACATGGTACCAGCAGCTGGAAGACGGGACTAACGTATCATTTCACTGTATTCCCTCACCTTAGGGCTATATCCTGGACACGAAGGTAAAGGCATTATCAGACCCTGGGAGAAATAGTGAGTGGTGAAGATTTAGGGACAAAACAAACCTCACATTGGTTCAAGAGCCCCCTGCTGTAACAAATCCGGGATGGGGAGTCAGATAGGGTACAGGAAATAGGAGAAAAGGCGGGGGCAGAGCGGGGCCGTGGGGGGCCGGCCTGAGGCAGCCTGCAACAGAGAAGAGACAGGAAGTCAGGGTTGTGGAAACAGCCCCCTTTTTCTGGTCTGTTAGCCAGGGGCTGGGAGGTGAAAAGGGAAATGTGAAGGGTAGGGAGAGGCAGACTTCTTAGTGCCTGTTACTAGAATCGCTGGCTAGTGCCTTCAAAGACTCATTTAGAAGTTATCCTTTGACGTGAAGACTGAGGCCATGGTACAATAAAAATCAGGGACTAGATTCTTAGTGAAAGTGCATTTAGTCTTTGGGATCAATGAAAAGGGAGAAGATTATCCTGAATGCTGAAATGGGGGTGAAGGAATAGCAGAACTGAGGGTTGGAATGAAGGACTGGACTCCGGTGCTCACCCTGGTGTGGCAGAGTGGGGTCCCGGCTCTAGCTCACTGCTCTCTCTGGTCTGGGGGACGGGGGATGTGGGGCTTGAGCCTCTCATCCCTCTGCGAGTCGGCGGTGAGCTCTGGCCCAACCTGGGCCTAGCCTGTGTGGACAGGGGTACACTAAGAAGTTGGCTTCTTCCACGAGACTTTTCTGCTTTTAGAGTGTCGGTGCTTAAGAATCTAGTACAGAAGTCAGCAGAGGTGCTAGGACCCTGAATTCCTGGGCACTGCTCCTAACTGAGATGATGAGACAGGGTGGCAGCTATAGAACTCCAGATTCAATTTAGGACCGCATACCAGGTCTTACTTATCTAAGGGTGGCAAAAGGACTCAGCATTTCATTTCCATGGGTATCCCATGGCTAAGAGGTGACTGGGTTGAAAAGCACTATGAAGAAAGATGGTAGGGGACTGGCAGATACCCTCCGCTTTCTCAGCCTCCGCCCCTGCCAGAGCAGCTTAAGCTCTACCCGTCCAGCCAGCTTCTGCCTCTGTCTAGCTACAGTCAAACTAGGAAGGGAGGTATGTCTGAGTTCAAGGTGACGGTAGAGTTGTTACTAGGAGCAGTAACCAGATGTGTTACCTGGGGAATCCGGGACCCCTCCTGGTGGAAACTCTCCTCTGGCAGGTCTGGTCAGAAAGAGAGGAGAAGCTAAGGACGGGTAGGAAAGCCAAAGCTATCAGGCTGTGGTTGGGGTGCATCTGGCAGGGACAATGGAGTCTGAAGCAAGCAAGAAACCTGGCTGATTAGGACTGGGAAGGTTAACACACAGATACCACAGCAACTCTTGACAGGCTGGTTATAAATGGCTGTAAAGCAGGAATGAGCATTCACCCCCCCTTCCAGCCCATCCCCCAGTCTTAAGACTAGTGTCTTGCTGGGTTCTGCTAATGCTAAGGACATGGAAAGACCCCAAAATTTTACCTGCAAACGAGTTCTAATGCAGGGGATCCGAGCACCAGCCCCTAGGAGGCTTTTCCCAATCACCATGACAGCCTCTGGCTTGTCCCCTGAAGACGAGAATGAGCAGCTGCTCCCTAGAGAACAGAGGGAACTGATCATCAAGGCAGGGCTACAGAGAAGGTAACTTCATTGACATCAGTTTCTTGGCCTTGTTTCGTTCTCTTTGTGGTGCTGAGGATTAAACCTAGGATTTCTTGCTAAGCCAGTGCTCAGTGCTCAACCTCTGAGCTCTACCAGCAGCCCTTACCCTCAGCGTCCCTGAAAAATTGGCAGTACAGCCATTTATTGTTGGTGATTTTGTGCATGTAGAATGTCTGGTACCATCCCTACCTTAAACTATTATGTACTGGTTACCCTTAGGTCCTTCCCCGTTATAATAACCAAATCTTCTCTAGATGCTATCTTGTTTCAGGGTGGCAAAATTGCTTCTGAGGAGTTCTAATCTGATCCAAGGAGTGAAGCTGCAACCTTTGGTGAAAATCAAACCTTCAGGCTTAGCTCAATTTGTAAACCTTAGAGCTTACACCAATCATGTTTAGGCATTGAGGAGTAAGGTTCAGCAGGGCATAATGGCATGCCTTTAATCCCAGCATTCCAGAGACAGAAACAGGGAATCTCTTTGAGTTCAAGGCCAACTGGTCTACATAATGAGTTCCAGGACATCCAGGGCTACACAGACCTTGTCTCAAAAGGAGAAAGAAAACAAAAAAACCCCACGTCCATTCTGTACAACAGCTGATTAAAAACGGATAGGTTGGTACAGTATATGTTGGATTCAATTATAGGAAACAATCCTGCCGGCATGGTGGTGGACCTTTAATTCCAGCACTCCAGAGGCAGAGGCTGGTAGGTTTGTGACCAGCCTGATCTACAAAGAGAAACTCTGTTTCAAAAACAAGAAAGAAAAAGAAAAACAATCCCATTTAGTTCCTTATATCGCTGGGTCTCTAACGTATGCATTTGTAGTAATGACAGGTGAAAAGCCTGTGATTTTACCCACCATTCCTAGCTCTTGGAGTTGGGGAACTTGGGTAAATAGCACTTTGTAGGTAGAAAAAGTCCTCAGGTCTTGAACTGTGAAAGTGAGGACTAGACAGTCCAGAGCAGTGCCTGCGCAGAGTGAGCACTCAGTGTGTTAGCTCTTACTTTATTTTACAAGTTCATTTCACTGACTCCCAGCCTCCTATGCCAAGGCACATGTTAGGAGCATGAGGGACCGGGAGAGTAGCACCTGGTCTGAAGTGGCCTGTATATATATGGCAGGTCAAAAAAGAAGTCCAGACTAAGTAGCAGTATGGCTGAAGAAGTTTCTTCTTGAAGCTTAGGTAGTAGCCTGTCTAAGACCTGGGTGGTAGGGAGGAGAAGAAGCTGGGCAACTCAGGTTTCAGGGGCAGTGGGTACCGACCTGATAAGCTGAGTGAATTGGGCAGGAGGCAGGAGCCCATGTTTCGTGAGGTTGGGCAAGAACTAGCCAGAGTTGGGGATGGGGCCAGGCTGCTTGTGGTAGGGCGATGGTTCAGTGGCTGCTGTCGCCGCCTTCTGTCTGGGCATCGGAGCTCTGAGTGGAAAGGACATAAGCAGGGAGAAGATCAGACAATGAGACAGTGTGAGATCGGCTTCGCTGCCCTGCTTCCCTCTGCCAGGCATGGTCAGGAGCCTGTTCTCAAGCTCTCAATACATCAGCTACCCACCCTGTGAGACATCTAATATTCCAGTTATCCCCACCCTGTGAGACATCTAATATTCCAGTCATCTGTATCTCATCCTACCAGTTTGTTAAAAAGTAACTGAGCTTGGCTTCTAAAACATGGCTTGCAGAGCTTTTTCCTTACCTCCAGCTGTTCCTCTTCTCACTGATGTTCCTCCCACTTAAGGACCAGTGTTTCCAGCCATCTGGCCTTGGTCTTCTCTTAAGTCTTTAAATCTCTAAGGCCCTTTTCTCCCAGAATGTCTTCTGTCAGACATTTCTTCCTGTCAAGTCCCTGATTGCCAAACAAATGTGTCTTCTCCTCCAGTCTGCCCCTTGTCCCTGTCTGCTAGAAAGCTTGCTTCATTTTCCCGTTCCTCCCTTACATTTGTTTGTTTAGTCAGATCCTAATTGTTCCTCCCTTGCAGTGGACTCTAGATACAGGTCTGTTCACTCTCACTTTCCTTTTTCCCTCAGCTTGACTTAAAAAAAATTATTCATCCTTTACATAGGTGCCACCAAGTTATTATCCTAAAGTAGAAGCCTGGTTTTAAAAAACATGTGGCTTAGGTAAGGGAGAAACAATCTGTGGACAGATTCTCACTATGTTGCCCAGACTTTCCTCTCTCTATATAACTTAGGCTAGACCTGAACTCCTGGTCTTCCTGCCAAATATTCCTCCCAAAGGCTTGGGCTGTATGCATGCATTACTACATGTGGCTAAATTCTGAAGGTCTTTTTTTTTTTTCCTTTTAGATTTATTTATTTTATATGAGTAAACCACAGACACACCAGAGGAGGGCATAGGATCCTGTTACAGATGATTGTGAGCCACCATGTCGTTGCTGGGAATTGAACTCTGGAAGAGCAGTCAGTGGTCTTAACTGCTGAGCTATCTCTCATGCCCAAATTCTGGGGCTTAAAGATAGTGTACTTGAACCCTTTCAATATAGCTCATCCAGAGTCCCTGTCTGCTGTGTCTCCAGGCCACCTGTCATTGAGATGCTGACTTGATCACTCATACCTCAGCCGCTGTTGCTATGAGCACTGTGAGTCCTTTCAAATGTCAGTTTCTCTTTTTTAGAGAATTCTTTATCTTCCATGTTCGTCTCAAATGTCAGCTCCCTGTAAATGTTGCCTTGGCCAGCGCCTTTTTTTTTTTTAATTTTATTTTTTCTTTTTCACATAGCCAGAAGTTGTTTATAAACACCTCTTAAAGTTTAAGGGCATACTTAACTTTTAGGGGTAGTACTCTGATGTATCCTTTGGCTGTACCTTTACAAGTTCTGAGGGGTGGGATTCCAGAGAGACAGATGGTGAATGGATGGGAAAGGGGAATTGTAAGTTCAGCAGCTGTAGCAGGTGCCAGATACTTTTGGATCATCATAGAACCAAATAAAATGGTGATGTTAATAGTCTAGATGTCCTCTGATAGAAGCTATGTGTGTTAGGTATGAAAAGCCTAGCTTTGGAAACTAGTGACAGCAACTTCATCTTGCCTGTACTGGATTTTAGCAGGCAGTGCCAGGCATGTGCATAACAGGACAAGCCTGTAATCCCAGCATGCAGAGGTGGTAGCAGGGGGGTCACAAGTTCTAGGCCAGCTTATGCTTAATGAGTCTCTGTTTCAAAGAGTAATTCTGAAGTCTCTAAGTTGAAATTACCTATAATGAATCTCAAAATGAATGATGCTCTTAGGATGGAAGCCTTTCTGGCTAAGTGACACTGCACTGGATACCAAGTACAGTGTAAGGTGGAGAGCAAAGAACACAAAACCAGAGCTTAGTGGGCAGTGGGAGTTAGCTGAAATGCTGATATGACATCAGAAGTCAGACTTGTGGCCACACCAACCTGAAACATGAGCCACCATAGTGACTCAGTGGTCCTCAAGTGTACAGACCTGATAATTCTGATTAAAATGTAGACAGAGAAGCATGTCTCTTGGGGCTGAATGTATACCTATAATCCCAGAGGTGGGCAGATCTCTTGAGTCCAAAACCAGCCTGATCTATACAATAAGTTATAGATTAACCAGGGTTATATAGTGAGACTTTGCCACAAAAATAAAAGCATGTTCCTCAGTACAGAAGACAGAAATAATAGGGTTTGCAGATGATCAGAGTCTATACACAGGCAAGGTGAAATCATGCAAATGGGCTGAACCTTCTTCACCTTACCCCGAGGAAGGAGGTAATAAACAACCAAGTGATTGGGATGTGCTAATGCATGCCTGTAATCCCAGCACCTCTAAGCTAGAAGCAGGAAGAAGGGATTCAAGGCCAGTTGTCTACTGTGAGTTTTGAGTCCAACTTGGGCTAGATGAGATTCTTTCTCAAACAACACACACACACACACACACAAAGTGATTAAAGCTTTTGATGAAGCAAACCAGATAAAAGAGACAAAAAAGTCAGTACAGATTGGAGACTAGATCCTGAGAAAGACAGCAAACCTCGAGCTCGGGAATCTTGTCCCTCATCAGATTGCTCTGAGAAACATAAGGTATAAAACACAGTATATTTCAATCAATTTCTTACAGACTGCCTTAAAGCCTGCCTGGGCCTTCCTCTTCATTGTCAATGAACCACACAGTTGGCTCACTTTCGTGTTTTGACTTTGCCTCCTATTAATTAATACAGGCCTTACTCCATTCCTGTAGAGAGGCTAAAAGGGGCCACGACAGCGTGATGCTGAGTGCAGAGCAATACGACTGGCTCTGCTTCCAAAGGCAGTAAAATGGTATTTCACTGTAACAAGAGGGTCTGGCAGGATAGGACTGGAGCCATGCTCTGCTAAGTTGAGCCAGGGTGCCCCTGGAATGTGTTGGGATGCACGTTCTGAGCCTGACTTAGAATCTAAAGCCTCAGAGTTGGCAGTGTTAATCTATTGCTTTATACCTAGACTCTACATTATCTCTCTAAAATGTCTTTGGGACATCTTTCCCTGTAGATCTTGTTGAATCCTTGAATGCTCACACAGCTGGCTTTTATAACCCAACAAGGATTAGAAAGATTAGATAAGCATTAACTTGATTCCTAACCAAACTTTTTAGTGTTTACTGAACACTGAAGCGCTGGGCACAGTGCTAGGGCGTATTGTTGGGGGAATACTGCCCAGCACTGTTTGCAGTTGAAAGAATAGAAGTGGCAGTGGTGGTCAAGACAGCAAGTCCTATGGACTCCCTTCAGAAGAACCTACTCTACCAAAAGTTAATGTTAATGGAGCCAAGGCATAGACCAGACAAGTTGTCGTGATAATCCAGCTGAAGTGATAGCTAAGGTGGGATGAGAAGGTCCTGGAGAGAGGAAGACAATTAAAGGCCCCGCCTTCAGACTTAAGTGCCTCATCTCTCACATCCATGTCTGTGGCTAGGCTGAAGGGTCAAGACGAGGGTCATACAAATGAGATCTCCAAAATGCAGAACTGAAGGATGCTACTGCGTGATCATGGTGTTGTGTGTGCTGGGTGTCTTTCTTGCGTATGTCTAATGTACAGGAGAGGCTGCCTTGGCAAGCTGACCCCCCCACATACCAGCTGTTCACCTCTGCTCTTGCAGTGCCATGCATGCCTCTGACTTTTCTCACTTCTGTATTGTTCTCCAATGACACAGCAGCTAGCACAGCTTCTGCTATTGTTTCCTATAGATCTGGGAAGGTAGGTAGAGCATGCTTTGCAGCTGGGGAGAGTCAGGTAGACTCTGCTCTAAGGTCAGGTACTGGGAATTAGGACTTAGAACTTTTGGCCTCCTGAGCTAGGAGCTTTTCTGTTTGTCTGAAGTTGGGAGATCCATTGGCCTTTTACAGGTGCCATCTCACAGTTCAAGATGGTGCCTTCCAGACCAGTTCCCTTGTCTGCCTTACACTGCTGCTGGCTGAGCTGGCCAGACCTCCAATCTCATGTTTGTTCAAGTCAATAAAACCAATAAAATATATAGTTAAATATAACATAAACAGTAATTGAATTTTTTAATGGGGAGTGGGTGGGTAGACAGGTCTCATGTATAGTACAAGCTGGCCTCAAACTATCCAGCCAAGGGACGACCTTGTCTTTATCTTCCAAGTGCTGGGATTACATACATGCACCACCACCATACCTGACATCAGAATTTTATAAATAAATTTACAAGTCAAAATAACAAAGTTATCATCACAATCCAAATTTGGGGGTTGGAAAGTATAGCACATTTCAAGTTAAAACTTCTGAGATCTGGAGTCATGTTTTTTCCTAGCTTTGAAAACAAAAGCCAGGATAGATGAGCGAAAATACACCATGCTTGACAAGCTGAGCTCAATTTTCAAGACCAACATGATAGAAAGAGAAAACGCCCATCAGCTGTTCTCTCCCCTCCACACGGGGGCTGAGGCATGTGCCTTTACATGCAGACAGACAGTCACACAATACATAAATATAAACAAATCATATCGATTGCTGTGGTAGAGGCCAAAGAGCCCAGAGATGTGGCAACAAATGTTACAAAGAACATGGTAGGACAGATCACACTCAACAGTAAATTTTCTCAATAGTTGACTGAAGATGCCATGTCCAAATGTTAGTTTACATTGCAGCGCTATCTAGAATCAGAACCAGTCTTTTTTCCTTGGGGTCTTCAAAGAATTGTGCCAGTAAATTCCCAGGGAATTCTTAGATCCTAACACCTCACTTTTTAAATGCCCTACAATGGCTATTTTGATAAAACTTTCATCCTAACCCTTGATTTTAAAGCCAGTTTCCTGCCATATACAAGTACACGGCAGTCTTGGGGGGTGGGGGCATCAGTTCTATAAGCAGCTCAGTCCCAAGCTCGCCCACCTGAGAAAATGTGCCTTCTCACTTGGCACTTCTACATGGTGACTTAGATCTCCAACCCTCCACTTGCCCTGTCTATGGTTCTTCCAAGAAGACATCTCCATAATGTCTCCATATGCCTGTTTAAAATGGCTTTTCACTTTTGTTTTTCCAACTGTTGTCTTAATGCCACTGTAACTTTCCCTAGCACACAGCTTTGAGGCCTCTTAGTTCATCTGTCTTTTGCCATTATTGGGCCCTGCTGCTTCTGTTCTAATTCTTAGATTTCTTTCCTTTGCAGACTCTGGTGCAGGTCAGCTCATGTGTCGATGACTGCATGCCCATCTCCCTGTCCAGGAGCGCAGTACAGTTCCTTTCGTTCCCAGTCTTCTTAGAAGCAACCATAGCTGCTACCATATGCCTCATTTAATTTAACATCCTTGTTTTCAAAACACTTCCTACATATCTTCACCAGACTTTGTGGGTGAAGAGTGTAGCCCTTTGTATGCCAGCTAAGTACAGACGTTTTGTTGTCTGCCCAGGAGCTGTGTTTCTGAGCAAGGCTGTCATTCTCATTTTTGGGATGCGTTTTGTCAAACCACATACTATTTGTTCTTCAAAGTTGTTTCTCAACTGAACATTCTTTGTTTAATTACTTATGACCTACCACAGTAGCTCTCCAAACCGCCTGGATGTTTATAATGTGCACATACTTTTTACATTGTATTTGCTATCTTGTTTCCTGTGTTAAGTTTCAAGTCAATCAACCAAGAATTACTTAGTACTCAGGCTGCACATTTTCAGTTAATTCTCTGAGGAAGTAACGTAGAATATAGAGCCCTCACCTCAAGAATTTCATTGCAAAATTCTGCATGAGGAAGTGGAGCTGGAAGATGTCAATTAAATTCTAAAATCTGCCTGCAGCTGAGAGTCGGAGCTTGTCTATAATCCAGCACTTGGGAAGTTGAAGCAAAAGAATCCTAAACTCAAAGACAATCTAGGCTGTAGAGCAAGACTCTGCCTCTAAAAAAAAAATTTATAAATCTGCTTTGAATCCTCCAGGAATGACCTATAGAAAAGGCTCTTTGTGGTCAAGGATGGAGATACAATGCTAATGAAGAAATTATAAGCTATGATCTAGGAAACTCTGACAAAATAAAAAACCCACCACCAACAACAATAAAAAATCTTCCCCCAGATTTAACATGGGAGCCTGAAAGACAGACAGGTCGGGGTTAACTGTCACTTAGGGAATAACCCACTCTCCACTAGCTTCACCCCTTGTGACAGTCTCATCAGGTAGCCAGGATCGCTTCAGCCTACCAAGCTAGGGTGTAGGTGTGTGCCGCCACACCTAGTTGGATGAGCCATTCCACCATTCCTAGACGAGGTTTTTAAAGTTTTCTCATCAGAAAAATGGGAACATCATCCATCCCACACGACCTGGTTAGATAAGTGAAACTATTTTCGATATTCTCTTATCTCTATTAAATGCTGTCTAAATATAAAGCATTATTATTACTGATTTAATATTTTTTTTTTGTTGTTTTGGATTTTTGAGACAGGGTTTCTCTGTGTAGCCCTGGCTGTCCTGGAACTCACTCTGTAGACCAGGCTGGCCTCGAACTCAGAAATCCGCCTGCCTCTGCCTCCCAAGTGCTGGGATTAAAGGCGTGCGCCACCACCGCCCGGCCTGATTTAATATTTTAAAGCCCAGTGCATATAATTAATTATTTCTAAGTCAGAATCTCAGAGGGGGTTTGGAATATAAATAGAACCGGGTTTCCTATAGGAATGGAAACATCTAATTAGCTGAGCCGGGCTTCCTCTGCAGCTTCTCTAACTGGCAGTCAGACTTAGACACTGGATCTGTAAACCCAGTGCACATCAGAGCCATTCCAAAAGCCAGGTTGCAAACTGAATAGCAAAAAAAAAAATGCTTACAAAAATAGGTACAGCTGGACAACAAAGCCCTTAGCTCCACCTTACAGACTTCCATGTTTTGACAAGATTCCTGTGGCCCAGAACACATCAACAGTACTGATTTGTGGTATATATTTCTAGAGTAATACTACAAAAGTCTCCCTCACCACAGTCCAGATTCCCGCCAGCTTTCTCCAATTTGCCCCCATTCTCCACCCCTTGCAAGTCCACATTTTGGTCATAAACTTCTGACCCAGAATCTCTTATCAAGTAAGACCTGAGGTACTTACTAGTTGAGCAATTGTGCACTGCTGGAAGGTAGAACGTAGGCTTACACTAGGAGCTGTTTCAGCTCTGCTTTCCTTTGGAAGAACTGGAATCTTGATATTACTATTGTGAAGCCAGGAAGTTTCGGCCCACAGAGGCAGTGGCTAGTGCTCTTCATTCTACAGTGCTACCATTTAAATTCTAAAGACATTTTCTCCTACTGCCAACAAGAAGACACTGTGACATTGTCCTTGATGGAAGTTCCATGTCTGTGTTTGGCACAGCTTTAGCTAGTGTTTGGTCCTTGGAAATATCCCTGGCTCCTAACATGTACTGAAGCTACAATCCCCAGGACTTCTTTCTATGGCTGGCCATACACAGTATTGCTCTGAAGTTATGCCGCAGGAACAACAAGGTCGCAGGAGAGGCTCCAGAGTCTTCTGCTACAGACTAGTTTTATTGATTTGCCCCTTGTATGTCTTCAAGCTCTTTCCCCCCAGCAATGCCCCAAACAACCAAACATCTGCTGCAGGGGCTCCCAGACTGGCTTACCTCTGACAGGGCCCAGCACCCGATGGCTGACCTTTTGGGTACTAGAGCCCAGGCCTGGCAGCCCCGCAGGCCGACTGCCATGAAAAGGAAAGCTGAGAGAGTTCTTCATCTGTGGAGAGTTCTGTTGGCTGCTGCCGCTACCACCAGTACTTGTGCTGGTGCTAAAACTTCGAGTCCGGCTCAAGGCATTTTCAGAGCAGGAAACAGGCAATCCACTACAAAAAAGCAGATGCTAGTTAACCCTAGGCCTGGGGAAAAGTTTCCTCAGGATATGGCAATTAAAATTCACTTCTGGGGTAAAAGGGCATAGGAATCCACTCCCGGGAACAAGGGAAGGAATGTATGCCCAGGGATGAGGCTCTGACTTGGAGCATACCAGCTAGTCTTGGAAGGGTCATCCTAAGTAGCTTGACTTCACAAACAATGTCTCCCTTATTTTGTTGGTGCTAGCCCTTGAACCCTCTTCACTTAGTCATTCACAACCTTTGGAACTCGAGACCTGCCACACCCTTGTGACAAAGACAGTGGGTTTTGGGTTCTGATCTAGGAGTCCCCTTGGCCTGATTTTCAGCGTCCTTAGATGTCGCTCTAAGAAGAAGGGAAGAGGATCCCATTCTCAGAAGCTGAGGTAATCTTACCAGTTTCCATGTACCCAGGACACATTCCCCATGCGGCCTTCCCCCACAAACTCACTGCTAACTGGCCAACTTCCCTGCGTTCTCCTTTCCTCTCCTTACTTGTTGCTTTTGGGAGGGGTCCGAGAGCCTCGCTTCTTGCTCACGCCCACATTTACAGCACTGGTCAGACCTCTGCTGTTTCGCACATGCTTCAGCATCCAGGCTCGCAGGTTAGTGAGGCTGTTGTGCTCTGACAGCACAATTCGGGGCCATGGATTGCATTCTGCCATATCTAGAGCTGCGATGGCCATAGCTCGTCCCACCTGTGCGGAGTTCAGTTTGGCTCAGTATCTTATCCTCTAATCTAGCTGCTGTTTGGGGGTCTGGTACATAGCACAAGAGAGAAGAGTAACCTAACAGTGGATACTCTGTTATTATTAGTATTATTAGTGCCCAGATTCTTTATCTCAAGTAGATTTACAACTCGATGTTCACAACGGGGGCTGGTGTGCATGGAACCATGAATTTCCCCGAAGAAAGAGTTTGTGCTGTTTACAACCTACAGTTCTAGTCCTCTTATGTGCCTAGAGAAAGACACATCAAGACTACAATAATGGGATGCTTTTGAACCCAAGAGTGACTAAACCCAGGAGGGAGAACAGCTCAGACCACATATCTACTTAGATGTGGCAGGGTAAAGTCTGTGATTGGGGTCAGAAATTATGCCTGTGTTCGCCTATTATTATGACAGCTAACCCTGTAGAGGATCTTAGCGTTGGGTAACAAACAACTCTCCTAGATTGGGGGTTTCCCCTGTCCCACTTACTCTTACGGATTCATACCTGCTCAAATAGTTCCACAGTGTATCTGGAGGGAAAAGCCGGAGGGGGAGGGGGCTGGCACGCCCATTGTCATGGCAGGCAGCAGGGATGCTGTTGACTGAGCGTCCAGTGTTGTAGTTGCATTCAAGTGTGTAGCTGAAACAGAGATCGTATCAGTGTCTTGCTTCAACAGGTGCTACAACAGAACACTGGGGGACACTGAGATGGTCTAAGATGGTAATCACTTTGAAACAAGTAAAGACTAAGAGAAAATGCTAATAATTCCCAAGTAACAACTGACCATGTGCCCAGGGAGTCCTCCAAAAATAAGACTCCCAAATTAATGCCAACCTTACTAACTGAGGCTCTCTTTTGAAAAGACTTGGGTGGGTTCCAGACCCTCAAACACCCTGGAATAGGTATTTTTTTTCCTTTAAACAAGTTATGTTCTCAACTATGCCAGTTTCCTTCCAACCTGTGGATTATCCCTGAGGCTTTGTAGATTGCGACACGGCCGCTTCCCTCTTTGGACTGGCCATCTCTACGGTCTCGGGCATACATGTTCTTCTCTGAGAAATTGCATCCCTGGAAGTCAAAGTGGGCTGAATTCAAGGAGATGAGCTTTGGATACAGCATGTTTTCCACCTGTGAGGGGGAAGAAAAGGCAACTCAGAAGATGACAGGGAAAGAAGGGACCAGGGCAAGGAAAATAAGGCAGACAGTCACGTGACTCTGCTGAATACACCATCACAACCGTCAGTGGTAAGCAAGGTTTCTTCAAGCCTCACTATTGGACATTATTTCTTTTAAGCTCTTAGATTTCCCCTTCCAAATTTTCCTTCTTCTCTGGTTCTCAAAGCTCTATGGAAGACCGGAATGCTGGGGCTTGCTCTTCACTCAGACACATGACACAATGGCTAAGATACAGATACATGTGGCCTAGCGCCATCCCTCCATCCTTTGAAGCTTGGGCAGAGGTGGTGTGCACAGGCCTTCCTGCTCCTCTAGAAGGCTCCCCTCCCCTTGTTTGTAACTACCCCTATCTCCTAGCCTACAGTGTTTACTGCCACAGTGTTCAGAGTCCTACCTGGGTGCTCTCATCGCTAAAGCTGTTTCCATACATGAAGCAGCCCCTTTTGGAAGCATGTCCATGCAAGTCTACATAGTAAGCAACACCACTCTCTTTTGGGGGGATGGCATCAGGGGCTGGTTCCTCAAGTTCAGGAATTGGCTGTGGCATAATCCACACTGGGTCAGCCTTCTCTTCTGCTGGCTCTGTCTCAGTCCAAGTCTCAGGGTTTTCCCCATCAGGTGACTGCCCAAGGTGAGCTTCATTGTGGAGATTATTGGCTTTCTCGAGGTCAGAAAGAGGAGCTTCAGGAGGAAGATGAAGAGTGGGTTGCTGGTTCAAGGAATTCTTGGAGTTGAGACGTGAGTGTACGTGATGGTAAAGCAACACAGCTTTGGCGCCATAGATGGCTGGGTGCAGGACAGCATCGGGCTTCAAGTACTGACGGTTCAGATTCACTCCACGGGAGTCCGTGCTGTAGGAAGACAGGACTCAACAGGCTCTAGATGTCTGGGCCACCACAGGAGACACTAGGGTAGGTGACAAAGACACTGGAAGACTTGTAAAGTGAAAGGCTTAAATCATGCTGGGAAAACCAGACAGAAGCCTTCTCCATTTGCTGTCACGCCACCACAGAATCCAAGGACAGTCCCCTGGACCCAACTAATCTTCACCTACTTTTTCTCCCACCCAGGATGTGTTTACATGAATTATATCACCACTCAGATCACTGGAAGATTAGAGGGGCTTGCCC
The DNA here is from genome assembly GCA_021653895.1 of Mastomys natalensis. Classification (NCBI taxonomy): domain Eukaryota; kingdom Metazoa; phylum Chordata; class Mammalia; order Rodentia; family Muridae; genus Mastomys; species Mastomys natalensis. The sequence continues at coordinate 275,162 of JAJTUV010001433.1, forward strand.
TGGTTAGGGTACAAAAGGACTGGAAATACAAACCAGCCAGAAGGCTGGCTGACTTTCAAGACAAGAGAGACATGAGACTGGGGAAAAGGCAGAAAGGCTGTTTCGGCTACTTACCGGTAGTGGCCCCGGACCACACCATCAGGATTTAACATGGGAATCAACTTAAAAACAAAGAGTCGACGAAGAGTTTGTGCCCGGGGGTCATCAGGTCGAAGGATGAAGTCCAGAAAGCCATTAAAGACAAAGCTAGACGGAGTCTCTCCAGGGTGTACCCTACTGCTTAAGAAGAATATCTGAGGTGGAGAAGAAAGTGGATTGGTCAGTGGTGCTATAGTTCTGCCCTGACAAATATGTGGGCAAGGGTGGTTGAGGCACAAAGAGCCTTGAGACTTGTAGCTGGCTGTTTACCAGAGGAACAGGATTGTAATCCCCCCCTCCCGCCCCCCACAGGCTAAGCTGGGTCCAGAAGGTGTAGAGGTAACAGCTTTAAGCTAGCCACAGTGGCTGGAGATACGATAAGGTACTATCTTCTTACTTGTGTGTATATCAATGTATCTGTATGTGGGTGCCTGTGGAGGCCACAGGAAGTCATTTTATCCCCTGGAGCAGGAGTTACTGAGCCGTCTCTTCCACCCGACAACACCGCTTTTATATGTTCTTCCCACTTACTACCCTTTTGCCTGTGAAACGGAATGGTCGAGGAGTGCTGAGATCAGGAAATAGCTGCTCTAGACGGGGCTCCCGGTCATCTCGAAGGCCGTGGCAGGAAGTGATTGTTAGTAGATCTACCCGAAGTCCATCCAGAGAGTAGCAGAGAAGCTCTCGGTGGTAATAAATACTATCGAGAGGACTACAGGGATAAAACCAATGGTCAGAAGTCCCTATAGTCCTAGCAAGAGGCACGCAGCATTGCCAGCTCAGGACTTATGTCATCTGGTCCCTCACCATAACTTCTGGGGCCTCATAGTCCCTTGAACTGGTGAGGCTAAGGATACATGTGGGCTTGTACTGCTAGAAGCAGAATATAGGACTGAAGTTTTTAGCTATGTGTGTGTATTCTTACATGAGCACACATGCATGTGCACATGTCATAACACGTGGAGGTCAGAGAACAGCTTGTAGAACTTGGTTCTCTCTTCCTGTCATGTTGGTTCTGGGGACGGATTCATATCATCACGTTTGGCAGCAAGCTCCCTTCTTTATGCACTAAGCCATCTTGCTGTCACTCCTCCACCCCTATTATTTAAGGGTGAATTTTTCGTTTGCTTTCCTAGTTTGTGGTACATCAGGATAGATTAATTTGTGTACACAGAGAGTTGCCCTCAGCACAGGAAGACAAAGAAGACATGCTGAGTGGCCACAGTACTGGCTAATTCAGGAGAGCTCAAGAGAATTGGAGCAGGAGGCATACACTGGGCAGGTGGGAGAAGAAGGTGTAGGTGGTGAGGTGCTCATTACGGTGGCAAAGGAACACCTTTGTCAAAACGCCACACTCTCCACGTGGACAGCACTAGTGAAGTTCTGGCTAAGAGCTCTTTGGACAAATGCCGGAAGCAGCAGAGGTGCCATAGAATCCACAGTATAGCAGGGGGGAGAGTGGGGTTAGCACCTGCTATGGGTAGAGTAATTCTCTGGAAAGCGCTGGTCTAGCTGGCTTAGCAAATCCTGGCAGTCACTGTAGGAGAAGGGGTAGCAGAAGGCGAAGAAGGTGGTGGCTCCCCGGCCCTCTACGAAACGGTGAACAAAGGAGAGCACAAACTGTGTCTCTGTCATCTGGGGAGCAGAGGAGGAAGAAGGGGGAAAACATGTCATCTGTGTCAGCACTGAGCTCCTCCTGTGGGGACACGGGAACTGACCTCACGCCTCTCTCACCGTTACCAACTCCCTCCCTCTGACACTGCCACATGTGAACCAGCTCCTTCAGGCTTGCTGAAGTAGGGGCTTATCTTGGACCCCAGCTAGGTGTGGAAGAAAGAAGATACTAAAACGTAGGGGTTGCACCTGTCTGGTCCTCCCTCTCAGGAATGTGTTTCCTCTGCCAACATCCAGTCTTTCTTCCTACTAAAGAACTTACCTCAAAAGTGGGCCGCTCTCTAATGCGTTCCCAGCGTGGCCGGGAAGGCAATGTGCGCACAAAGGGGGCCATGCCCTGAGAATATAGTTTGCTTTGCTTGTTCATGTTCATAATGTTGATCTTGATAAGCTTTCCTGGAGTCCCTCCCCGGACACTGAAGTAGAACCATGACCTGAGAGCCAAAAGAGAGGCCAGCTGTTAGATGTGGGAGGGTCAGGGAGCGGATGTGGGGAAAGCTGAATCAAATCAAGTCCAAACAGTAAAAGGCTATTTATTTAGTAAGGAGGAAAGGGAGGCGGAACTAGAAGAGATACGGTGCTGGTGTGTGCAGAATCAAAGAACTGACTACACTGTGCATCCAGGCACTTGGGCATTCCCACCCCACCCCCACCCCGCAGTCCTCATACCTGTTCCCGTTCTCATATTCTGTTTCAGCACAGTCTGGCCGGGTCCACACGTTGAACTCGTAGTCAGGGGAAGAAGCAGAACCACTAGTGGGGGCAGTTGCCACCCCTCCTATGCCTTCCCCATCACTAGGCACAGTCTCCACCTTTTCCACATGGGCTAGGTTCCCTGAATCAAAGCGGGAACTGAACAGCAATCCCCCACAGCGCAGCTCCATGGCAGGGCTGGGAAAGCATCCTCTTACCCCACACAGGCCCTGAGAGCTGGGGGAAAAAATGAAAGTTGGGATAGGGAGGAGTGTCAGAAAATGAAACAATGTTTTTGGTATCTGGATAAATGAGAAATGTTTTTACTACTCTAAGAAGCAAACGCTCTATTTCTTAGAAAACATGGAAGTAGTCTTTCAGCAAGATCAAGAGAAAGCACAACTTCGTCCCTGGACACCCGAGGAGTAGGCGTGACCTAAAAACACCCTATTTTACTACACTGCCACTGTTCCCAAGTCGAATGCTCAATGGCTTCTTTAGTTGAGTTGGAAAACGCTAGATTCTCAAGCTTTTTAACAACCTAGAGGTCAGATAGCTGCCACAGACTCTACAAGAGAGGGACCATGTTAAAATTTCCTAGATTGCCTTTGTACTAGGCAGCCCAGAGCAGGAAGAACCAAGTTTCTAAGTGTAAATGGTAGCTTCCTTTCTTTACCTCTTTGTCTTCACAAGCACTGGCTAGAATTATTCTGTTGTTTCTCTGAGACCTTGAAGAGCGTTGTTACCACCCCCTTCCTCTACTATGCCAATTATGAAAACGTAGCCTATGCCCGGCCAAAAGCCACTTGCTCACCTGCCCTGAACCTCACTTCCAATTAGGGTCTGTTTCCATCCTCCCGCCCTGTAGACACGAGCCCGTGCAAAAGCTACCCTCGAAGGTGTGGGTAACGGGCGTCCTAAGCACCCCTAGGAAGGCTGGGCCAGTAGAGTCCCGCTTGGAAGCAGCAGGCAGCTCCTCGATTCGCGGGACCCTCGCTCTGCCTGGCTTGTCCAGGGCAGGGTGGGGTTTGCAGGCGTGGGAGGGGTCGAGACACACTGGAGACGAGAAGGCTGGTCCTAGGGGTCAGAGGTGAGGCCACAGGAGCGGAGGTAGTCAACCAGAGGCGGGGTCGGCCGGCCGCGGCAGGCCGGGGGGCGGGGTGGCATTCGACGGGGGCTCCGGCGGAGCGGGCTGAGAGAAGGGGGCGGGGCCTGGCGGCGGGGCCGCAGTCCACGCAGAGCCCCTCACCTCTCTCCGGGCCGCTGCTCCGCTCCCTCTCCCGCTAGCGAGGCGGCACCTCGGGCCCCGGCACCCGGGCCCTCCACCCGGGACCCACACAAAACCAGAGAGCCGCGGTGCCGGGACCCCACTCTGCCAGGAAACAAGAAGTCTCTTGCCTATTGGCCGCAGCTGCAGCTGGCTACCCGCCCAGTAAAGCGCACTGCCATTGGTCGCCACGCAGAGTTCCGTGCACGTTGGCAGGTACCTGTGAGGGGGCCGTTTGGGGGCTTCCGCGGGCCACCGCCGTGTGCAGCGCAGAAGGTGTCTTCTCTGTAGGCGGTTAACGGCCCGCCTCCCCGAGGCGGGAAAGACAAAGCAGGGAGTGGGAAACAGGAAAAGACTTACCTGCGAATAAGAAAAAAAAAAAAACAATGTGAAGCCGATCTTTGCTTACCGTGCTTCTCGCCTTACTGTGTAACAAAAAGTTGACAACAGACCATAAACCTGATGGTGCGCAAAACAAAGTGGAGGATGCGGGCATCGATCCCGCTACCTCTCGCATGCTAAGCGAGCGCTCTACCATTTGAGCTAATCCCCCAGCTGTAAGATGTTCCTTCCTGTAACCTTTACAAGGTTTCTGAGAGGAAGATTTCTAATGTAATTTGGAGTATAAAATACGGTGGAACCCTCGTCAAGGTTTTGAAACTAAGCCATGTAATAAACACATAAGCAATAAGAATTTTTCTTGAAGTACATGTCACTATATCTTTACACCTAGTGCGCGAACAAGGTACATTGTACTCCGACTACTTAACTGCCTACGTGTTTTACTAAGGTCAGCAGTAGCCAGGCAAATACACCCCTTATCCTCTAGTAAGCATTAACCCACTACGGGTACAACAATTGAACTAAAAATAATGCACGAAGTCCTTCGAGCCGGAATCGAACCAGCGACCTAAGGATTGCCATATCTATTCAACTACAGTCCTCCGCTCTACCAACTGAGCTATCGAAGGCTCCGCTGCTCTCCTCCTTTGCGATTTTCCCTCTAATGGTTACCAAGATTTTTTTTCCTTCTAACTTTCGTGTTTCTTTGTAACCTAAAGGAACCGAGGCCAAAAGGAAAGGAAGGTTTGCCGGCTCGCACCCTGCGACAGGAGCTCGCCGTGAGCCGGAATGAAGCTAAAGCTGGGGCGGCGTTCCTCCCGCTAAGCAGACTTTAGTTTCGGTGTTTGGGACTACGAATCTTGCTTGCTGCTTCCGCTCCAGGTTTCCTTTTGTTTTCGGCGTGATGAAAGTATAAAGCATGTTGTTCTAATGATGTGAAAGACATTCGCTCCGTCAGCTGAAGTGCCGAGGTCCATTCACCGAGGCCCGGGCCAGAAGGGAAGACCGAGCCGCGGGACCGAGCCACCCCGTGTACCCTGGACGCTGGGATGCGGCAGGGTCCCGGATTCCTGCTCCCGATGCCCTCTGGCTGGGTGCAGTCCCCCGACCTGCCTGATCCTGCAATGCCCAGCTCTTATAAAACAACCTCGCTTTTATGGTCGAGGTCTGGAAAAGATTTCCGCCCGACCTGGGCTCCACTGCCAACCAAGTGTCTTTTCTGGGATGATGTGTTGACCCCTTATCTGGCTCACGTGTTTGTTACTCTTCCTCATAGGGCTAGCCCACTATTGGCTCACAGAAAGCTAACCCATTTTTTAAACAAAGGAACAAGCTCAACACCCAGGTCCTCTGTGCAGCCTGCTCTGACTGGCGGAGTGGGTGGGTCCAGGAACCCGGCCTCCAGTCGCAGTTCTGAAACACCCAGCCAGGTAGAGAGGTGGTTTGAAATCTTGCTTTGATTTCATTCTAAATGGGGGTGGGGGGCTGTTGCTACCGTGCCCGAAACCGATCTGCAGATAATTCTCAGGGCATGCCCTTAGCATTTTAAGCAATTCATATTTCTATTTCTCTCCTCCTATCCTTTCATTTCCCCATTACAACCCCCAACCCCGCTATCTGTCTCTCCCTTGTTTTTTTATGAAGCCTTTAAAATTTGAGGTTCATATAACGTACTTTTATCTCTTTGTTTCTCAAGTCTACAGCACCACGTATTCCCCAAGGGAGTCTTCACCTAAGTGCTAACCAGACCCTACACTGTTTAGATCAGAGAGAGTCAAGGTGAGCGATTCAATGACCTTTAGTACAATCACAATGCTGTACAAATGTCACTTCTCCATTAGAGGGTTGCTTTGTTTGGTTTTAAGGTTCAGGCTGGAGTCTGGGACCAATCTTGCCTCCGACTCGAAGAGATTCGCCTGTTTCTGCATCCAGAATGCTGAGATCAAAGCATGCGCCAGCACATCGGATCAAAACTTGTAAGTCACTAGGAAGAACATTCATTGCCTTTCAAGTAATCGCTCCCAGCTTCGCTTCCCTTCATTCTCTGACAACTACTTGCTAACTGGCTTCCAGTCTCTTTTCTTTTAAGAATGTTATCTAGGAATGGGATTGTAACATTGCATATTTAATTTTTTAGGAATGGCCAAGCTACGTCACAGCGGCAACATTTTAAAAAGTTTTTATTAGCATACTATGAATTAGTAAATAATGGGTTTTATTAACACTTTGAGTCTATTTTGATCACATGCATTCTTTGTTACCAGTCTTGATGATCTTTCCTCTTCCCGAGCAGTCCCTGCCTTCCTTTTCTTCTTTTTGTATGTTCAAGCATGGATTAGGGCTGGATGCAACCTTTTTAGACTCCCACTAGCAGTATTCGTAGATTCCAATTTCTCCACAGCCTTGTCAACGTTTACTTTGCATATTATAACCAGTACTTTAATAAATTGAACTCAGTTACTCAGTAGCATTTCCTGATGCCATCAGAGACATTTTTAAATTATTGGTTGAATACAGTTTTCCATCTTTTGATTTTGCAACTATTCATCTTGTTGTGGGAGAGTTTATATTTAAAATTTCAGTATATATACTGTTACAATTATTATTATTCTGGTTTTATTGTTGTTTTGAGACAAGATGTTATGTATCAGGCTGCTCCTGACTCAAGTTCTAGGGACCACAGACCTGTACTACCACCCTTGCCTCTTCCTGTCTGTGTTTATGACAGGATCTCACTATTTAGACTAGACTGGACCTCTGTATGTAAACCAGTCTGACCTTTAAGCTTTGGAGATTCCTGTGATCTGCCTGTTGTGCTAGGGTTAAAGGTGTGAGCCACCAAGCCCAGAATGCACATTCTTAGGACCCTTTGCCCATATTTCTGCTTACTCATCTATCCAGACAGTTTTTAAGGAATGTACTTGTTTGGTCAAAAAATGTGAGAGCTTTTACAGTTTGATAAAAGTTTCCAATTTATTTCATATATTTCTGCATTTATATACAGATTCTATCATAGTAATCATTAATTTAAGAGTCCTTCAGAGCCATTGAGATGGCTCCAAAGTAAAGGCACTTTTGGCCAAGCCTGACAGGCTGGAGTCTGATTCCCTAGGACCACTAGACCTGCAGATAGAGAGAACCAACTCCTTCAAGTTGTCCTCTGAACTCTACAAGAACACCAGCACATGTACAGGAACACACATGCACACCCATACACACATAACACTAAATAAATGTAATACTAAATGTAAAGAGAGAAAGACTTTTATTAATGATGGGTCCCTTAGTTAGGGTTTTACTGCTGTGAGCAGACACCATGACCAAGACAACTCTTATAAGGACAACATGTAATTGGGGCTGGCTTACAGGTTCAGAGGTTCCGTCCATTATCATCAAAACAACAACATGGCAGCATCAAGGCAGGTATGGTTCAGGAGGAGCTGAGAGTCCTATATCTTCATCTGAAGGCTGCTAGCAGAATACTCACTTCCAGGCAGCTAGAGTGAGGGTCTTATAGCCCACACTCACAGTGACATACATACTCCAACAAGGTGACACCTACTTCAAAGAGCCACCTTCTAATAGTGCCACTCTCTGGACTGAGCATATATAAATCTTCATTTTCCACTCCCTGGCCCCCATAATGGACAAAATAAATTGCATTTTATTTTACATTTTTACTTCATTGGTGAAGTGAATCTTTTTACAAACATACTGTTCATTTACAGAGTTGCTTATGAATTATGTCTCTTACAAACACACAATTTTGTGTTCAGTGTTTTATTTATTTATTTATTTATTATTTATTTATTATTTATTTTATGTATGTGAGTACATGTTGCTGTCTTCAGACACACCGAAGAGGCATCAGATCTCATTACAGATGGTTGTGAGCCACCATGTGGGTGCTGGAATTGAACTCGGACCTCTGGAAGAGCAGATGGTGCTCTTAACCACTGAACCATCTCTCCAGCCCCCAGTGTTTTTTTTAGAGTAGATTTTAACATGAAGATAAATCTTGGCTGGCAGTGGTGGCGCACGCTTTAATCCAGCACTTGGGAGGCAGGGCAGGCGGATTTCTGAGTTCAAGGCCAGCCTGGTCTACAGAGTGAGTTCCAGGACAGCCTGGGCTACACAGAGAAACCCTGTCTCGAAAAACCAAAAAAAAAAAAAAAAAAAAAAAAAAAAAAAAAAGATATATCTGTTCCATATTTGCTGCAAATATTTTTCTTCAGGTCTCTCTCTCTCTCTCTCTCTCTCTCTCTGTTTTGGTAGTGGTGCTTTATGATATTGACACATCTTAAAATTCTGTGCACAAACATTTATTACCCATTTCTCTGGGATCTTTCTTTGTTGCTTTGATAGTTAGCATATTGTTATGCAAATGAATATGAAAATTAAATATTCACATATCTTCTTTTTAACTTTGTCCTATTTTAGTTTAATCTATTTGAAATATGATTAGTATGGGGTATAAATTTTAAAACAAAAGCACTGAGACTGTCAGGAGGGCTCAGCAGGTAAGGGCACCAGCCGCCAGGCTGACGAGCAGAGTCTGACACTGGAACCCACTGGTGGAGGGAGAGAAGATTATTCTCTCATCTATCTCTACATATACCATACCACCACCACCACACACACACACACACACACACCGATGCTGCAGCACATGTACACAGTAAATGTAATTTTTAAAGAGATGCATATAAAGTAAAAGAATTAAAAAATAAGCACTACAAATAATTATATAACAAAATAGGTAATCTAAATACACCCTGCCAATTCCTAGAAACACACAAATTACCTAGATTGACTCAAAAAGATATGAAAGAGGAGAAGAAGGGAGGTGATGGTGCACGACCTGTAATTCCAGCACTGGGGAGGCAGAGGCAAGGCAATCTCTGTGAGGTGGAGGCCAGCCTGGTCTACAAAGTAAGTTCCAAGACAGCTGGGGCTACATGTATATACCCTTCATACAAAACAAACAAACAAACAAAAAGCCAACAACTAAAAAGAAGAAAGAGGAGGAGAAGGAGGAAGAAAAGGAGGAAGGGAAGGGAGAAACTCTTATTTACTGTGTGAAAGTACAGTATCCTATGACCTGGGTTCAAGCCCCAAGACCCCACAGTGGAAGGAACCAACTCCCTCAGCTTGGCCTCACCCCATGCACACCCCATCCCAATAGTAAAGAAATTGAACACCTTAAAGAAATGGAAAAACATGCCAGTTGGTTTGTAAGGCTTAATATTGTTTAAATAGCAGCCCTACTTAGAAAGATATATAAATTCATTGCAATTCCTACCAAAATTCCAATGACTTTTTTTCCACAAATGGAATGTACAATCCTTAAATTCATAGTGGATTACTCAGGCCTCCAAAAGGCTACTGCAATATGAAAGTGGGCGACAAAGCTGAAAGGCTCATTCTTCCGATCATCAAAGCTTCTGATAAAGTCAGCATAGTCTACTGCTTTATCAGCTCTTTCTAACAATGAGAAAGATTTGGTATTTATGGTATAAAAACCAAGATTTAGCTACAACATTTAATTCTCTAAGATATGTACAATACCCCTCTGCAAAGATCTTTGCAGGAGCCCGAAGTTCTAAATGACACTAGGACGGAAAAGTACCTAAAGATCTGAAGTGCTGAGCTTGGTCATCACCATCATCACGATAATCTCAGTAGGGGCTGCAGAGTAGCTGACAGTTAGCACTTACTGTTTCCAGAGGGCCAGAGGCCAGTACCCCAGCACTCAAGTCTGGTGCCCTGGAAACTGCATGTAATAACTCCAGCTTCAGGAGCTCCAGTGGCCTCTTCTGACCTCTCTGGTACCTGTACATGCATAGTGCACACACACACACACACCACACTATAAAAAAGAATTGTTCTAAAAAGCTGATCTGGGAAATGTGCTATAACCCTAACATATCCACCCCAGGAGGATATTATTTTTGCTTTTTCCTATATTATTTGAGAAAGACTGGTTCCCTAACAATGATTAAGAATCATTGTTTGGTGAATCACTGTTTGGTGAGTTCATGAACTCTGGTCTGGAGGACTCCCCAGTTGGGGGAAAACACTGCCTGGCCTCCCAGCCATGTCTGTCGGGTAGTTTTGTGGTTAAACCCAGATGGGCTCATGTCAATCACAAAGGCAGATGACATCTTAGCATTATGAAATCTTAGAGAACATTTGATCTTAGGACCCCTAGAGGATTTTGGGCCATACTTTCAGTACTGGTACGATAGAATGGTCACTCTTTTTTTCTTTTTAGAGACAGTTGTCTCAAGTAGACCAGACAGTAGATGACCTTGACATGTCTCCACCCCTCAAGTGCTAGAATTAGAAGTGTGCCTCACATTATCATCATTATTATTTTGTTTTCTCAAGACATTTCTCTTCTGTCACCTTTGACTGTCTTGGAACTCACTCTGTAGACCAGGCTGACCTTGAACTCATGGATCCAACTGCCTCTGCCTTCCAAGTGCTGGGATTAAAGGTGTGTGCCACCACTACCTGGAGTGGCTCTTCATGTTTTATAGTGTTAGTTTCGTGCCCATCCAGCTTCACAACATGTTATAATCCCAAAAGCTTAGCTTCAGTGAGGCCAGTAGGCCGACGGTTCTGCTTTGGCTTTAGGGGATTTCACTTACTAGGAGCTGTGGAGAGAAATTTTAACGACTTCCCGCTGACTTCAGATACTGCACACTACCATCACACTGGGGTTGGTACTCACCTTGCCATTTCTCCCGTCCTAACTTGTGTGGATAATGACACTTCTTCCACCCGTCCTTGATGAGGACACTGAAGTGGCACCTAATAATGTGGAGACCACACCCCACTTTCTTCTGTAGCTTCTACATTAGTGCAGCCACAGAAGTATCTATCACACGTGACTTTCCTGGCTGCGACCTCAAGAGATTTTTTTAGGCTACTTTCAACTCCTTCCTGAGACAGTCTTTCATGGTAGCATTCTGTCCCTGGGTAATGCTCTCTGATGCCAGGCCCCAGAGCAGTGGGCAGACAGAGCCAAACCACCAAGAGACGTGGCTATGATCCAGAACATTTGGAATATGTGGTTTAATAGGAATATGGTAACTGTGACAGAAACCACTAATCAAAATGAGCTTTGTCTTCCTCTCCAGTCTCCTTCCCAGGTTGTTCTGCTGGCTGATGCTTAAAGGCGAGTTAAGGATTTTACCTCCTTTCAACCCTCGTTGCCTCTCTTTTGGAACAGAAAAACCTTTCTCTGTGGTAGGAGAGATTATAACTTAAAATATGTGCAGTTACCAATACTGTGGCAGTGTGGAAAAGGCAAAAATCTGGAGATTATAAAGACCAATGACCTCCAGTAGCTCTGGGGGAAGCATCATGGTGAGCCAGGGCATTTTCAGGTCAGTGAAATCAGTCTGAGTGGTGGACACATGCCATAAGACATGAAGGATATTGTAATTGTGTGTGTGTACATGAGTGAAGGTGCCTATTGACACTAAAGGCATCAGGCACCTGAGCTGGGGTTACAGATGGCTGTGCCCTTCCAGTGTGAGTGCTGGGAACTGAACTTGGGTGCTCTTGCAGGAGCAGTTATGTGCTCGTAGCCACAGAGCTATCTCCCTTGGGTCCACAATAGGCATTTCATATAAGCTACTATGGAAGTGTGTGTTCAAGCTACAGACCTTGGTAGTTGAGTAAGCGTAGGGTCAGATTATCACATGTGTATGTTCTGCACTGTGAAAACACCAATGGTGGAGAAGCATGCATATGTATGTGCATGTGTGTGTGTGCATGCACATGTGCATGTGTGGTGGTGAGCACATGAATCTGAAACTGCTGTAAAATTACACTTAATCAAAAAAATTTTTACCCATGTGCTAACATCACTTACTAATAGTATGTAGATTTTTTTGGGAGGGTGGGGCTGGGGGTATTAAGTATCCGGTTACTCAGACTGGAGAGATGGCTCAGTGGTTAAGAGCACTGACGACTCTTCCAGAGGTCCTGAGTTCAATTCCTAGCAACCACAAATCTGTAATGGGATGTGATGCCCTATTCTGGTGTGTCTGAAGACAGCAACAGTGTATTCACATATTTAAAATAAATCTTGAAAGGAAGGAAGGAAGGAAAGGTTTTTCTATGTACTCTGGCTGTCCTGGAACTCACTTTGTAGATGAGGCTGGCATCTCACACTCAAGAGATTCACCTGCCTCTGCCTTCTGAGTGCTGGGATTAAAGAAGTGGGCCACTACCACATTGACCGGCTCAGTACATTAGTTTTTTTAAGGGGCAAAATGCACGATACTAAATATTCACCCATCCCTTGAATGGTGGGAAACTCTCACACACGTCTCATGTCTCTTAGATGGTACTGAAGTGCTCAGAAGCTATCCCAACCATAGACACCTACGTGAAGGGCAGCTGGGTGGTTTAGAGTGCAAGTCACATTAGGGTGGTGGTGATTTGAGGATGAATCGACAAACGATGCGGGTATGAGCCCAGCAACATTTTCCGTCCATATCTGTCAGGCAGCCACTAGGCTGCTCTTACCTAAAAGTCAAGCTAAGGACTTGAAAATAGCAAAGGTAGGTAGAAACTTGACACTTAATAGAACAACAGAACTGTTTAGCAGTGACGAGTTATGCCCAGGTCTGAGTAGGAATTGGTAATAGTGAGACAATCACACTGTCCCTTCAGTTTCATGGCAGGCTACCCGTCGAACCTCAATGGCATCAAGTGTGGCTGAGGAGAGAGCCTCCTTCCCTCCTAGCCACTGTCGTCACGGCTGACAGTGTCAGCACCACTGGAATATAGTTTGGGCTTCACACTGGTTTCATTTACTAGCTCATCTTGGACTCAGATTTGTTGACAGCTCTGTAAAAAATGAAACGTCTGGATGTCTGGCTTTGCTTTAATGGAGAGCAGGTGGTACTCGTCTACAGACAGGAAAAGTGCTGTACTATCCCCATCTGGGGTTAAACAACTGAACAAGAGCTCCTTTTCCCAATAAGCTTATAGAGCCAAATAAAGTTCGTATTAGTGTCCCCATGATGCATCATGGAGATGCCAACTAATCTAAGTTAAAAAATGTTGCATTTAAGAATTTTAATACAAGAATTTATGAACGCAAGTTAAATCACTGCCAGCAAAACAGCAGCATGGCTAAGGTTGCTGGATTAAAAAAAAAAAAAGATCAGTCTAGCATTCGTGAACTCTTCTAACAGCCTTGCCGTGTGCTGTGGCTGCTCCAGGCTGTTCTCTCCCTCACATGAGGTAGGCTGCACTGTTTGTGGCTGACTGACAAGAACACAGACCATGTGGGACACTTGGACAATCTGACCGAGCAGGCTGTTTTTGGTCCTTGGGTGGGTAGAGCTGTGTCTCACTGGGAACAATGAATGGGTCATGATTAACTGCCAGGCCAGCAACGAGCAGCCTCTGTGGCTGTTTACTTCCTAAAATAAATAGCAAAAGCCAGAGGCCAGGGTTTACAGATTGGGTCAAGATGGTTCCAAACTTGCTACCTAAACTTCACTTGGGGAAGGGCCAGAGGGCATCTCCAGGTGCCACACGAGAGGGCTGCTTCTGATCTACGGCGCTTCTGGGGAAACAAAGCCGCCTGAGAAGCAGCACCTCTTAGTCATCAAGGACCCTAGAGATGAGAACAACCGCAATGAACTGTCTCAAACCCAAATTGAGGACTGGTGGTAAGCCCTGGTTTCATCTCTTGGAGTTCTAAACCCACTGCCTCATAAAATGAGCCAATTAATAAATTAAGGATTGGGAGACCACCCGGTTCTGCTCTTGCCTTCTCAATCATACTGAGGTAAATTTCGGATAGGAATCGATAAGTCACACAAAATCACTAAAGCCAACTGAATCATGGGAACCGAGTTTTGAATGGTAAAGTTATTTTCCCTGCCAGAAGCTCAATTATTGCTGCAATATCCCAGGCAGTGGCCCAAAGCTCTGCTGTTCTGTCCCCAAACTATGGGGAGTCCCATATGAAGATTCAGGAAGGAAAGCTAGAAATCCAGTCTGTCCTTTATTCTCCCCAGGAACTCTATGCTGCCTCCCTTCAGCAGGCGGCAGATGGAGGATGGAGCTGTGGACTAGTCTGACAGAGGAGCCCAGCACCAGGCAGAATGGAGTTGAGAAGCCAGGGCGCTGACAGAGCAGGGGACAAGTGGCCTCCTTAGAAGGCGTGCTTGTTCTGGGTGTTTTGAGGTAATGGGCCTGTCCACACAGCCTGCATGTCCGCTGACGGCCACCCAGGCTGATGGTAGAAGTGACGCTGTCGCTGCTCATGGTGGTGCTGGCCCTTCTTAGGTCCTTTCCTTTTGTCTGCTGTGGTTTAAGGTCATGACCAGGAATAGGGGGAGGAGGCTACTCCCTTCTTTTGGAGGTGGGCTGTGGCTGCTTAAGTGATGAGATGGAGCAAGATCGAGGGGAGAGAAGTGAAAAAGGCTACCAGCCCAGAGGAGGTTTGGACGCTGTGCAATTGGGCCTGAGATACCTCACAGACCTGTGGACAGGAGGCTGAGAAGCTCCTGCCCAGTCTCCTAAAGATGGAGAAGTGAGGCAGAAGCACGTGGCTTCTTGCCTAGGAGGCAGAACTCAGGCACCAAGTGAAGACAGAGCTGCCTCCTCTATCCCCACCCCCCAGCAGTCTCCAATAGCTAGCCCACCACAAAAACCAGTGGCCAGGCAGGCAGGCAGGTCTATTGCTGGGATATCATGGTGAGTGCCCAGTCCAAGAAAGCCACTGTGACATCCTGCAGGCAGAGCCAGGTCCATTGGGCAGCTTTGCTGAACTGTGTCTTAATGCAGTCCCAGGTCACTTCCCCTCTAGGAGAAAAGCACAACATTTGAGAGGGCTGGGATCATGCGTGAGACTATGTCAGTCTCATTCTCCAGTGACTGTGACAAAATGAATGGTGTAGCCTTGTTCCCAGTCTTACCTGCAGGCCTCGTGGCAATGCTCCTGGACTTGGGCCAGGGCTGCAAGCAGCATGTGCCACGTGGGCAGCAGCACACTATGGTAGAAGAGCAGCAGCAGCTCCTTCAAGGAGTGGAAGAGCTGCTGTAGGGTCTCGGGGAGATGGACCTGCAGCGGAAGCATGGAGAGGGGTTGAGGTAGGATGCTGAGGGCGATGTCCCCTGTCCCAAGGATTCTTTCTGCCCATGCTGAATTGTTCCCTTCCAAGAACTCTGTCCCTGGGACAGATGAGTCCTTTTTTGACTCCTGATCTCCAGCTTACCCTCTGAAAGAAGCCAGCGAGGCTATCACTGAAGCAGGCAAGGTAGGAGGCACAGTGGGCAGAAAGGAAGCTGAATGTGGCATAGATGTGTGTCCAGGCCAGCTGCAAACTGGGCTGTACCACAGCAAGCAGGTGGGAGCCACAGGCTGGCAAGGTCTCCTGCAGCCAGCTGTAGAGAAATTGGAGGGAGAGAGGTATACTCTAAGCTTCCCCTAGCCAACATGCTCACCAAAGAACAGCCAAAAAGGTAAGATGAGGGACAGGGGTATACTAAGTACTTCCCACTGTGCATGCCCACCCACCCTGACCACTAGACCACCCTGCCCTCCTTGGCAGCAGCTCACTTGTAGCTTTGCAGGCTGTAGGAGTAGAGCTGGGCACACACTCGCTGGCCAACAGGTAATAAACCAGACGATCGAAGCAACCGGCCAGTGAGGGAGGCTGTAAAGGGAGCCTGGTGAACTGGGGAGCAGGAGCAAGGACTTGAAAGACAGACATTCCAGGCCCTTGGACAGGCTCAGTGAGGCAGTGAGGGATTTTCCTGTGCTCTTGGGTCTAACTAGGCAGGTCTGCAAGATGATTTGGCCTGAGGGGTTGAATACCTTCTGCGGGGTCCGAACAGGAAGAACGGGACACTATGTGGATGGAGTCTTGGACTTAGAAGTCAGAAAGGCTCAGGTATGACTCTCTGCCCTTTTACTAGCTGTGATCTGTTTTTTAAATTACATGTACTAGTTTATTTAGTGCAGGCACACGCCACAGCAGGCCCGCAGAGGGCAGAGGAGTTGTGTTGAGTTGGTACCCTGGGGACGGAACTCAGGTTGCCATGTTTGCAAGCATGTTTGGCTACCTCTTTCTGGTCCTACTAGCTATGATCTTAATCTGAGGCTAAATCCTTCTTCTCCCTCAGAAGCTAAAAGGAGAAAACATGTATTCAGGTGATGTAAATTTTTAACCATTTCTCTCCTGCAAAGTACTAGTGCAATTGGTCTCTGCACAGACTATCTGAGGTGGAGGGTGTTTGCTCCGCACCACTGAGAACTCATCAGGGCTAGGGTAGTTTGGAAATGCTACACATAGCTCTGTGTCCCCCACCATGTTCTCTTCCCAGATGACAAACCACTACTTACCCTGGAAAGAACTGTGGGACTGAAAGTCATGACATAGGAATCCTACTGCAAAGATCAGAAGCAACAGGAGTAGCCGGGCCCAGGGTGGCCGAGGACCCCGTGCCTGTTGCAACAAGCCCTGGCAAGACAGAGCAGGCAGTGGTCAGAGGGGAAGGGCTGGTCCTTGCTTCCTAGTAAAAGCCCCAAGCACAGGCTGCACATAAGCTCGAGGTAGTGGGGGATCCACAGATGGGTGGGACAGAGACGTGACCCAATCCAACCCAGGGTGTGTCAAGACACATGAGGACTTCCAGTGGGTTGGAGGTTGGGCGTCATACCTTGCAGGCTGTGTCACAGGTGACAACATGCTCACTGCTGCCACTGCCCTTCTTCAGAAGCTCCTGGTTGGCAAGCTTGAAGGACTGAATGGTTTCTTGCAAAGATTTCCGTGCCTACAGAATACCAAGAACCTAGTTTAGAGCCGAGCCCTGGCTAATAAGAGGGTTCTGAGCCTCCACCTTGCTTCACGTTCGTGTCAAAGGCACAGGAAAGGGAGGACACAGGTTAAGGGGACCAAATCAAGAACCAAGACAAATTCCAGGCCTCCACATCCTCTCAGCTCCTTACCTTCTTAGGAATCTGCTCCCAGGACTTGAGCAGGTGCTCCAGCAACAGGCTGTAGAAAAGTGTGTGCCCCTTTTAGTCAACAGCTCCCTGGGCCTGCTTGCCCTCTCTGCCTACCAATTCCTAGGTTCTTAGGGCTGAAAGACCCCCACCCACAGTAGTTCTTTAAAGGTCACTCCAGCTGCAGTCTCACTCAGACTGTGAGGTGTGAGCCTAGAGGGCAGTGACCAGTGTTTCTGGGGTGACACACCAGCGCTAGTCTAGAAAGCATAGACGACAAGGCTTCTCTGTGTAGATTAGAAGGTGACCCCACCCCCACTTGCCTGGACTGTGACAGGTGCTTGGGGTACAGCTGTCTCCAGACACTAGTGCTGAGGGGGTCTACAGTCAGGCACTGGGTCAGGCTGGCCAGAAGCTGCACAGGACAAAGGAGAGAGAATGCTAGGGCCTCAGGATGGCCCTGTGCTAAAGCAGGAGTGGGTGGGGCAGGTGGCTGAGGGAGCAGGACTCCGGGAACAGTGTTGATTAACGGAGAGGCTGACTGCAGCTGTGCTCTGGGCAAGGAAAGACTGCTCACCTCTTTCTTCATGGCAGCAGGACAGCTAGGAGTGGCTCTGGACAGGAATGACGGGAAGTAGGTGTGCAGGGAAGATTCCGGCTTGGCCCCAAACGCCAGCACCTTCAGTCGGGGGAAAAGCTGGCACAGCTGCTCCTGCAGGCTAGGAGAAGAGGGTCAGGCTCAGGCTGTACACGGAACTGCGACACATGAGCTCACTCCTGGCCTGCATGCAGAGTCACTAAGTGTCTATGGATGATTCTGAGTCTTTGTTCATAAAAGCACCTTGCAAGGTTTGTCAAAAGCTAAAGCTTCTCTCCCTAAAAACTGCCCAATGCAACACTAATAAAATTGTCGTACTCAAGGACAGATATAATTTCTGGGCTCCACAGACCCCTTGAAATCTATAGTTGAACCTTCTAGCTGTGATTCTAGTGCTTTGTGGGGAGAGGGGATGGAAATGCACTGTGGTGCTTGTGCCTCGACTTTCTTCCAGAATATCTTTCCAGTAGGCATGTTCCAGAGCAGTTTTACCTGGGGCTCAGGGAGTTGTTGGGCATATAGGCAAAGTCTAGAAGTGGGAAGAAGTCCTTGGGGCCAATCATGCCAAAGCCTTTGGTGAGGTTGGGATGCATCCTAGACAAAGAAGAAACAGGCTTGTTGGAAACCACTATGGTGCTCCAGCCATGAACTCAGCTAAGCAGTGTACAGGGGGAAAGGGCGTAGACTCTACCCCAGCCCCAGCCCTCAATGGCTCCCTCCCTTTCCTTCCTCACCATCACACTCGGAGGTGGGAGGAGCTGGTCCTGATTTTCCTCGCATCTATGGAGACCAGGATCATGGCATCCCATTTTGCGGAAACAGCCTCTTGTGGACACCCTGGGCCTTCCCCTCGCTGTCCCCCCATTACTCACAGGAGCAGCCGGTCCAGGTATGCGATGGCAAAGGGAGACAGAGACTTGATGCCCAGCACAGGCAGCATGATCCCCAGCCACACTGTAGAGTCAAGAGTCAGGAAGGCTCAGGTTCATGCACGGGGCCATCAGAGGTGACACCAACCCATCCTTCCGTTTGCTACCTTTCAGTCCCTCAGTGAGGTTGGTGAAACCCGCTTGCCCCAGGGCCCACATGATGGTCAGGCACTTTGCTGGTCGGCTCTGGTGGGACCGCAGAAGCTCTAGGAACTGAGGAGGTGAGTGGAAAGGGCAGGTAAAAGGGTAGCAAACCAGGAGCACTGCAGATCATTGTGGGGCAGGTGCCAAGGACAGTGGAACTCTACTACAGTGGAGCACAGTGATTCAAGTGACAGCTTCCCCCACTTGTTTCAAATTGGCTGACCAATTCCGGGGGAGCTATGGGACCTCAATGGCCTAGCCACTCCATTGATAAAATGAATGTATGGGTCATCCTTATCTAACAGAGTACGAGTGGTGAATGCTAATGTGTTATGTGTTATTCCTTTCCAAGCCCAGCAATGTAGAGTCTGTCTAGTTCCCCCAGTCCTACTCCTTGTGTCTCCGCACCATCAGGCCTCACCTTGCTCAGGTTTGAGGTGACAATCTTGGGCTTGTCTTGCAGAATGGCTTGAATACAGATGCGGTACCCATGCAGCGACTCCCCTAGAGAGACAGGTTCTCAAGTTTACTCATATGACCTGCCACCCTTTCCTTTCCCTTTCCAAAAATGTGGAGATTAGGCCGGGTGGTGGTGGTGGCGGTGGCAGAGGCGGCGGCGGCGCACGCCTTTAATCCCAGCACTTGGGAGGCAGAGGCAGGCGGATTTCTGAGTTCGAGGCCAGCCTGGTCTACAGAGTGAGTTCCAGGACAGCCAGGGCTACATAGAGAAACCCTGTCTTGAAAAACAAAAACAAAACAAACAACAACAACAAAAATGTGGAGATTAGTACATTTCTTATTGAAAAGGAAACTGATGACCATGTTAGAAGCAAGAAAAAGGGACTGGGCTCTCAAGACGGTCATCCTCCACAGGGCGCTCTCACCTGGTGTCTTATCCAGCTCTTGCAGCATGGTGAATAGACAGTGGTCAAAAAAGAGCTCCACAGACCCTGCAGCTTTGGTCAGGAGCCCCCGGATGATCCCACGTAGTTCTCGGCTCACGAGGCTGTAGGGATAATCTGGGGCCATTGGCCTCTGTGAGTGTGAGGACCAGATGCCCTTGCATGGAGGCTGGCTCTCTCTCCCCCAAGGAGGCCCAGCCACTTGCACAGCCACATATCTGAGTCAGGACAGTGGAGGCACTGGACTGTTACGAACACCAACCCTCCAAGAATGTTCTTGGTCTTACTGAGTTGAGGGGTAGGAGACTAACCATGTGGATACTGGCTCAGAGTGGGCTCCATCCGTGGAGTCTGGAGCTTGTAGTTGAGATAGCTGGCCAGGTCCTTCAGCCACACGGAGGGGTTCCCAGTGAACACACTCTGGCTCTTGTCTAGTTCCTTCTGCAGAGCTGCCACATCCAGCTGTCAGGGGCAGAGACTTCCATGGTGAATTGTAAGGGAAGTGGGCAGGGCAGGGGTAGGAAAGTGGCTGAAGGAGGTTTTCATATGTGGAATTCCACAACTTTGCCAGATCCAGATCCTAAGAGAGCATAGGGCAGGACCCTTGAGCATGCCGATCTCAATGGCCCACACTTGTAGGACCTGCTCATGTTCAAGGACAAGAACAGAGGGCCAGACAGGAGACCACTGCTTCTGTGGGACAGAACCCAAACCAGCTTTTCTAAGGCCTCCATCTTGTTCTTGAGATTTCCATCTTCCTTCTCACCTATGTTTCTGACAAACACCCACTTTCTTTCTATTCTAAGTGCAAACATTCTTTCCTTCCACATATTCATATTGTCTAGAACTCCCGAGAGTTCCAAGTCCCCATTTTCTCTGCACCCCAAGCCTAGGCTCACTTACAGCTTTCAGTGCATCCTCTGGGCATCGGAATGGGCCTTGTTTCTGGTTTTGGCTAGTAACAGTTGTCACCTTCTTCGGTTGTTTCTTGTTTACTGGTTTCTTAGACTCTGCAGCAGGGGGTGGAACTTGCTCTTTATTCTGCCGCTTCATGATTTTCTCAAAGCCACGCTCATAAAGAGTGCTTGTAGTCTGAATTGGCGCTGGAATGAAGACAGGTAGAAGATGGCAGGTCACCCTCAAGACCCCGGGGCTCACGGTACAGTGGTGTCTTCTTCATAGGGGCACCTAAGTCATTTACAGGGAGATTCTGTCCCAAGCCCCCTCTTCCTTGGAAGCTGCTTAGAAAAACAGGAAAGAGCCCTCCTGGTGGCTGATTTCAATCACCACAGGCAGGTCCCTGGCCCTTCCAGTTCTTTATTAGACAAGTCAAAGTACATGGGAGCCAGACTACACTTTTTCCAGCACGGTCTCCATCCCTAATTCTTCTTGGTTCTGAGATGAAAACTCTATACTCAACAAGAAGCAAGCTTTCTCTCCTTCTCTGGAGACTGTGGGGACATGTGACACTGAAATTAATTCCTGGTTGGAGGAATGGTCCGGCCATTCCTCCTAATGCTGTCCTTCTCATCCACTCCTTTCAGACTTGATGGTTATTTAAGAAGGGTTTCCAAATAGGATCCCAGATGCCTCTGCCCCGTGGCTCAGACATCTGGCCAGCGAGGGCCGGGGCAGCTCGCAGATTGTATGCAAAGGCCTGAACAGATGGAGATCGGAATTCTAGTCTCCTCCGACTCGAAAGTCGGCTTCTCTGGGCCCCCGCTTCCCGACCTATGCAGTGGAGATGACCACCTCTCCTTGTGCTATCGGTCAGCGTGGCCAGGGCCCCGTGGATCTGCTCCCGGCTCCTACAGCTGTCAGCCGCGCCCCTGCCCCATAGGCCCAGGTGGGCGACGGCAGACACTCACAGCTCAGGTCGTATTTCCACACTCCATTTGCTTCGCCGAGTGCCCGGCGGTCGCCGCCGCCGCCGCCGCCTCGCCCACCGCTGCCTGCTCCTGGTCGCCGGCCCCTCTTCACCACCTCCCAGCCCCCGCTACCCGCTGCTCTGGCCGCCATGACTTCGGGTCCGCCACCTCCCGGCTTTCCGCTCGGCGCAACCTCCGCGCGGTGCCACGTCTGCTGTCGCCGCCGCCGCCGCAAGGCATCCTGGGACTCGTAGTCCGTTCGCGCCGCCGCGCCGCACCGCGCGGCGCCGAGGGTCTGGGCAGTATGGCGGCGGTCAGGTCCCGCCCCTGGGGCGCATAAATACCTACCCTGCACCAGCGGTGATGGTTCGGCCCTGGCCCGCTTGGAAAAGGGACTATTCCCTTTTTTCTTATCTTTGCAATGCTCCTGAAGGATGAAATGAAAACAGTTCTCACCGCGGGAGAGTTTGAGGAATAAATGTGTTCTTCCTTCTTAAAAAAAGTGGTTGTCTGTTAGCGATTAAATTTCCTATTTGGCGGCCAACAAACTTAGTTGCGGAGGAGTGGGACGATGCGGACTTGGGGGAGGAAAGTAGAGCGGCGGAGAGGCTGAGAAAACTTACAAGAGTAGCTCGATGGCAGGCTGAGAAAAGTATGGGGCAGACAGGCCATGTTCCCTTTCCAGGCAGCGAGGAAAGGACAGGCTCTGGTTCATGCTTGTTCCAGATAGATGTTCAGCCCCAGTCTGAAGGAATCACACAGTCGGCCTACAAAACTTGAATCATCCCAGCTAGAGAGCATGGTGGATGATAAAACAGCAACGACAATATCACAGTTAAGGAAATACGTTGCTTTGTGTGCTTGACTGGAACCCATGTTGCCACACTGCTGCACACACACACCCCTTGATTTCTTTTAGACAGGGTTTCTCTCGTGTAGCGCTGGCTTCCTGATACTCACTCTGTAGACCAGGATGGCCTTGAACGGGGATCTGTTTGCTTCTGCCTCCTGAGTGCTGGGATTAAAGACATGCGCCATCACTGGCAAGGAGCAGTACACTTTCTTACAGGATAAGTTATTCAGATGAGGGATGCTTGAAGCTCTAGGAAGGAGGATGAGGGAAGAGGTTCCTGAAACAGGTGGCAGTTGAGATGACTTCTAGGGAGGGAGAATTTTCATTGGTTGGGTATTATGGCTTGAGGAGAGACTGCTTCAGTTGTATGGCTTTATTAATTTAGGCAAAGGTCTAGAGTAGTAGACTATATAAGGAGACTAAGTAATTTCACATGACTTCATACAATTGAAAAACGATCTTGGCTGCCAAATCTGGGCTTTATTCTCTAGACCCTAGAAAACAGAGGGTACAAGTGACATGACCCTTAAAACACAGCACACAGGCCTGTGTGGAGGATGGGTCCCAGAGGGAGAAAGCAGGTGAAGGATGAGCAACCCTTACAGCTGTCTGGTGTCCTCCATCCCCTCTATGCCCAGTCATAGCTGACCGCCTTGGGGCATTCTGGATGGAATGTCTTTGGCAAGGAAGGTATCTGTGCTGATCACCAATCAGTCCCCTTTTCAGATCACTGTTTGCCTCTACTCACAGACACCAACAATGGTCCTTTTGTCCAATCCCTGCTGTTACAGGTATCACCACAGAAGAGGGCCTATTTTGGGAAGAGAAACAAAACTGGCTTCCCCACTATAGCTCCAACTGATGGCCTCTTCTGGCACCTGAAGGCATCCACATGCATGTGCACATACCCACACACAGAGACACACAGATACAAAAATAAAAAAGACATTAAAAAAAGTCTAAATCCTAACCAAAGTTTCTACCACCTTGAACAATGGTCTAGTTTAGTGGTTCTCAACTTTCCCAATGCTGTGACCCTTTAATACAGTTCTTAGGTTGCAGTGACCCAACCATAAAATTATTTTTGTGGCTACTTCATAACTGTAATTTTGCTACTGTTATGAATTTTCATGTAAATCTCTGTATTTTCTAATGGTCTTAGGCCACCCCTGTGAAAGCTGAGAACCACTGGCCTAGATGATCCCAAGGGGCCACATCCACTTCAGAATTCTTTTTTTTTTTTTTTGGTTTTTTTCGAGACAGGGTTTCTCTGTGTAGCCCGGGCTGTCCTGGAACTCACTCTGTAGACCAGGCTGGCCTCGAACTCAGAAATCCGCCTGCCTCTGCCTCCCAAGTGCTGGGATTAAAGGCGTGCACCGCCACCGCCCGACTTCCACTTCAGAATTCTTGATCACTGCTGAGTTCCATGCCTTGGCTATCATTTCTCCTTGACAAACACACTCCAGAAGTGTATCTGATTCCTGCCTCTGGTGGGGCTGGTCTGGTGCTGCTGTGTATACAAATGCTAAATACTGAACTCCTCTGGTTGCTCTCCAGAGGAGTGCATCCTCACATACACTGGCCTTTGTTGTTTAAATTGAGCTCCCCAAATTAAAGAGGTCATCATTAGATGGGATGAACCAGGCCTAGAAGTACACCCTGAGGACAGGCTGATGAGGCAAAAAAAAAAAAAAAAAAAAAGACTGGATGAGGCTCAAACAGCAAGGAACATGGGGAGTGCAGCTGGGAAACAGCCAGTGTAGTGTAGAAAAATAATTGAAGGGTAATCACCCAATAATTGAACTACATTAATAAGACTCTGGGTGGCTGGCCGGGTCACAATAACAAGTAGTTATTAAATAACCAACAACAACACCCCTCCCATTACATCTTGCTCTACAGAACAACCCACTTGGGGACTGGAGTATAAACTGAGTGCTTGGGTACTTGCTCTGGTTTTCACACATGCACACATACGTGAAAATAACAAGAAAAAGGAAAAGAGGAAGCATGTAGACACAGCTGTTCTCAGGGCAGCAGGCTTGCTTGCTGCACTGCTGTTGAGATGGGTGGAGCTCTGACAAGGTTATCATGCAGACCAGCCTGAATGGGACTGCAACAAAACATCTCTTGGCCAAGAACCGTCCCTCAATCACCCCACAGTCACTTTCTGGGCTGCCTTCCTTACAGCCACGCTCCAGACTTCATCCCTCCTCCCGAGGATCCCCTGTTATGGTGAGAACACTTCAAATCCTACAACTGTCTTTCAGTAAGTCACCATTTGGTGCACCAGATTGCAGCAAGACAAGCCATCCTTTACATCATCCATGACTTCACCTGGACAGTGTTTGCAGGACAGGGCTCTGGTTCTGGCAAGGGCAAGTACTGAGTGCATATAAACACAATTTTCTCAATGTCTAGTTTTGTCTGCGCCTTATGCTGCCTGAGTCTGGTGCTCTACCACTAGCTCAGGTTTGCATCAGTTCTGCTCTAGACTCTAATGAGAGCTGTATAAACCAGCTCAGTAGGGGCCTTTGTAGAGAGGTGTTTTCATCATCCACTGGCCTGTAACTCATCCCTAATAAACTCTTGTTACTCACCCAAACAAACGTGAATGAGTCATTTTTTGGGCTGCTGGTACCATCCCAGTTTTGGGGACAATCTTACATCCCCCAGAAAAATCCACGTAATACTGCCTCACAAACAGTTCTCAGTCTTGGGAGTTGGGTCTAGGTCAGAGCCTAGTGTCAGAGATGGCTTCTGATAATGTAAGGTTGTGCTGCATGACTGTCCTCTTAGAGAAGACAGAGGTGATATGTTCTGATCCCCTGCTGTGGGTCAGTGGAGGAAAACATGGCAAGGACTTTTACCACACAAATTTATTTAAATAAAAGTGAACACATATGCAGGCTGGTGCCCAAGGGGCAAAGGTGGGGAGGTGGGAGAATGGGAGACAGACAGACAATGGGGGCCAGGAAGAGTCTGTGTGGTACAACTAGGCTGCAGAAGGGAGTGAATATGAAGCCTGGGGCAGTGCTGGGCTTCGGTGCTGAGGCAGGGGCCTTGGTGGGGGAGCCCAGTGCCGGGAGGTCATGTGTACCCTTTGCATGCTCCCTTCTCTCTCCCTGACCCCTGCGCAGCACTGCCTCCTCAGCTTCCCTTCCCCTTCCTCATTTCAGCCTTTCCCTCAACTACTGAGAGAGAAGTCAAAAGACAAAATAAATAAGAATTGGTGAGTCCTGCCCCAGTCTCGGCTCTAGGGAAGGGGGGCCAAGTCAGAAAGACTGCCCCAAGCCCTGCTGTCAGCCCTGGAAAAGAACAGGTAAAGTGCAAGGACAATCCAGTAAGTAAAAATATACCAATGACTTTGTCAAATATACAGCTGTTGGCTGTCAGGGAGCAGGTGGCTGGCTTGTGGGTGACAGTGGCACCCTGGAAAGTGTTGGCCAACACAGCATAGAAACAACGGAAATAAATAGGAGTGGGGAGTGGACAGGGTCCTGGACGTCCCCTGGGCCAGTGTCACTTAGGGGACCCAGACAAGGCCTTATCCTCTCACCTGCCCAACCCCCCATCCCCACTCGTCCGGCTCCCTAATGCTGTGGCACTGACACAAAGCACCCAGCTGGCTGACTGGCTGAAAGGAAAGGACTGTAATGTGGGGGGCAGAGTGGGGGGCAGGGAAACCGCTGTCAGTCAGGGCTGGCGCCTCCCTTAGTACTCGTCCTGGTCTTCTTGTTGGTGTTCTTCAATCTCATCATCCTCAGGGGGTGCAAATCCCTCCTGGAAGTGAAGAGAGAGAGAGAGAGAGAGAGAGAGAGAGAGAGAGAGAGAGAATAAGCCAGCTGGCCAAGGTGAAAGATCAAGCTCACACTCAGCGTAGAAACACGGGCTGAGTAGCCGCTGGTTTAGGATGTTTAGCCTGTTCTCTAGTCTTAGCAGAGTAGTGGGAAGGAGGAGAAGGGAGGCTCACCTCCGTGGCATAGAGAATGCCAATGATGCCCGAGATGACAGGGCTGTTCTCACTTTCATGTTCCTGGCAGATCAGCTCGATGTCTCGCAATTTGCTGAAATAGAAATCTCGTTCTTTCTCCAGCCCATCTACGGTCAGCTTCAAGTCCAGCAGCTGCTCAGGCACAAAGAAATGTTGATGCCAGATGTCCCTGCCATCCTCTTGTCCCCATGTCAACTACCCTTTCCCATGCTACTCACCTGCTGGTTGAGCTCAAGAATCTGGGCATCAGCCTCATGGCCACCGTTTCGGGCTGAGGGGGGATTCTTCCGGAGGATGCAGGGTGGAGCCACATTGCTGAGTCTTCCAGAGGTCTGCATGTTCTTGGGGCCTGTGGGGGACGTCCTCTGTGGAACTGTCCAGAGGACAAGAGTCAGATGAAGTGACACAGCATATGACAGCCTCGTGTGAGGACCATGCAACAGGCAGGCACTCTCCCTCAGGAAGAGCATCTACATGGAGGCCTCCAGTCTTGGCCACATGTGACACTATAGCAACTGTACAGCCCTTTGGCAAGCCTGGGAGCATAAGTGCCACAGGAAGCTAAGGGAAAGGTGATCTCAATACTGGGACCTGAAGAAAGCTTAGCCTGAGGGAGGGATGCAGACACTGGGATGATGAATTTGATGAAGTGGAGGCTGGGAGGGTTCAGGGCCTTCTGTACTGACAGATGAGACCCAGGAGAGCAGTTGATGCAGTCTGTCCTAGCAGAAGCCAAAGCCATCCTCAGTGAAACTCAGCCTCACCCCACCAGCTCTCTCTCAGTTTGGGCTCTGTTTCCCTCTGCTGGGCTGGACCGGTATCTTCCTATCTTCCGCAGTGGAGGAGGGCTCAGGCTCCTCCCCTAGCACAGCCTGCATGCTGTGGCTACTTGCTCTTTAGCGATTGCACGTCCCTAGACAGTGGCTGCTTCTAATGCAAAGCAAGCAGTTCAGTGGGGACAGGCCCAGGCAGGACAGCAGCGCAAACAGAGGAGGCGGCTCTGCTATGACGGGTCAGATGCGGGTAGGGCTGCTCCCTTCTTCCTTGCCACAACCTTGCTGTCACCACAGGCCTTACTGCTTCTCTGATTGCTCCTAGCAACCCAGCAAGGTACCAGCTTTTGGAATAGAGGAAGGCAGGATCAAGCTTGGCAAACTCCTGCTTTTGAGTATCCAGTGGGCAGACGTACACAAGGGGCTTGGGCACTGGCTCCAGGCGTGCAGCCCAATAGATCTGGATAGAGGAGCCATGCCCCATCCAGCTTGAGGCAAACAAGCTAGCTCATGTTATTCAACAGCATCCTGGGTCTCAGCAAGCTGCTACCATGACTGGTGCAGGTGGCTCTCCTCTTAGAACAACTTTTGACGCCCTCTCACCCCCAAATGGGATTCCCCATCTAGGTAAGCAGCAGGTGATGTCATCTGAACTCCGTGATAACAGTCTCCTCCAGACTGGCAGGGCTGGGCCGGTGTCCCGGGGGGCACTCCTGGCTGGATAGCCCTGCCGGCCCAGCCCCCCAAACTCCCTCCACCAGCTTGGGCATGTTACCTGCTGTGCCAATGAGTTTCTTGGATTTGTTGAAGATCTGATCACCTGGGTTAGGAGGTGGTGCTACGTCCTGGCCCTGCCGCGCCAGCAGAGGGTTGTAATCCTTTCCATCATAGTTTGCGTCAAAGAATTTCTTAAACCACTGAATAAACTCAAAATTATCTTGGAATTTTCCTTTCACTAATTTCTCTACGGGAATGATCTGAAATAGACCACATAAGCAGACC
The DNA here is from genome assembly GCA_021653895.1 of Mastomys natalensis. Taxonomy (NCBI): domain Eukaryota; kingdom Metazoa; phylum Chordata; class Mammalia; order Rodentia; family Muridae; genus Mastomys; species Mastomys natalensis. The sequence goes on from JAJTUV010001433.1 coordinate 303,327, forward strand.
ATTTTAACACCTGCTGTGTAGGACTGCCTTCTGCTGTGAGCACAGCAAAGCCAACCCCTAAGCCTCAGCATCGTCTACTTTCTCCATCTGCACCCCCTCCCATGGCACCAAAGTAGACAAGCAGGCTGGCAGCCCCACCAGGGACTCAGGGACATTCCTTTCCTACAGGCACAGGAAAATATCCTGTGGGAGATGGCCTCCCCTGTATGTGAACTGGAGACTCAGGATGCACTCAGGCAGGATGATGAGCTGATATGTAGCAGGAGTAATATATACAACCTCAACATCTGGAGTAGGGCAGGTCCCCAGAGGAGAAAAGAAAGGGAGTGTTGCTGCAGTGGGATGTTAGAGGTTAAGTGCATTCACTGTGTCTTGAGCTGGGTGGACAGCATTCCCTTTGGGGTGTCAGGGGTAGAAAGACATGTGACAGAATGAACTGAGGAGCCCTTGTCACCCTGGCTGGTGGGTCATCTTCTTCCCCAGGGAAACACAGCTCCTCATGGACCCCAGGGGTACAGACACCTACTTTGTCCACACCCATCTTCTTGAAAGCTGCTTGCAGCACCTTGAAGTTGTGGATGTATTCGTGTTCTAGTTTGGCCTGGAACTTGACCTTCCTCAAGTGCACGCAGCCAGGGAAGAGCATGTCCATGAACTGGCAGTAGGCTGCCCCTGTGAAGATGCATAGCTGATGAAGGTACAGCTACCACCCCATCTCCTGCTGGTCCACTTTCCAAAGCCTGGTCCTAGAGTTAGGGCCAGCCCCACTGTGATATTAGATATGATTAGATTCCCCTTGCTTTACAAGACTAACTATGATTAATATTTATGTATTTACCTTTTTGGTGGTGCTAAGGATTAAACCCAGGGCCCTGAAAATATGGAGCAGTACTTTACCACTGAGCTAAATGCCCATCCCCAAATGACTACTTAGTGATCCAAACCATGTACCAGTCCCATTCCAAACACTGACGGACAGGTGATGGCAGATGTCTGTCTGGATGGGAAAACTGACACCCACAAGGGCTGAAGCAGAGAAGAACAGAGAGCTGGGACCCATAGTGGCTTCATGGGACCCCATACTGTTAACTCATGTCTTTACTGTCTGTCCTGGCTCAAGTCACCCAGGAAGGTCCCACCTCTTCTCCACTTCTCCAGCCTCTGTTCCCTGATTTCAGCTCTAAGCGGTCTAAGTACCGTGGCTCGTTCTCTTCCTGTTAATTACAAGTCACACGAGCCTTTCTCTCTTCTCCCTTGGGCCACTCCCTGTCCCAGCCTCCTACCTGAACAGAGTTGTTCGATCTTGGTATAATTGAGGTGTAGAGAGTCATTGACCCATGCAAGCATATCATGGCGACTCAGATTTTCACTGGTCACAGAAGTGGAGTACACATTGACGGCCATACCCCAGCTGCAAAGAAAGAAAAGAGGTGATGTCAGCATGAGGGCTTAGAGTGGAATGGCCCCTGGGGACAGGGAAGCATTCCCCTTATACCAGTCTTGCCTTTCACATAGTGAATGGGTTTCAGTTCATTCCTTAGACATATTTTACTAGCATCTGTGATACCCAGGCAGGCACTAGCAGCTGATGGTCTATGGTACCTAGGCATGCTCTATGAGCAGGCGTGTGATACAAAGTTAACTAAATTTCTGCTTTAGGAGACAGGCAAATCTCAGCACAGTGAGATCAGCAGTTGAGGACTACATGAAGTTCACAGACAGAAAACAAAAGGTACAATCTCTTTGGCTTGGCAAGGTTGTGACTTCAGAGCAGAGATACTGGCACCTAAGAAGAGTACAGATTTTATGGACACACCAAAGAACAGAGTGAAGAGGCACATTAGCCCAAGAACTGGCAAGAGAAAAGGCTCATCTCAAGAACTCCGAGTTGCTAAGCCCTGGGGCACAGGTTTCTGTGTTGAAGCATGATGCAAGGAGATTAGCAGGGACAGATCTAGAAGAGTTTTGCTTACCCTGGGGAAATTCTATTTAGTCAATGTGAAGTCACTGGGAGATTTTAAACAGACAGTAATCTGGCCAGATTTGTGTTCTAAAGCCAGCCAACCTTTTCGTCTCTGCTTTTACACTCCCTATTCCCATGGCCTGTGGTCTGCTAGATGACCCAAAGGCAACTAAATTATTTTTTTCCAGAACTGTCTCATAAAACATCCTTCAGCATGTATATCGCAGAGACTCTAACTACTAGCTCCGGATCAATCGCTCTCATTATGGACTTGTGAGGTCATCCTAACTCCTCAGCTCTGTCTTCTGCTATTGCCCTGTATTCCTCCTCGTTCCTCCACTCTCCCTCCTCTGTGACAGGGCCTTTCTTCCCTCCCTCCAGCTTCCTCATAGTTTCTGGTAGCCACAACTTCCAGGAACTTCCCATGAAGCTTCCAGCCCACCTCCCAAACCCATTCCAATAGTCTTGAATTTATCTAAAAGCAGGCCTGAACACCTGCACCCCAACTTCAAGCTGGCAGTGGTAAAATCACCCTTGGATGTATCTGCCTCTCAAATTTGAACTTGTTGGTAGTGGTAATGTTGGAAACACCTATGAGTCAGTGCTCAATATTTAAAGGCTAGGATGTTTTGCACAGATCATTTGGGAATTCTGAAGTTTTTTTTTCCCCCCCAAATCTTGGGCCAAAAGATCATCCACTCATACAGCTGATGCTGAGGAGAGACATTCACCCACCTCCAGGAGGCAGGCATGAGCACCCGGCTACCTACCATCCCACACAGAGGTCGGCATCAACTGTGCTTTGCTATCACTAAGAAAAGAGGGAACAGCTATTTTTCTAGGTTTAATGTGCAGTGTCTTTGTGAAGGAAGACTATACTGTCCCAATCCCTAGTACCCCATAGGCAGCCATTGTCATTTCCCATACAACCACCCACAACTTGATCTGAAGTCATATGCAAGGCCAAGCACCAGTGCTGTGGGCCAGGGTTGACACACTGAGAACCCGTGGAACAGTAAGTGAATGGGCTTCGGGATTGGGAACAGACTGCCAGAGACAGGGTGAGCGGAGATGCCTCTGGCTCCTAGCTGGCAGAACTTAGTGAGCGGTGAGGTTGGGGAGACTCTGTTTATGAGTAGCACACGTGGTAGAAAGGGGATCCCACTAACATATTTCCCAGAGCTAGAGATGTAGCTCAGTTGGAAGTATCTGCCTAGCACACACATAGCCCTGGTTCTATCTGCAGCACTACATAAAACTCCAGATACGGTAGCACATGGCCCAGCATTGCCTTTCTTCATGCAGCACTGTACATTAAACCTAGAGACATACTCTTCTCTCAGTAGACCTGCTGAATCAGAATCTGACTTTGATCAAGATCCTCTAGGTCAGGCAGATGTGACAAGTCCTCTCAGCCCAGCTGCCTGGCTGGCTCTCCTCAGGCTTCTTTCTATTCCTGACTCTAGGCATCACTACCTAATGGGACCTCATCATATATACTTTTAACTTAAATGGATTTTTCTTTTGGCCTAAAAACCTCTAAAAAAAAAATCCTGTTATTTATTCCTAGTTCTTCCTCCTTTTAAAAATAAGCCCCGTCCTTCATTGTCTGGGGAAGGGAGCCCAGGCAGGGCCCCCGAAGCCAAGAAAAACAAAAAGTGTTATCTTGGGATTTTCTAAAGACCAAGGACCTGGCAACTTCAGATGTTTCCCAGGATAATTTTGACGATGTTTGAGCCAGCTGCCCTGTACTTGACCCCCAAACTCACCACTGAGATGTTTATGTGCCTGCCTCCCTTGTAAGGAGGTGCTAGGAAGCATGGGGTTCCAGGCCTGTCACTTAGGAAAGCTGCTGAAGGGCTGAGTGACACCTCACACCCTTTTCTTATTGTCTTCTGTCACTTTCTGGTTTGGGTCCCCAGCTCCATTCCTGTGTCTGGTGTCAGCATCCTCTACAGAGAACTGTCTTAGAAGCTCACGATGGCACCCTGGGCGGAGCTTACAATGGCGTCCTTGCACTCAAAAAATTGTCAGTGTGCCCATTCCTTCAGTGGCCAGGCTGTGTGATTTCCCTGTGGATTCCACGATAGTTCTTGGTGAGCAGTAATGGTTATGATGGTAGGAGGGAACAGTGAAGACTGGCATTTCTGAGCCTCTAAGGGAGTCCCTGAAGCACCAGCAGGGGCAGCAAACAGCACTGGCAGACACTAAGCTTTTCAAGAGGCAGGAAGGGAAAGAGTCAAGGATGGCATTTTATGTCTATATGTCATATAGGGACTGTGAGGGTTAAAAGCCTGCCTGTACTCAGTGAGTTTACTATCTTATGGGGGAGAGAAGCGTAAATGGTAGAACCAAATGTCTCTGATGTGTGGCTACAGGGAGTCAAGAGAGAGGCTCGCAGTTCAGAGATGGGTGGACTGAACGGATCTAAGCATGAGGCTGGCCAGATTCTGAAAGGCCTGTGTGTTCTGTTGGGCTGGGTGTAGTGGGCATACGCTACTCTGGTGGCGGTCAAGAATGAGCCTTTCTTATGTATGACTTATTTCTTCAGGAGGTCCCTGGGGCTGTTTTGTCTCTAGGCTCATGGGGAAGGATGGTCCTAGGTCCCCTGACACTCTGACAGGCCCAAAAGGGTTGGGACTTCTGGGGTGGTTCAATTCTTAATTGACCAGGTAATTCTTCAGTCAAATTATGGATTTGTTTCTGTGGAATAGGTAAGACTTTCAAAGGCTGGTCATTCAAGACAAACAGGGACAAAGGTCGTATACCCTATTCCTCAGTCTATGTCCTTAAAGGGTCTTCCAGCCTGAGAGAGGCCTTGAGCTGCTGTGGAGCCAGACCTGCTGAAGGGTTAGGCCCATTCCATGTGTTTCAGGGCTCCTCACCAGGAGAAGCCAAGCATGTGTGTGCATGTCTGTTATATATACAAATTAGCTATCTCTCTGTTTCTATATTCATCCATCCCACATTTTTTTTAAACCCAGGTGATTGTGAGGTAGAACAATCTTCATCTTAGCAATATCAAAGGCTGGAATAGTGGGATCTATCTATCTGTCTGTCTGTCTTCTTTTTACCACCTCTCTTGAGGGAAAGTGTTAGCCCCTCCTCCCTAGTTTCCCTGAAGTTTAAGACACACCCACTCCCAGAAGTGACCAAGAACTATAGGACTACTTGAGAAATGCCCAGGTCTCTGCAGCCTGGTCTGATTATCTCCCACACTGTCAGTGCCCAGTGATGGGGGAGCATTTCCCACACTTGTCAGGAATGTGAATGTAGGGTCCTCAAGAGGCAACAGAGCTTGTTAGAAAAGAGTTGATAGAGCCAGGCGGTAGTGGCACACGCCTTTAATCCCAGCACTTGGGAGGCAGAGGCAGGCGGATTTCTGAGTTCAAGGCCAGCCTGGTCTACAGAGTGAGTTCCAGGACAGCCAAAGGCTATACAGAGAAACTCTGTCTCGAAAAACCAAAAAAAAAAAAAAAAAAAAAAAAAAAAAAAAAAAAAAAAAAAAGAAAGAAAGAAAAGAGTTGATAAAACAAACAGTCCCTTGAAGGGCTGAGTAACCAATCATGCCTGCTCCCACGTGGGCCTCTGTGAAAGAGCAGACACTACCACAACTAGAGTGGCTCTTGCAGGTGTCTGTGCTCTCTGCCCTGGCTAGGTGCATCCTGGTTCAGGACTCATCTGACCCCGTGCATGGAAACAGACATGCCAGCAGGTGGCACTCAGGTCCTTGAACTGCCTCAGAAAAAAAGAGAGAGCAGGGGTTGGGAGTGGGGTGGGGAATGAATCCGACCATCTTTCCCCCCAGAAGAAAGCCAATTTCCACCCAGATCTGGAAGCAGGTAGAACAGGATACCTGTCACCTCAGAGCCAGGTCAGCTGGAGTGGCCTAAGCATGGATCACATTCTGGGCTGAACCTAGCCACATGCTAAATGTATCAACTGTGATGATGGCCTTTTGAATTGAGGATTGACTTATGCCCAGCAGCCAATTGCTGGGGCAGAGGTGCATAAAGTACTGGTCCAAGCATTCGGTTTCCAGTGGAGCAGCTGCCTGGATGGCAGCAGTGTCACGGACTGCAGACACTCTGAATGATCCACACTTCTCACAAAGACCTCTTTCTCTCCCTTTTGAGGGCGGTAGGCAATGACCAGGGGCCATAACTGCAGGCTCTTGAACTCTGTCCTCATCTCTCTACCGACATTCTTGTCACAAGGTGACTGTCAGGAGAAATATCTCCTTACTGTGTTATGGAGCGTTCCCTTCCAGGTTAGCTAGGGACTCTAGGGTTAGATCAACATGTGGTCTTGGGAAAAACCTGCTTTTCAGGATCTTGACTCCTGCTACTAGGTCTAGAGTCAGAAAGAAGATCACTAGGAGGTATAATCTGTGACTTAGTGCTAGTCATTGTCTGAGGCAGGGTCCTCAGGGGGCTGTCACAGGCAAGGAGGGGTGCCCACAGCTGGGGTGGGAGGTGGAGCTTCTGTTTATTCTGCTGGCTGAGGCCCCCAAAATGGCCCCCAAGAGCAACTCTTGATATCTCGTGGTCAGAAGGGGTTCCTAGAGGGCTGGTGAGGTAGTTCAGTGAGTAATGGCTGAATGCCTGATAACCTAAGTTTGATTGCCCACATGGTGGCAGGAAAGAACAGACTCTAAGTTGTCCTCTGACTTCCAAAGATGTGCTGTAGTGTGCACACGCCCATGTGTGCCCCCACCTCCAAATAAACAATTCTTTTAAAGAAGGGTTTCTATAGACCCTCGGTTCCTTCTCAGGGACTCCGTGGTAGCTCTGTGCTAGCAGCTACATCTTTAAATCCCAAAGGTACTATGTCTAAATACCTCTAAGATCTCTTAGTTTAGTCTTTAATCGCCTTACCACTATCCTAATTACATTTCATTTTGGCTTTCTGTTTCAAAATCTTTAATGGATATATACCTTCCACACATGTCTCAAAGACAATACAGGGCTCCAGTCATTTCTAATCTCTAGGGATTTCTCCCATATTCAGCCTTGTTCTGGAGAATTCTCTCTGCAGGTCCCAGCCCTCAATTTCTCAGTGTAGCTATGAACTACACACAGTTTCTAACCCCACAGTTTGGTACTTCTGACATGACACCATGTCAGCTCCAAAATTTTTGAAGGAGCCTGGATCTCTAGTCAGAGCACCTGGACTCCAATCCTGACTCTTCCATGTTCTATTTCAGGCCTTACTTTTCTGTATTTATGAAATGTGCAGTGTTGCTTCCACCGGAGGGAGCTGGTGAGGGCTAAGCGAGTTAGGTATGTACAAAGCACAGAACACAGACAAAGCCGGGTGCTCAGTATTTGCTAAGTGTCGCCGCCGCCGGTATTACTGGGAAGACAAGAGTCCAAGAGCACCCACTGCAGAGCCAGCAGCCTGCACACAGTCAGTTTTCAGAGACTCTAACAGTAGTTTAGAAGATATCTCAAAACTGTTCTGTTCTCTGCCCTGCTGCCTGGGGATAACTATCCGGACCTCTGACATGATCCATTCCCAATTCCTGGTTTCCCATATATCTGCTTTTTGCTGCTGTTTTTGAGACAAAGTCTCACTATATAATCCCAGATGGACTGGAACTCACTCTGCAGATCAGGCTGGCTTTGAACTCACAGAGATTCAACTGCCTCTCTGCCTCCCAAGTACTGGGATCAAAGATGTGCACCATCAGGCCCAGCTCTCTCTCTCTATGTCTGCTTTCAGATGGCATCCTACCTTGAAGGAAAACTCGAACAGAGGCCGTGAGACCTGAGAAGAGAGAATTCTGTGGATCCTGCCAAAATAGCTCCACTCCTGACTTGGGGCTATGCCCATTGTCCCTGGGCTACCCCTTCCTCTCAGGCCAAGGGGGCTGAAATCACCTGCCTGTAAAGACTGCAGAATTGCTACCCCAGCCCCATTTGGCTCATACACCCATGCTTTTCTGGAGATGCATGGAGATAATGTGTGCCAGTAGGGATGGAGGGCTCTGAGGGGCGCAGAGGCAGAGGGTTCTGCCAGCGGGTCACAAAGCCCTGGCATGCCTAGCCAATCACCTCCTTCTCATGGCTGAGGGAGAACATGACTCACAGAGAGGATCAGTGTGGAAAAGCTGGGTTAGTGACAGCAGATGTGGGAAGGGAGTGAGTGGTTCACCGGTCTGCCCTGTGGGGCAGGGGGTGGCACATGCACTAGCCTGGCAGATCAGCACGTGGTCTGGATGGTGGCAGAGGCACAGGGGAACCAGCGCTTCTTCAGGAGTCTGTCCACAATACTTCTGAACCTCATAGCTCTTCCCCTAGACCGTGAGCTCGGTTGAGGTCTCAGCACCGGGTAATGAATGGGTCTGTCTTGCCAAATAGGATTTGAATTCTTCCAGAGGTTTCTCTGGGATGGTCACTGTCTAGGGAAAGGTGTCTTTAGGAGAGTCACAGTGAGGCTGGCTGCTCTATCTGGTCATAACTCAAAGGGTTAAGGGAGAGTCAGGCATGCAGAAACAGCTACTCATTGCTAAAACTAACCCTTTTAATAAGGCATATCTGGGTGGGCAGGGAGAAAGCAAACCATTTCTTCCTAAAGGCTTTTCTCTGGATATCTCCCCCCCCGCCCCCCACTCTGAGACAGAGTCTCTCTGTGTAGCCCTGGCTGTCCTGGAACTCACTCTCTAGATCAGGCTGGCCTTGAACTCAGAGATCCACCTGCTTCTGCCTCCCAAGTGCTGGGATTAAAGGAGTTAGAGGTGTGTATCACCACACTAGGACACTTATTTATTTTTTGAGACAAAGTCTTTTTATATTTGATGTGGATAAGTATTCTGCCTGCATGTAAGTCTGTATACCATGTACATCCCCGTATTACATGAAGAGGGTGCCAGATTCCCTGTAACTAGGGTTACAGCCTGTTGTGAGCCATCATGTCAGTTTTGGAAACTGAACTGAGGTTCTCTGCCAGAGTAGCAAATGCCTGTAACCACTGAGCCATCTCTCCAGCCCCACTAACGCTCTCTTTTTAAGCCAACGAAACTCCATGGAGCCATCATCAAACCAATGCTCCTGAAGGCTGTGGTGCAGTAAGAAATGGGTCTTCCTGCCTAGACAGCCTGGGAAAGAGGCTTTTTATGACTGAAGAACCAACACTGTGATGCTGTTGAGTGTGGGGCTAGTTGGAGGTTAGAAGACACTGCGGTGAGGACCAAAGGGTGCATCACCCTGGGAGCTGAGCGACTTTGAGAATCATCAACATATTCAATGCACGGTTTTCTGACCCTGACTTCTGCTCAGGATCCTGGGAAGCAGAGGGCAGGGACAGGCTTAGTTCTTTGCTGCCTAGTTGCAGGTCCTTGCAGAAAGACACAGTACCTTTCTCTTCCTTGTTAGTGTGGGCCTAGGATCCTGGTTCTGGACTTAGCAACAGCTGCTAAGTGTGACTCTGTTAAGTGGCAAGAAAGGTATCACTAGGGTGCGGGGGCAAGGCTCAGAAAGATGGTTTTCTGTGTCCACTCCAAGGAAGTGCTGCTGGCTACAGGTAGAGAGGAAATGTCAGCTTGGTATCTGGCTACATATACAGTACAAAGCCTTGGGACTCTCAGCATAGATTTGAGTCTTCCCAGAAGAGAGAGCAGTTCTCCAGGCTACTCAGAGAATGATTTCAGGATGGGTCTGGAGAAGAACCTGGCTACATTCCATGATTGTCTTTCCTCCTAGCAGGTCAGGGAGACAGATAGCTGGCCCATTGAAGATGGCCTAAGGACAGGGAATGGAGCTGCACGAGATGCTGGGACATATTGGGAAGAGAACATTCCTCTTTCCAGAGCCCTATTGGGTCTGGCATATCCTTTGTGGCTCTCCATGCTCCCAAAGCCTGTCCATGTCTCTGGGAACACATACAAACCATCCATGTTCCTTTATGTTCTTTTAAAACTATATTTGGGCTGACAACATGGCTCATTGGGTAAAGGTGCTTGCAGCAAATCCTGATGACCTGAGTTCAGTCCCTGGGACCCACAAAGCGGAAGGAGAAAACCAACTCTTCTAAATTACCCTCTGATTACTAACATATGCCATGGCATTACACACGCATGTGCACAGACATACATGTACGCACACACCCACAAGTTAAAAAAACAAAACAGAACATGTCTTCTGCTTTGAGGCCTATGGTGGTCAGTAAAGACAGTGTTAAATTCTTGGCCTTCTCTGGTGCTGGGTTTTATGAACTGATCAGTATGTTTCTTCTGGGCTCAGCCCTTTATCTGTTTTCTTCTTTCTTTCCCTCCATTTGTGTCCTTTAGACTTCTCCCAGTTTTATTCCCTCACCCCTTTGACAGGGTATAGGCTACTCATTTATCCCCAGCCTTCCTACCAGACAGTCTGCCATAAAGCTGCCATAAAGCTGTCCAGAACAAGCCTAAGACTCAGTTTTGTTTGCATCAGTCCTCTGTCCAGCCGGTCATCATTCCAAATTCATGAACCCAGCACTCCATCATCTCCGCCTACCTTAAAGGACTAATTTCAAATGGAGACAGATCCCACACAAGGAACAAACGCACACTGGTGAGATCCCAGAAGGCCTGCCTACATTTCTGCAGTGTCTCTCCTGGCCTATCACAGGCCCTGAAATGCCTATGAGAGAACCACTCACTTCTCCCCCAAGGTCTTAACCACCAAGTCAGTTCTGAATGTGAAGAAATGGAAGCTCTGGATTCAAGAGATTTGGCCACAATCATGATCAACTACTGGTAAAGTTAGGGCTGAGCCCAGGCATCCAGATCCCAGCTCCTTCCAACACCATCACACTGACAGGAAGAGAGGGCTGATGTTTGCATAGCTGCAGTGCAGAATGCTGTTCTCTAGTTTCACTCTCTGAATAAGAGAAGGAAGGAATTCCAGAAGTTGTTTCTCCTCCTCCTCCTCTTCCTCTTTTCCTCCTCCTCCTTCTCCTCTTCCTTCTCTTCTCTCTCTCCCTCTGTCTGTCTCTGTCCTCTGTTCTGTCTCTGTCTCTGTTTTCTGTCTCTCTCTCTCTCTCTCTCTCTCTCTCTCTCTCTCTCACTCTCTCTCTAGTCTACTGTTTCAGTCAAGCCCCCTTGAAACCCTGGCATCATTTTAAGACGTGGTCTTGTCTTTAAGGAGTCTTTGGTTTGATTAAAGACATAAAGCCATTCATAAAAGAACCAGATACCTCATCACCAGAACAGTGCATCTGGCTTCCAGGCACCCCAGTGCAATAGGAAGATGGGTAGGGACTTGGGAGGCAGGCAATTCTCAGGGAAGGTGGTCCACGAGTTGGGCCTGTAAAAATGGCAGGGTGTCAGAAAGTAGTGAAAATAGGGGCATGGGGAGCATGTTTACTGTCACTTTTATTTGACTGAGCATGAGACCTGTGAGTAAGTCTTGGAGGAATGTTAGGGTGTGCCAACAAAGGAGAGGAGGCTGGGCCAGGTGGAGGAGTCTCAGGAGCCAAGGGAGGGGCTGTTTTTCAGGAGCAGGGTGGCCATCCAGTTAATGATATGACCAGAACTTAATGGAGTGGTCATTAGACTGCACAAGAAGGAGTGGAGGAATGCTGAGTTGTTCTATGGGACTGGAGGGACACAGGCTAGACCTGCCTGTGGGAGTGTGGGGGTGCAGACTAGACCTGCAAGTGACTAGGGAGTCCCAACCAGATGGAGTTTGTCCTCAAGGCACTTGTGTCTGCAGCAGACAAGGGAATGGCAGCCTGTGGAGCAGTAGGACCAGATGCCCTCAGTTAACATTTCAAGGGCAGTACAGATGAAAGGCAGACTTGTACTCCTTGGTCTGACACTCTCCACGTTCCTTAGGAACTCATGGTCTACTCACTCTAAGTCAGCTCTACATCTCCTCTGTGCAAGGAGGCTCAGGACGTGGGGACATGGCTCCTGAAGCTTTAAACACTGGATCAAGAAAAACAGGAAGAGGCAGGAGGGTCACAAGTCCAAGGCCTGCTTGGGCAACTTATCAAGACTGTCTCAAAATAAGGGAAGGAAGGAAGGAAGGAAGGAAGGAAGGAAGGAAGGAAGGAAGGAAGGAAGGAAGGAAGGAAGGAAGGACAGGGCTGAGGATATGGCTCAGTTGTAAGGCCAGTTGACTTGTACCCCAGAAGATTGAGGGGGAATGTTACTAAAAGTCTACTTGAAGTTGAATATTTAATAAAGAATGATTTTTGTAAATATTTATTTTTGATTTTTATGTCTCTGTGTGCCCTAAGTATGCTACCTGTGTACCTGGGGAGGTCAGAAGAGGGCATCAGGTTCCCTGGAGCTGCAGCTTAGCGGTGGATATGAACCACCTGATACAGGTGCTGGAAACCAAACCAGGGTCCTCCTTAAGAACCACCAGCCTGGGAGCACACAGGGAGGGACCATGGCTCCAGCTGTGTATGAGGGGAGGATGGCCTTCTCAGGCATAGGTAGGAGAGGAGGTCATTGGCCCCGTGAAGGCTGGATGCCCCAGTGTGGGGGAATTCAAGGGTGGGGAGGTGGGAGTGGGTGGGGCACATCCTCATAGAAGCAGGAGGAGGGGGGTGGAATAGGGAGTTTCTGGGTGGGGGGGAAATGGGGAAAGAGGATAATATCTGAAATGTAAATAAAATACCCAATAAAAAAATAAATTAAAAAAAAAACCCAAGAAGCATTTCCAATCATGGAACCATCTCTCCAGGCCAGAAAAAAATAATGTTTTGAGTATTAATTCAGTGTTATTTAGCTGTTTGGTTCATTACAAGCCCCTTTGATTTTAAGGGAAATTAGTGTAAGAAGACAATGAAAGTGATTGCCGGGACCACAGAAGAGCATCCACCATATTCCTCAGGTAATACTCCACTGGCCACAGCTGAAGCAAGTACTGCACATGCACAGGCTGCATGCCAGCCACAGTGCAAGCCATGTGGCCTCCAGGAGCCATGAGACCCAGGCTGGGCGCCGGAGGAAACCCAGGTAAAGGTGGGAGGTAGACAAGCTCGAGAGAAGTGACCAGGGGAGATCACTCAGCTGATTAAGCTGCCTTTTCTGCTAAGAAGCTTCAGAGGAAAGGCTGTGTTTGGATTGAGGGTTAGAGGAAGGGAAATGAGTCGGGGAGAGCGTGGACAGCCAAGAGTCTACCCAGCATGCATGTGCGGGCCAAAGGGAGGATGAAAAAGGGCCAAACACCACATCACCAGAAACTCTGGGTGCCAGAGACAAGGGGGACATTCTCTAAAGAGTTTTTGTTCTTGTGAAATTATTTTCTTTGTGACTATGATATATTGTTCTGTAATAATACAAAAGTACTGGTAACAATACTACAATTAAGACGGCAGCCCTTCCCCCAACTGAAATCCTTACAAGTGATCATAGCATAGAAGTTTAACTCAGTGTACAACTTTTTTTTTTTTTTCTTTTCTCGAATACAAGGATTCTCAGTGCTGCATGTACACTTTCAATATCTTTAAGTTTTTCTTTTAAAAGTGATTGAAATGGAAATTCCAAGTGCTCAAAGCAGCATTCTCAATTTTGTAAGCTTTTCACTTTAAAGTAGGTTAATATGAAATTACAAACAAAAGGACATTATGTCCTATAGATTCATCTTAAGGTTTTGATTTACCCGCTTGTGTGTTATCTAGTTTGTCCCGTTGCGTGATAAATATCTTGGCAAAAGCAACTTAAAACTATTTGGTTCACAGTTGAGGCTATAGCCCAACACTGAAGGGAAGTCAAGGCCCCAGGAACTGGAAATAGCTCGTTACATCCACAGTCAAGAGGAGAGACGGAATGGATGCAAACATGCTTGTACTCAGCCTGATTTCTTTCATTCACACAGTTTAAAGTCCTAGGGAATGGTGCCACCCATCGTTGGTGGGTCTTGCTGCTTGTAGGTTAACAAGCTAATCTCCCAGACATGGCCACAGGCCAGCTCCATCTAGATAATACCTCACCGAGACACTTTTCCTAGTAATTCTAGACTGTGTCGAGTTGAGAATTAAAAACAACCATCACATACTTCCTTAAACTACAAGCTGGAACACAGTCCCAATATTCAGAGTAATCACAGTACTTCAGGGACAGAGGCAGAAGGATTAGGAGCTCTGTGCATAGTGAGTTTATGGTCCTTCTGGGCTATGTGAGACCTTGTCTCAACCAACCAACCAGAAAACCTCCCCAAAAACCAACTAAAACAAACAAACAACAAACAAAAAAACTAAAGGGGCAGGGTGGTGGTGGCGCACACCTTTAATCCCAGCACTTGGGAGGCAGAGGCAGGCGGATTTCTGAGTTCAAGGCCAGCCTGGTCTACAGAGTGAGTTCCAGGACAGCCAGGGCTACACAGAGAAACCCTGTCTCGAAAAACCAAAAAACAAACAACAACAACAACAAAAAAAACAAAAAACAAAAAAAAAAACACCAACAACAACAACAAAAACAACCTAAAGGGACAGCTTTTCCTTTGTTTCCAGGGCTCTGAGCAAAGCTCAGTCCCACCCACTGGCATTCTTTGCTCAGAGTATCAGGGTCCTTCAAACACCTGTTCAAAGTACAGGAGGCCCTTCTCTGTTAAGCTTTTGTCTGTTTTAGTTTCCCTTAGTCCTGGTTTAAGAGGGTATTGTTCAAGGTTGTGTAGAAGTTAAGAGGCACGTCATTTCGAACCTCATTAGATCCAGCCCTAAGGACTCAAGGGGTAACTGGATAGCGTCACTTGGTCCTCTAACTGTCTCTCACAACATTTTATTCATGCTGGGGAAGTGGTAGTGCACATCTTTAGTCCCAGCACTCAATAGGCAGAGGCAGGCGGATCTCAGAGTTAGAGGCCAGCCTGGTCTACAAGCATGAGTTCCACGATGGCCAGAGCCACACAAAGAAGTCCAGTCTTGAAAAACAAAACAAGCCGGGTGGTGGTGGTGCACACTTTTAATCCCAGCACTTGGGAGGCAGAGGCAGGCAGATTTCTGAGTTCGAGGCCAGCCTGGTCTACAGAGTGAGTTCTAGGACAGCCAGGGCTATACAGAGAAACCCTGTCTCAAAAAACCAAAAAAAAAAAAAAAAAAAAAAAAGCAAAAACAAAAAACAAAACCATTTTGTTCATGTTCAAGGTCCTTGAATTAAACACTATAATTTAAAATATTTTTTGGTAAAATCATGCCCTGGCCCTGAGTATTATTGTTTTTAAATGTGCTGATTTAATAAAATTGATATTTATTGTTTTAATTATTTTTTGATGACTGATAACTCATTTCCATGTTATGACCCACACATTTGCTCTTCTGTGAACTGCTTCTGGCTGCAGTGTTTGAGAGGTAATGACATCTAGCAACTCTCTGGGAATCTGTGTGGTCACTAACATCTGGAAATCCTGATGATGGATTCTCACAAGTCATGCCTCCTGAGCCAACTCTGCACTGACCTCGGATATATCGGATATATCCTCAGTACTAAGGTTCTCATTATTCCATGAGTTTAATTTGAAGCATATGACACTAGAGGTGTCCTTACTGAAGGTTTTGAAAATCCATAGAAGGCTAACAAACAAGCAGAATAGTCCTGCTATACTGAAAAGGGGGAGGGGCTCATTTGGTACCAACACAATTTACCAGGTACAACACAATTACTAGGAACCAAGGAAAAGATGAGAGATTCCTCTCTTAAATTTTTGTCTAGGAATAAAAGGTTGCATGGGGAAGGCTGAGCTCAGAAAGAGAAAATGACTTAGGATTTCTAAGTCATTCTTGTGAGTAGCGGACAGAACCCAGAGAACTAACTTAAATTGAAAACTACCAAGATGGACAGCCTTGCAGTGTGGGGCATATGCCAAGGAATATTCTGGTACCTTCAGCTGTGCACACAGGCAGTGTGGTCTATGGAAAGAAAGGCCCTGAGAAGGACTCCATGAACTCTCCTGCTCTGCCTTCTCGGAGCCCCAGTGCCCTGGCGTGGGTGGCCTCTCTAAGGTGGAAGTTCATACTATCAAACACAAGTGCCTTTTAGCCAGTGCTGTGGGCTGTAAGCAAGGACACCAGAACAGACAGCCATGGAAGAGGGAGTGTAAATGGCTAATTTAGGATACAAACTCAACTTTATATAACTTAAAGTAACCTGTCGACTGACTTTATGAAGTCAAGGATTAGGTAGTGTGGTAGCCACACAGAACTTGACTTTGCTCAGTTCAGGTTAGTAATGGTTACAGGCCAGAGGTTGATGCAATTTTGACACAGTTAAGTACTCACTAGTTAATATGTATTTTGAACAGTGGTGATGCCTGGAGTAATTTGCTCTTTTATTTCTCAGGAAATTGCAGCATGTCAAAACAACTTAATATGATTCAAACAGCCCTGGAATCTACTGACACCACCTTCTCAGCCTCCTGTCTGTTCCTCCACCTGCCACCCCCACTCCCCTGCTCCTTGCTGCACACACACAAAAACATCAGTTCTCCCGCTAAGCTCCACCCAGCTCCCTGTCACAGACAATGACAGAAACTGGTCAGGTTGCCTTCCTGAGTTGGTATGACAGGATGTGGGACAGCTATTTCAAATGAGGCCACATCCCAAGTACAGACATATCTACCCAGGTCAGGATGGCCTGGGATCAGGACTAAGATGAGATGCAGACAAGACTTCAGAGCCAGATGTGTTAGCATACAACCTGGAATCCCAAGACTTGGGAGGCAGAGACAGGAGAACTAAGGACTGCTGCAATCCGAGGCTAGCCTCTACAAAACGCGTTCCAGGCCAACTAGGGCTATGTAGAAAGACCCCAACATTGCCGGGCAGTGGTGGCGCACGCCTTTAATCCCAGCACTTGGGAGGCAGAGGCAGGCGGATTTCTGAGTTCGAGGCCAGCCTGGTCTACAGAGTGAGTTCCAGGACAGCCAAGGGCTACACAGAGAAACCCTGTCTCGAAAAAAAAAAAAAAAAAAAGAAAGACCCCAGCTCAAAAAAGGGAAACAAAAGAGCTTTCAGCATAAGGCGCAGGTGAGGGAGGCTGGAGACTGTACCACGTGCCTGCAGCTGCACTCTAGATGCCAGTGGACCAGAGGAGACTGCCCAGGGCCTTCAGCTTCCTGAGAGGCTGGTGGGCAGTTCAGAGTGTGGTCAGGGCTGAGGCAACGTGAATCCATAGTTAACAGTCATAAGACCTAATGACAAACTTTAAAAAAAAAATCTATTGCTGAAGGTCTGAGGAAATGTCTCTTAACACGATGGGAAGAGAGAAACACTACAGCCTTGCCTTTAAAAGTTTGACATGTATTTATTTTGTTCCTGTGTGTGTATGGCTGCATGAGTCACGGTCCACGTGTGACGTTCAAAGGACAGCCGTGAGGACTCTGTCTGGACCCACCCGTGTGTGGTGATCTCAGGGATGGGGTTTAGGCCGTGAGGCTTGGCAGAGGGGCCTTTACAGCTGCAGCTCACCGGCACACTCCTGCCTGCTCTCGAGGGCAATCTGGTTAAAAAAATGAATGGAATCAAAAGCCTTTACACCTTAAATAGACCCTCTGATCTTAATTCCATGTCTAGGAATTCTATAATAAATCAGTAATTATGGCTATGTCCAAACTTTAGGCATTTATTTTATTTACTTATTTCAAAACATTATTTCATATAGCTCCCTCTGACCTTCACTGTGTAGCTGAGATGGGCTTTGAACTCTGCACCCTCCTGGCTCGGTCTCCAGGGTGCTGAGTTTGCATATATGCCCCACCATACCCTGCTTTAGGGATAAGCATATTTATAATCATGAAAAAAAATAGCAACATAAAAGCTCAATAGCAAACTGTTAAACACATCACAGTATATCTAAACTACATTACTTAAGAGGATTCTTCCAGATGTGTGTACTGAGTCCTCAGCATCAGAATCTGCTGACTCAGCAGCCATTTTTCTTTCTGGTCTGTTTCCATAAAGCGACCAGGAATGGAGACCCGTGCTTCCCCAGCCTCTCTTAGAGCTGAGTTAGGAGGTAGCACAGCAGCATACGAGAGCTGGAAGGTCCTTAAGTTCTTTTACCAGCCTCAGCTTCCTTCTTCCAGATTCCCGGCATGTGAGCAAAGTGCTCCCCTCAACACACACCTGCTCACTGCCTCTTGCTATTCCTTACATCAAAATTGCTGGGGGCTAGAGGGATGGCTCAGGGTTTAAGAGGACCAGCTGCTTGATCAGGTGACCGGAGCTTGGTTTCCCCACCCACATCAGGCGGCTCACAACTGTCTGTAAGTCTAGGAAATCCACCATCATCATCTGGCTTCCTTGAGTAATCACATTTACTCGGAGACTAAATTTAATACACAGCAATATGAGTAACACATAAAACTAAAAAAAACCCACAAACCAATCCTGACGGACTGGTGAGACTCGGTAGGTAGAGGCGCTTGGCCTCTAAGCCCTACAACCTGAGTTTGCCTTCAGGACCTCCAGGAGGAGAGAACAGACTTCTGCAAGTTGTCCTCTGGCCTCCCCACAGTCATGCTGTGGCATGTGTATGCCACCCAATAAGTACTGAAATGTTTTTTAAAAGGTCCCAGAAAGACAGGTGAAGCATACACTTTAGGGGTGGTACTACTGGAACCAAACAACAAATGGGAGAGTCATAAAAGGATGTGCTCTACAACTTGAATTGTTCTGACTATGGTGAAGTTATAGGGGAGTTTTACTTTATTCTTTAGATTTATTGGGTTAGTCAGGCCGTGGTGGCACCCCAGCACTTGGGAAGCAGAGGCAGGGGGATCTCTGAGTTCATCTACGGAGTCTACAGAGTGAGTTCCAGGACAGCCAGAGCTACACAGAGAAATCTTGTCTTTAAAAACGAAAAAATAATTTTTCTGAAATACATACATATATATGTAGCTGGGTGCCATCCACAGGATGAGCCAGCCTCCAGGGCCCCACGTATCACCAGGGCTCAGGACTCTTCCTGTGTCCTGTTTCTTGCTCCTTAGTTGCAAGCCTTATTGCCTGTGCTCTGTATCTCTGCTTCTCACTCAAAGGAGTCAAATTACACAACCTATCTGAAAGTACCAAACACAAAGTGGGACAAAGCAAAGGTACATTTCATAGTGTGTCTCTTTAACTCTTCCACATTTTGTTTAATAAAAGATTATAAGTGTGTGTGTGTGTGAATGTGTGTGTGTGTGAAGTATGTGTGTATGTGAAGTATGCGTGTATGTGTGTGTGTATGTATGTGAAGTATATGTGTGTGTATGTATGTGTATGTGCATGTGTATATGTGTGTATGTGTGTGTGCATGTGTGTGTATGTCTGTATGGTGTGTGTGTGTGTGTGTATGCGCACATGCGAGTACTCCCATGTGTAGGGGTTATCCTTTGCTGAAGAAGACTCCTGTCTTTCAACATCCCTTTGGTTCTCAAAACTGTCCAAGGATTCCAGACACAGGAGCTCCCAACTTGGGACCTCTGGGTTTCGAAAAGATCAAACACATTAATACGAAGTACATATGGTACAGAGGTGACAGGCAAGAAAGCAGGCCAGGAAGGCTTGCTATGGCACTATCCCCATTGTCTCTCCACTGTCCTTTATCTTCTATGACCTGGATATCAGTGGTCTTCAGAGGGGCCTCCTGAGCCTCACCTGGGGAACTTTCTACCACACACATACCCTCCAGCAAGAGGCTCAGTGTTTGAAAAGGTCTGATTCTGCCTTCTCCATGGTCTGCTGGACAGACACCCTTCCCCCTAATCCCACAACTAAGAAAGAGCTTTGGCTTCCTACTTTAATTGGGATTTGGTGTGATTACTGCCGCCATTTATTTTGATGCGCTAATTGTCCCAGTAAGACCCTTGGTAGGGCCTTACTTATCTGTGAGTAATCCAGCTGCCTGCTGGGTTTCAGACATGGCCCACTATTTCTCCAGAAAGTCCCAATTTCCTTCTTTAAATATCTGTTTTATTGCATTGATATTTTGCCTGCACATGTCTGTGTGAGGGCACAATATCCCTGGGAACTGGAGTTACAGATAGCTGTGAGCTGCCATGTGGGTGCTGGGGATTGTACTGAGTCCTCTGGAACAAGAGTCAGTGCCCTTAGCCTCTGAGCCATCTCCCCAGTCTCCCTGACTCCTGTCCTCAATTTCTGACACAGTGGTAGGATGTTCTAGGCCAATGGAGTTTCCTAGTTCCAGTCTTGAGATGACATTTCTCTAACCATTCCTGGACTTTTGAGAGGTGGCTGGAATCCAGTGTGAAGACTTCACACCAGTGTTTATGAGGACTGCGCAGCAAGGCCAGGGAAGAGCCCCTGTGACCATGACTCACGGCAGAGTGCTCTCTACTTCTGGTCTAACAGGTGTGTTGGACATACCCTGTATTTACTGGATATGAGTAGCCATTACTACTTGGCAACAGCAAAGCAGAGGAGCTTTGACTGAGATCATCTGGCTGGTCACGGTACATTTTTTCCATAATTTGCCCTTACAGCCAGGGCCTGTTAACTCCCCACACTAAGATGTATTTACTTGCTATACAAGGGTCACCTGTCAGGAGAAACGGTGCCATGTGCTATAGATATGACTGATACAGTTCCCCATAGTCACCAAGCAGCACCGACTTAACTCACAAATGAAAAACAACCTACAGACCTGGAGAACTAGTACAGCACAATGTGGAACCTGGCTGTTGTGACAGTTTGGAACAGAAGTGGAGGTTACTACAAAATCTAGAAAAGACGAGAGTAAAGCTGTATCAGAGAAATTCTGACACTGTCCATGGACTAGCACTCTCAGCTGGAACTGATCTTCTGGTCACTATGATGATGGTGGAAGGCACAGACTAGCCACAGTGTGGATGACACATCATTTCTTAACGTCTCCCAACTCTATGTGCTCTCAGCTCCTCTTCACAAAGCAGGCTCTGATTACTTTTCTGATGTTCAAGGCCCCACAATATAGAAAGTGTGCCCCTGCTATATTACATTGGATCTCCAGCATGTATGTGCCTGGGAAAATAACTGCCAGTGTCCTCAGGGCCCTGTGGCCTTCAGAACTGATCATGAAGTCGTCAGACCTGAGCTTTGTCAGTTTCCTTGGAACACAGCATGCAACTAAATATTATGCTTTAAAATTACATTTATTTTGTGTGTTGTGTGTGTGTGTGTGTGTGTGTGTGTGTGGTACACCATAGCAGGCTTGTGGCAGTCAGAGGACAAACTTGATGGAGTTGGATCTCTCTGTCATGTGAATCCTAGGATTGACAAATTCAGAGTCAGGTTCGGTTGCTATGCTGCCTGGTCTATGTCAACTTGACACAAAGTAGAGTCTTCTGAAAGGAGGAATCTCAATTGAGAAGATGTCTCCATACGATCTGGCTGTGGGGAAGAGTCCAAACCATTGTGGGTGTTTCTACCCCTGGGCTGGTGGACCTGAGTTCTAAAATAAAGCAGGCAGAGCAAGCTATGATGAGCAAGCCGGTAAGCAGCACCCCTCCTGGCGTCTGCATCGGCTCCTGCCTCCAGGTTCATGCCCTGCTTGAATTCCTGTCCTGACTTCCTTCATGATGAACTGTGAAATGGCAGTATAAACCAAATAAACCCTTTCCTTTCCCAATTGCTTTTTGGTCATGGTGTTTCCTCACAGCGATGGAAAGCACCACTAGGACAGGTGCGAATGCCTTCACCCACGGAGTCATCCTCCTGCCCCGAATCCAAGACATCCAGAGCATACTCCATTCCTTCCCGCAGGCAGATAGAAGGGAGGCTGAAATGTTGGACAGCTCCCACCTCCCAGAGCCAACTCCTGGGATATTTTGGAAGTCAGTGCTGTTACATCTTTGTAAAAGAACTCCAGTCCCTCCTCACAAGAGAATGGATCACTATATTTGTTACGTGACCTCGGCTTCCCAGTCTAATACAAACTTTTAGATTCAACCAGTGGTCACAACTAAGCTGGGCCTATCTTTAGTAGAAAGAGCAAGAATCAAAACTATTTCCTGAACCCAGAAGCATCAGTGTTGGTAAGGCTGAGAATGGCACACAGGGTTCCTCAGCTTCAACCTGGAAGACCCACAAGGCAGCAAGTCACATCCATACACCAAGATCCCAGACAGCATCGGCAATGGCTCTGCACAGGGGGAATGTCTCCTAGTCAGACTAGACGCATGATGTTTTGTTGATGAACCCATTTTCCTCTCCCTCACACGTCACTCCTAAGTCTTATAATACATCAGCAAGCTACACTAAGTCAGGCAGGCCCCACACTTCCTTCTGATCTCCCTGGCACTCTCCCACCAGACGAAGAACTCTTGTTCCTGGAAACAACTTGTATCTTGGAGAGGGACTTAGGCTATGACTAGAGAAACTGGTATAATCTGCTGGGAAGCTCAGCTAATCTGACAATGCACAGTCTATAGTGACTCATGAAGATGGCTTAAGAAGGGCCAAGAAAGGAGTCCAGCGAATCAGTTTCTAACACTGCACCGCCAGGTCTTCCATTACTATGTGCACATTATCTGCAGAGAACAGCAAGGACAGAAGAGCACAGTCCCCGGGCTGCTTTGAGGTCAGGCCCACTAGAGAAAATGGAACAAGGTAAAAAGGCCGTGAAGGTACAATGTGTGTAGGAGACAAAGTGGAAGCCTTTACTGGGGTTTTGTTGGAGAAATGACACTGCATGCAGACAGCCTCCGCAGGGAAGTGGAGGGCGTCCAGTCCTCTTCCCACTTCTGGCCCACACAGTGTCTTAACAAGGCTGTTGATGAGTAATAATCAATTTCCATTCAGTTCCCATTTATGGGACTTATGCAACATTTTCTAGATTATGGCAGAATATATTGAAACCTAACCATGAATTCAAGGATAGGAAAAGGGTCTTTTCATTTTAATACACGACCAAAGCAGATCTGTAATGTTTATTGAGTGACCCGACTTTCTCTCCCCTTACATATATCCTAACTCTTACAAAAAGTCAGTATTTAAAAAAAAATTACTTGAGAACATTTCTTAATGAGATCAAGTGTTATGATTACTCTTTTAACTACTTGAAAATCATCTCATTTTAGGGGATGAGTGAGGTTGTTTGAGGCTGTCTGCCTGAGTTTGATCCCCAGAACCACCCTAGGTGGAAAGAGATAACCAACTCCCTTGAGCTGTCCTCTGATCTCTACACATGCGCTATGGCACAGTGACCTTACCCTAAAATAAATACAAACAATATGCTTAAGAATTCTGTGTATGGCCGGGCAGTGGTGGTGCACGCCTTTAATCCCAGCACTTGGGAGAGAGAGGCAGGCAGATTCTGAGTTCAAGGCCAGCCTGGTCTACAGAGTGAGTTCCAGGACAGCTAGGGCTACACGGAGAAACCCTGTCTTGAAAAACAAAAAACAAAAAACAAAAAAACAAAAAACCCAACCAACCAAACAAACAAACAAAAAACCCCCAAAAAACAAAAAAGAAAAAAAAAAAAAAAGAAGAAGAAGAAGAATTCTGTATATGTATGTGTGTCTGTGCATGTGAACACGAGTACCCTTGGAGCCCGAGGCAGTGGATCCCCCTACCTTGAGTTACAGGCGATGTGAGCTGCCTGGTGGGAGCACTGAGTGTCAAAACTGGGTCCTCTACAAGAGCAGAATGCGCTCTGGCTCTAAAGTTACTTTTAAAAAATAGTACTGGGGATGGAAACTGAGGCCTTGAGGGTCCTAGGCGAGTACTCTAGCATTAAGCTACAGCCTCAGTTTACCTCTTGTGTCAGATGGTGTAGCAATAGCTTTTTGATGTAAACGCTCAACATCAGCTTCCCATCTGTTGTTCTTTCCTAGTTATAGCCATCACCATAGCTTCTAATTTCTCCAGATCATGAAATTGGAAAATTTTAGACACACCAATTTCTTCTAGAAAGTTGGCACAAAGTATGTGTCTGATTTTGGTAGTGACAGGCAGGAACCCAGTTCTCATGTGTATGGCTGAGGGGGTCAAAGTACAGAACCTCTCTTGGCAGCAGGACAGTGCTTCCAAATGGCACTCGGGCAGTGCCATCTGTTTATAACCGTCTGCATTTAGAGTCTGAGCAGCTGACCTGTGAATGTGAGATGCCTACAAGGTAGCAGGGCCTTCCAGAGAGACCACTGAAGCAATTTCATAATGCAGGATTCTGGACAGACAGACAGACAAAGGGGATACTAAGGACACTACTGAAAATGAGCCCATTTCTTTATGTACTGTAAAGAAACAGCGTGTTTTATCCTGTCTTGAAAGAGTAGCAGCTTCTCTGACAGACACGGGCTGTAAAACTGAGAAGCCATGCTTGTAAATGAGTGGCGGTGACCCACGACCACCTTCAAGTCCTCTCCTTTTCCCCACCACTGTCAAACTCTTTTTATCTTTTATTTTCTTCTGGTGAATGGTAATTGTGGTCCACATACTGCTTTTTCTCTTGCTAGTGTCCTACAAGAGCTAAGACACCAGTGATCATCAGCTACTCATCGCACAAGCCCACACCCCTCTCCAGGATCACCATCTGAGACTCCCAGGACGTGTTTTAACATTCTCCCTCTTTCCTTCCCTCTCTCTCTTCAGAAACACTACAGTGGTTTCACACTCACACCCCTCTTGCCTCAGCCTTCTTATCACTGGCATCACAGGCATTCAACATCAGGTTCATTTTTTAGATCATTAAAACTCAATAAGTATGTGCTCCACATCCACTAGTGGTCAGGGACAGTGCTGAACACTGTGACAGGGAGATGCACAGACAGGACTCTGTCATGACAAAGCTCATCACTGAGCAGTGGGAATGGCAAGCACAAAGAAGACGCTAAAGGCAATGTAAGTGCGCAAGCAATTACTCTCTTATTATCTGTTGTTTAAGTGTGAAAAGTTACATAAATAAACACAAATAACACAGTGTGTAAAGTAAACTTCTGTGAGTAGGTCCATGTTTTCTCAAACTTTATGTAAGTTAAACTATATATGCACATATTTTTTATCAATGTTTAGAGAAAAGAGTCAGAATATATTCTGTGACTTTTCCCCTCTAAAAATACCATTTTAATACCTCTAAAAATACACGTTTCTGTGTAGATACAGAGAAGCACCCCCCCTCTCTGGTTGCATGGGATTCTTTCATTTCTGCGAGTAATTTCAGCTTGAAAATCTTGGGCAAAAGGTGATTTGATGGTGCCTTGAAGGAAGAGCTGGGGTCATTCAGCAGTGAGCCACCGATTCATGTATGATGGACAAGATACTTGCACACAGTAGATGGGGTGGGCATGGAGATTACTGGGGTGAAGTGTGCATGTGGGAGAAGTGTGTACATGCATGTTGGCCATAAAAGATGCTCCTCAGATTCTGGGGTGCATCAGAATCATCTAAGGAATGTGCTGTCCCTCTAGCACCCAAAAATCGATTCAGACCCCAAGGCTTTGCTGTAGCCACTCCACTAGGCTGTCTCTTCTCCAGTGACCATGTGAATTCTGTCCTTCAGTAGACAAGCACAGGGTCCCCGAGGCCCCACGGCAGCAGAGGACAGCCTGCCATCCTGCAGTTGGGTCTGTGTAAGCTCTGCAGTCATCCAGCACCTCATCGTACAGCCGAGCTCTCTCTTTGGAGTTTTATATCATCTTCACCTGAAAAGTTCAAAGTCTTCTCAGCACTGACAGTCAGGCAATGGGAACAGGCAGTGACCTCATTTTCTGTTTTACAGAAAGATATGTAGAGGCAGGAAGAGCTGACTCTCCCAGTATTTCCTCTTGGGTCCAGAGTGTTTGATGGGGTAAACGCGTGTGAAGAACAAAAAAATGGTGTGCCAACAACACTGAAACTGAGAACAGCCACAAGCTTGTCTGTCATTCATTTTCCATTATGGGCCCTTTCCCCCTTTATTACACAGAATGAAATTGTTTTCATTATTAAGGAGAGCAGGCAGAACTTTCTGTACAGTGCCCAGCCCAGCAGAAAACCCCATTTCTCTCTTGGAGAGGCTTCCCAAGGCTCTGAAGACTAGAGAATGTTTCCTGATCCCCAATAAACCATAGTCTTCATAGCCTTTTCTTCTTAGGGGTTAAAGAAAAACATCTGTGGTAGTTTGAATAAAATGCCCCATTAGCCCATAGGAAATGGCACCCTTAGAGGTTGGCCTTGTTGAGGAAGTGTCTCACTGGGGGTGGGCTTTCAGGTTTGAGAAGCTCAAGCCAGGCCCAGCATCTCACTCTCCTCCTGCTGCCTGTGGATTCAGATTCAGAACTCTCAGCTCCTCTCCAGCACCACGTCTGCCTACACTCCACCATCCTTTCTTTTATTAATGAACTGTAAGCCCGCCCCCGATTATATGTTTTCCTTTGTAATAGTTGCTGTGGTCATGGTATCTCTTCACAGCAATAGAACCCTAAGGCACATCCCACCATGAAAGGTAAGCCAGTGACATCTCAAAATTTGATTTCTATATCAATTGGAACACAACAAAGCTAGAAATTGTAGTCTTTTATGGAAGAGTTTTTATGGCAAGCGTGATAAAGTCAGGACTTCCCTGCAGATAATGCTGAGTCAGTGCATAGCCTCCTCCTGGGTCAAAGGGACACAAAAGAACAGACTCCTTTCTGCTAAGGACTGGCAGGATCTCTTTTGGCTTTGGATGAAGTTCTCCAAGCCAAGTCTGACCTCAAGACAGAAACCTCTTCTTCTTGTTGCTCCTGACCAGCAAGCAGCTGTCACTGCAAGACACGGCTGCACACTGCAGTCCCCCATCTCCAGAAGCTCAGTATTTCCTCTTGGGTTCCAGAGTGTTGTGATGGGATAAACGCAGTGTGAAGAACAAAAACATTTTTTTAAAGTGCTGCCTTCTTAAAATAGATGATTAAAAAAAATCCCATCCATGGGGCAAGTACAAGTCCTGCCTAACTGATTGGTTTCTTTGCCAACAGTTCTTTTTCTTTTTTTTTTTTTTTTTTCGGGGACAGGGTTTCTCTGTGTACCCTGGCTGTCCTGGAACTCACTCTGTAGACCAGCTGGCCTCGAACTCAGAATCCGCCTGCCTCTGCCTCCCAAGTGGGTGGGATTAAAGGCGTGCCCACCACCTGCCCGGCCCTTGCCAACAGTTCTAAAGCAGATAAATGTATGCAGTGTTCCTTCTTGATGATCAGATTTGTACATTTTAAAAATTAGGAGGATAGATATTACCTCACCCCATCACAGAATGCCAAGATGGAGGAAATGGCCTTGAGTTTAAAGTCTATTAAGGACACCTCTACCACCAAGTCAGGAGGCTGGTCCATGAGCAATGTTGGTCATGTTACTGTGGCACAGGCCATTTGGGTAGGAGGTACAAACCCTTTGGGGGCTGGGAATTTCCCGAGTGGCAGTGTTTTTTCTAGCGTGCACTGAGCCCAGGCTTGGTCTTTCTGCATACACAGTGTAGTGCGTCTGCTAGGATCCAGCATTGAGGAGGCGGAAACCAAAGGAGCAGCTATTCTCGGTTACACAGGAAGCTCTAGGCCAGCAGACTGTTGGGGGTGTATGTCAGGTAAAAGTGCTGTCTGTGTAAAGGTGGCTGCAGATGGGTTTCTTTTGGTATCTTTTAACCTTAAACCAATGGTTTTCAACGTGTGGTTGCAACAGGGGGTTACATACAGATACCCTGCATATCAGAATTTGTATTCTAATCCATAACAATAGCAAAATTACAGTTAGAAGTACAAATGAAGCAATTTTATTGTTGGGGGTCACCACAACCCGAGGAAACTGTTTTAAAGGGTCACAGCATTAGAAGTTGAGAACCACTGCCTTAAACTTTTTATTCTAATTAAAACAAATAAACAAAACACTTCTTACAATGAAATTTCAACCACAACAGAATCTCAAACCTTCGGTAATGACCGATGACAGAAGTAAAAGTAAAACCTGTGGCCACCATGGAGGATCAAACCTTTAATCCCAGCACTCAGAGGCAAGAAAGTAAAGGGGCAGTCTTGAGTTCCAAGTCAGCAGGGACACAGTGAGACCTTTTGTAAGAACAGCAGTGACACAGCAGAGCCTGTGACCAGCCCAAGAACTGGACAGAACCTCTTGCTGTCCCCAGCATGCCTGGCACGGCTGCCTGCTGTCACCCTTGTCTAGGGCCTCATCCTAGAACTGAGTTTGGGAGCTTTGGAACCCTAACGTTCCTGTCCTAATGAATTGTTCACTCACCCTTTTATGGGTTTGTCAAATCTCTTTTTGAAATTCCAACTTTATTAAACAGCCATGAAAACTTTTTCAAAACCAGCATGAGTGTTTTCAACATTAAATTTTAATGTCAAGAATTAATTCTCTTTCTGGTCCCAATCTATGCTTTGAAGTCATGCCCTTTACATCTGTAAAATGTGAAAATAAAACATTAATAAGAATGCCTTCTTGTCCTCTCCGAGCAGGAAGTTTATTTACTTCGAGAAGAAAGCATTCTTTTTCGACTGGAGAGACAGCAGAACAGAATGGGGCTCTGCTCTGAAGGTATAATATATATGTAGATATATACACACATATATATGTGTGGTGTGTGTGTTGTGTTTGGTGCGTGTCTGTGATTTATTTGTTTTTGTTATTGGTGTTTTGCCTGCATGTATGCTGTGAGGGTATTAGATTGGTATTACAGACGTTGTGAGCTGCCATGTAGGTGCTTGGACATTGACCTCAGGTCCTAGAAGGGCCATCAGTGCTCTTAAACCACTGAACCATCTCTCCATCCCTTGGAAGTATTCAAATGGCCTGAAACTCCAACGCCTTCAACAGTAATAATCACATGGTCACTTGGTCCCGGGCTGTCTTCCCTCTACGGTGGAAGTGCTTAGCAGGCGTCCCTCAGCCCTCACATTCCTCCTTCTAGCACCACCCCCACGCTTGCTCTACTTTTCGCAGGAGAACCTCAGCACCTGGCACAGAGCCTGCAACTCAGTATGAGAACCTTCCATCATCTCTTCCCCGCTCTGGCCCTCACACTATGTACACTTCTTGTACTATCTCTGCTGGCCAGTATCTTCCACACCAGCTTTTAACTGGGGCTGCATAAATGTCCTCTTTGGGCTAAACCACAGGTCCCTTTCTGCTCCACGTTCCTCAAACACTTGAAGTGGCAATCACTAAGGGAGGTCACACTCAGGGCTCTCTATCTAACTATTTTTTGTGTCATTTATTTTCTGTTGTGTGTATCATTATTTCGTGTGTGTACATTATGTGTATTTTGTGTGGTGTATCAGCTCATGGGGGGTCAACAATATTTTTGAGAGTTGGTTCTCTCTTGCTACTTTGTGAGCTTGGGAATTAAACTCATGTCATCTGATGAGTGCCTCTACCCGTGAGCCACACAGCCAGCCCTGGATACTTTTAGTCACTGCTCATCAGGACCTGTCTACATTTTTTCTGCCTTCCTCAAGCTTTAAAAATAGCTTCTGCCAAGAAACACCCTGAGATGTGGTGACCAGAACCCACCTTTCCTCCCACGCCCCTTCAATTATAGACTGTTTTAAGTCCCCAAAGTATCCATGCCCTCATGCCAGGAACCTTTGACTTTGTCCCGCTGAATGGCAAGAGGACTTTACAAGTGTCGTGAAGTTGAGCACCTGGATGAGAAAGACTTCTGGATTATCTAGGTAGATGGGGTCAAGGAAAGCTGAGAGTCAGGGAGGACATGACAGATCAGAGTGACTCAGGTCCATGAGCTAAGGAGGGCAAGGAACATATTTCACCTAGACCTCCAAAAGACATGCTCTGCCAGAACATAGAACTTTGACCCACTGAGTGTCCTATGACTAAACATGTAACTGTTCCAAGCTGGATGGCTAAAACAACAATATTATTTCCTTACTATTGAGACCAAAAGACCCAGGTCCAAGTGTTGGCCCTTGCCAACTCCTCCTTCTGAAGCCTCGGGGGATCTGCTCCCGGCTTCTCCTTCTAGCTTCTGGGTCTTTATCATCCCTTGACTTACAGCACACCACTCCAATCTCTGCCCTGTGGCCCACAGTCTCCTCCTCTTTCATAAAACCCCTCTATTTCTCCATTCATCAGGATACACATACAGACAAGGCAGTGTGTGGATGGGTCTGTGTGTAGTGTGTGTGTTGTCCTGCCTGCCTGCCTGCCTGAACACAGAACCCAGGTCATGCACAACTGGGCAAATGCTCTACCACTGGGCTACTGAGCTACAATCTCACCCCCAGCAAGGAGACTAGAGTGCATTTAGGGCCCACCAAGGTAACTCGCTTCAAGATCTTGTTTGCTGTTTGTTTTTGAGACAATGTCTCTCTATGTAGCTCTGGCTATCTTGGAACCTATTAGGTAGACTAGGATGGCCTTGAACCTACAGAGACCTGTCTGCCTCTGTGGAGAAAGAATCTCTTCTGTGCTGTGTGGAAGGTCATCTGTCAATAAAAAGCTGCTGGCCTAGTAGCTTAGCAGGACTAGGAGGGAGGGAGGGAGATTCTGAGATAGAGTCAGGCATGGGAGAGATTTGCCCTGAAAGCTGATGAGAGTGTTCACAATGAGAAAAGTACCACCACCTTAGTGATAGACAGGACTTAGAATAAACAGGTTAATTAAATTATGAGCAAGGGGGAGCAAGCCAAAGCAAGGGCCTAGGCAATTATTCATAGATCATTTAGTCTCAGAGTCATTATCGGGGCACAAAGAGGGCGAGTAGAAAAAGCTCACAGGTACAAAAGACGTCCAATGTAGGCATGTAATCCAAACTCAGACAGAAATCCAAGCTTACAACAAAATACTCAAGTATTAGACAAAGTCCTGGGAGAAAAAGGCCGAGGTTACACCTCTGCCTCTCAGTGCTGGTTTTAAATGTCTGCACACCACTCTTTAATTTAACTACACCTTTTTGCCTTAAAAAGTAACATCTATTGTTTCGTCAATGAAGCAGTAGTCTCAAGTTCTGGGATTTAGGATTGTTTTGGGAGGCACCATCAGCCCACAACTCATCTAACAGATCTTTGACCTTCCATTTTCCAGAGCCCTAAGATGATACATGTGTTGTTCTAAGCAACTACATTTGTAAGAGATCAGTTGACAATCATTACACAAATCATATCACCTGTTACTTGGACCCACTAACACGAAGAGTCCTCTGTTGTATGGCTTTGAAGAACTTGCTCTGGTCATGATTGTTGCCTCACTGACTGTGGCTGCACTTGTTTTGATGTGTGGCTCTCTAGAGCCTACTTCTGCCCATGCTACCACTACAGGAATAGCTTCATCTGCTCAGACTGACTCTCTCAGGAGTCTCTCTGGACACGTGTGTGCATGTGGAGAGATGATGCACAAAGAGAACTGTGGAAATACTGTGACAAGGGTATCATGTAGTACTCCAGGCTTGAAGCATGCCGGTGGGACTAGCAGACTCTGACAATGGCTTTAACAGAGAGGAAGAAAAGTGATTTGAGCAGCATGTGTCTCAACAAGCCTTTCCTCAAAGCAAAGCACACAGAAGCAGCACCTGCACACAGCAAGTGGTACCCAGGCTAAAAGAGACGGAATTCAGGACCCCGGATGTCCCGCTGCTTCTCTGCATCCTGACACCACAGGTAAGGGTGTCATCCTATACCCATAGCTAAAGCAGTGCAACACTTTGATAGCCTTGTGGTTATCTTTACAAGCATGGTGGAAGCACCTCACAGAGCGTTTCATCAGCTTGCACAAGCAAAAGTCATCTGAGAGGAAGGGCCTCCTTGAGCCCATTCTTTTTAACCCTGGCTGTAGGCAGGCCTTTAAGCATTTTCTTTATTAAAAGATTGATGGGGAGGGCCCAGCTCATTGGGAGGTGCCCTCCCTGGGCTGTTGGCCTGGGTTCTAAAGAAGCAGGGTGAGCAACCAGTAGACAGCACAATGGCCCTCGCACGGCCCTGCCGGTTTGAACCCGCCCTCCTGCATTTGATACCAACCTGTTTTTTTAATAAACTGGAGTAAAGTGAACCCTTCCTCCCCAGGCGCTTTGGTCTGGTGTTTCATCGCAGCATAGGACTCGGACAGGACGAGTAAGTTTTAGAACAAAGTTCCTGATATTTTCTTTCAGTCATTAGAAAATCCTTGGGGACAAACCAGCACCAAGCTGTAGGAGCAACGGCAGTGCTTCCCACAGCACTCCGCCCGAGACTGGAACAGACGCTGGAAACCTGGGGGCGCATTTTTAATTTATTAGGGAACCTGCAAGAAAATGCCCCCATTTCACCAAGGTAAAGGTGTGGATGCCAGAAGCTTCTTTTTGGGAAGACCTGGAGGTCCTCCTTCACCTGGAGGACCTGCAGCTTTGTATGTGCACCACCACACAATAAAAACCCCCACCACCACACACCACAATACACACACCACACACAATACACCACCAAAACATACAAAACCCCACACACAAATACACACCAAACACACACCAAACCCACACAAGCATACCAAAACACACCACACCCACACAACCACAACAAACACAACACACACCACACCAAAAACCATAAACAACAAAAACACACACCATACACACAACACCACACCCCACACACCAAACACAGCACCACACTCCTGGACTGTGACTACCAGGACTGTTGAAAGAGACTGTGAAGAGCTATGCCACCTTAGGATGACTCGAATGGTATAATTAAAAACAGTTTATTTTTTCCAAGTTTTTGAAAAAACGTGAATTTTATTAACCCAGGCTAGCTCAAACTAAATCCTCAACCTCATCTTTAAATGTTGGGGTTATGTTGGATATAAAGATCCAAAACCCGGGACGTGCTCTCCCAGAGTACTCACGACAGGACTGGCTGCAATTTGCTTGAGTTTATTAAAAATTGAAAGGCTGTGCACCAGGGCCCCTCCGTCGCGCGAGAGGCACCTGAATTCTGAGTTTTTAGAATTGCTTCTTGACAATATTAAAAAAGATTTCAAACAGCCGTCCCAACCTAGTTCCGTTCCCAGCTCAGTTTTTCCCAAATAACTCGAAATTACAAACCCAAACTTTTTAACCTGGGGGAATTCTTTTAAATGGCTTCTGTTTACCCTGGTTTACGCATAAGGCTGGCTTTCTATTTACCCCTTATCTTGGGGTTTTCCCTAGGAAGGTGCCCTTTCCCAGGATGTGCCGGGCATTATTCTTGAGTTTCTGAAACCTGAAAATTCCCTTTAACCTGAATTCTTACATTTAAGCTGAGGTCTGAATTACATTCTACAATTACAGGTGTATACGCTCCCAACCTAGGGCATTTTACTTCTCTCATTACCTTTTTACCTCATTTTCTATAATGAAGTTTGTAAGATCCAATTGTTTTTTTAATTTAATATTATTTTTATTTCTGTGATGAATGTTGCTTTCGGTTGGTGTGTGGGTGTTTGTGCCCCATACCACGCGCGCGACGGGCGCGCGCACACACACATATCTGGGACTGTGGAACCTGTAAGGCACCGGATTCTGGGACGGAGTTCCACAGGTTGAGCCCCACGTGATCTAGAACTAAACTGGGCGCTGTGCACGTGAGGCCGTGCTCTCATCTCTGGATCTCCCAGCCCCCAAGTTGCGTTTGTTTGTTTGTTTTGTTTAAAAAACATATTAAAACTGGGCACAGTGGTCATGCTTTTAATCCCCCCACTTTGGAGGTGAGCAGTATCTCTGTTTAGTTTGAGACCAGCCTGGTCTTAGAATGAGCCAAGACAGCCAGGGATATATAGAAGACTCTTCTTGCAAAAAACAACATTAAACAAACAAACAAACAAACAATTAGTGTTGTAGAAAAGGGAGCACCAGCTGAACAGTGCTGGTGATCCCCTGTAGCCAAAAAGTAAGAACTTCCCCTCAAACGGCCCGTCCTCTTGGAAGTTCTCTGAAAACAGGATCGAATCATGGTGCTTTTGAGAATACTTTTTCCCCCCTTCACTCCTGAGGAGCTTGCAGCCCTCGGATGCAGATGTTCTCAGGACAAAGGTAAAGGGAGCGCACTGAATTCTCAGAGAAGGGTTTCAGCTTTGGCACCAACCAATGCCTCCAGGCTGCAAGACCCCCAGGAGGAAAAAGCCTGAGGGAAAGGGAAACTCCTGGGGAAAATCGGACCTGCTGTGCACTGTTTTGTCCCCCGCTTGTCTCCTGCCTCTGACAAGGCTTGGGGGGGGCTTTAAATGTCTTATTGAGGAGGAGAAGAGAACAGTTTTTTTCTGGGATACTGTCCATTTTAAAACATGAGGGTTTTTAGTTCATGCACTATCACTGTCTGCCCAGTCAAGAACACATCAAGACTAAGGACTGCATACCCTGAAAGCCAGAAGGCAAAAACAAAAACGCATCCCAAATCAGGGGCTGGGAGTC
The DNA here is from genome assembly GCA_021653895.1 of Mastomys natalensis. Classification (NCBI taxonomy): domain Eukaryota; kingdom Metazoa; phylum Chordata; class Mammalia; order Rodentia; family Muridae; genus Mastomys; species Mastomys natalensis. Next base: position 337,538 of record JAJTUV010001433.1, read on the forward strand.
CCTTTTGTGCAAGATAAGGATCTGAGTTGAACCCCAAAACACATAAAAAAAATGAGGGTGCTGTTTGCCCGCCCCGATTCTGTGCAGGCGAAACAGGGGGGTCACGGGGCTTGCTACTTTCTTTTCTGATTCAGGTTAAGTGAGAAAACTCTGTTTAAGGGAAGAGTACAGAGGAAAAACTGACAGTTCCTCTGTGACGCCAAAAATAAACCCGATGTGTAACCCCACCACATACATGCAACAGACAGACAGACCAAAACGCCCATACATATACATAAACTCACATACACACCCACTTTCAAAAAAAATACAAATTACTTCAGTTCTTATGTGGATGAAAGTTAGTCATGGGCTTTGCCTCAAGGAACCTGTTCTGTATAAATTTACACCCACAACAAAAAAAATTATAAGCGTTGCTATAGCACATAACTATTACAAAAGACAAATACGGGACAGAACATTTCTAAAGCAAAGGACTTAATCTCCTTATAAAAATACATTTATAATCTACACATATAGAAATACAAGAGTGTGTAATAACAAATGACCACGCAGGCACCCTCATCCTTTTTCATAAGGGAATTGGCTGTTGCATTTTCTGATCTATTTCTTGGGGGGGGGACAACACGGTCCCAGATTCCTACTAGTCAAGGTGACCTTTCATTTTTTGATCCTCCTGCCTCCTATCTGCCAGACTGGATTTCCAGGCATTAAAGACCCCTGCAGTATACGTGGTGCTGGGATGGAACACAAGGCCTTGTGCATTTTAAGTGAGCATTCCATCAGTTGGGTTCTATCTTCAGTCCCTATTTTGTTCATTTCTAAAGACCATGGCTACAACCCAATGAACTGCTCTTAGTTGTTAATGACTGTGATCCACAACCTGGAAAAGCCTGTTGTGGAGGCTTGCTATAGTTTGGATCTGGAATGTGCCCCCAAATCCCATGTATTAAAGGTTTGGTTGTCAAACTATGGTACTATTGCAAGGTGGTGGAACCCTTAGGCAGTAGGGTCTATTGGGGTATATTCTCTCTCCTCCCTTCCCTCTCTCCTTTTCTCTGTTCCTTCCTCCCCTATACCCCCTTCTTCCTCTTTCTCACTCCCTCTTCTCCCTGTCTCTCTCATTCTTTTTCTCCACACCTCCTCTTTCCCTCCCTCTCTCCTTTCTTCCTGGTCACCACAAGACGAACAGTTCTGATTTACCACATAACCCCTGGCTTCCACCATAATACACTTCTTGCTGCAGGCCCAAAGCAGTGGAGACAGTTGACAACAGGCTGGAACCCCCCTGAAACCACAAGCCAACACACATCTTTCCTCTTGACACAGTGATTCCCACAGGTAACCTGTCACTGTGTCAGAAGACTACCATAGGAGCCCTAAGCTAGAGTGCATAAGGGGGTGGAAGCCACACAATGTTTTGCTGTGAGAACAGTAGTTAGGCCAAGACAGACAAGGTTAAGGAGAAGCAGCTTAAACCAGCCAGGGAAGGATGCTACATGTAGAGAGAGAGTAGCACACGCGGAATACCCTCATGTTACAGGAAGAGGAACTGAGATCAGAGACATGATCTTCTCAAAGCCCATAACTCTAAGCCCCAAACTCCTAGTTCCAGGTTCAAGGTTCTCTACTGAACTGCAGCCCATTAGCTGTCATCTTTCCCTTGATTTTACCCAAGCATGAGCCAAGCACTAATGATTCTCTCCCAGGCAGGGTAGGAAAGGGGGAGAAGATGGGCATCAGGCTATTTACAAAGAGCCCATTTGATTCTAGTAAAACAATGCACCTCGCTCTACCCCACCTGGCTTGAGGCCTGTAGGGCTGTTTGTTCCTTCCTATGGGGACTGGCTGGGAGCCAGGCTCCTGCTTGGGCCCTGGCTTTCAGGGAAGGGATCAACACAGCGTGCAGACAACAGTTGCCCAGGAGGAGGTGCAGCCCTGCTTTTCCAGCTCCTATATCCATGCTCAAACCTGACCTCCCTCAGGTTTCCACCTTGTGTGTTGAGGGCCATCAGCCCTGTGACTGCTCTGCAGCACTAGCTGGGCTAATGCCTTCTGTTGTCCAGCGCAAGAGGAATTTGAGTCTAGCAAGTGAAAGGGCACAAGCAAGGGTGTCGGTCAGGGACAGGGTCAAAGTAGGTGATCTAGGAGGACATGAGGAGGACATCAGGAGAATATCAGGACAGAGGGCTCAGTGGATGCTTGAAAACAGGTAAGAAAAAAGGACAGCCACAGACAGCTGTCAAGTTTACACACTGCACAAAGTACTTGGTCAGGGCAGGAGCGAGGGTGGAAATCCACTCACAAAACTGCACTCAGATCTAGCCAGGGGTGCATCTGTCTTGAGGACACAGAGATGGTCTTCCTTCACTGACAAAGGGCCAAATAGGAATGGCTTGGAAGGGCATGTGGGCAGAGGATGAGAAAACAACCCACACAACTGCTCATCTAAGATACAGCTCTGGAGTCCGAGGCAGTCAGTGCCTCAAGCTTGAATGCTGTTGCAGGCAGATAAGGGCTAGTGGCAGGGCGCCTCGGTGGTGGTGACAAGCTGGGACCACAGAGCAACCACTGACAAGCAGAGGCTCCTCCCAGTTCCAACAACTTAAGAGAGCCAGACTCTGAGATCTTCTATTTCTAGGCCTCCCTCATCAGCATCAAAGCAAGTGAGCTTCACAGGAAGCTCTTCTCTTGACGCTTTAGCTATTAAAGATATGGCTGGTTATGTATGTCCATTCACAACAATTCCAAGGACTAAACAAATGTAAATAAAGGTAGCCAAGGCCGGAACTTACAATCCAGTGAAGATGCCTCTGTCTCTAACCTCCTTGTGGCTCATCCCCATCCCAAACCCATTTTCTGTTCTTACTGGGGCCTAAATCGCTCTGCTCCCTCATTCTGGTGAGCAGCCAGCTCTGCTTACACCTGGATTCTTTCACCTCTGCTCTCATAGCCATTCTAAGTTCTGCCTCCTCAGAAACCCTGCCTTGAAAGTGTCATACCACCCCAACCCTGGTGCCCCTCCCCCCTGCTGTGTCTCTGGGCCAGCATGGAGACCTGGCCCATTATGAATTCATGCGCCCAAATGGGCCCTTGCCCCTAAACAATAAAACTTTTATTCATTTCCAAATGCCCAGGCTAAACCCTCACTGTTGTTAAGTCAAGCCTTCATCCCCCCCACCCCCATCCCCCTCACTCCTCCTCAGCAGGCGCCCTTGCCTGTCAGAAGAAGTGAAGGTCATTTCTTACCAGGATGCCAGCCATCTTCCCTGAACTTTACCTATTGGGTAGAAAAGCTATTTTTCCCCATCAGTCTAGAGGGAGAAGAGCCCTTGCCTGTGAAGGCCCTTTCCTGTATCTCAAAGACAGTTTTTTTCTGTCCCCTTTCCCCTTTGCACTGACAGTTGTCTCCAAACACAACTGTCCCATGGTACATAATCATAGGAGATCAGCTCCAGTAGATGCTAAAGTCTTCTTGTGCTCAGTTCTATAAAGCAGCCTCGTACCTGCAGACTGCCTAGGCATAGCCTCCCTTATCCCCTAAGTCAGGGTCAGGGTCAAGTGGGTGGAGCAGGAGGGCAAAAGAAGATTAGCTGTAATACCTAAGGCAATGACCACCCACTGTAATATGTAATGCTACGATTACACATGTCACTGAATTCAGCACAGTACTCTCAGTACATGGCAACTTCAAGTTTTGCTTTTTGGTTGGTTAAATTCATAGATACGAGGAGCCATTAAATATGTGACGACCTCTTCAAAATCACTGTAATACTAGACTCTAACTGAAAGTTAGCTGGATCACCATTAATGCATAACAATCATACATGCTGCATACATACATGTATAATGCATACAAGTCATAGAAAACACTTGGGAGGTACTTGTTGACTCTACTCACAAGGCCTCGTGAAGACAACATGCACATTCGTAAGAATAACCCATAAACCTGGAAACTACACCTTCTGGGGAATACGAGTCTTATCGAGTTGTCTCAAAACACCGTAGCTTGCAATTTTGGGACCAGCGTGACACATCTCCATCCTTAGCAGTGGTCCTGTCACTTATAGGTGTTAATAGAATACCACAAGAGCAAGCTTCTAGTTACGACCTCTGCCGATTTAAAATCAGAACAAACCAGAGACAAAATCAGAGTCCTTGGCAGATGACAATAACCGTCAAGGAAGGGGATGAGGGCTAGCTTCCAAGAGTCTGGTGCTGCAGGGAAGTCTGGCTGCAAGGTACAATTTACACCCCTGGAGATAAGCCTTCAGCACAACACTGCTCATACTGGAAGGGATATTGGATTTCATCTAGTGGTCCAAGACCTGCCTCTTCCACATGGCAACACACACATTAATCCTAACTGTGATCTTGCTGACTCCAAACCAGCTAAGATTTCACTTCTTACCCAGCAGGAAACACCACTACAAGGTGACTAGGGCATTATATTATAACTATATCATATTACAAGGTGACCAGGGCAACAATGATCTCATGATAAGGTGATGCTTATTCAACGATCACTTGGTAGTGGAGCTTTCCAGCCAGCCAGAGCCAACGACTTGTGCTAATAATTCCAGGCAGCAGGGCTTGGCATCTGCCCCATCTGGGATAAGTGTTAGGGTAGTCAGAATCACTTGGAGGAAGAGAAACATCCTGCTTAGCAAACATTTAGTGCAAGCACAGGCCAAGCTGTGGGACAGGCCATATGTTCCTCAACTCCACATCCTAGATCCCCTGGAGGTTAGGATCTCTCTTCTCTAGCATTTAAAGTTGAACAGTCTCCACTACTGGCAAAAGCCTAACCTAGACAACTATGTCCATCCCGGAAGAATAAGGGGTCTCTGCGCTGATGGCCAAATGAATGGGACCATGGACAGAGAAAGGAAGGAGACCATGCCGGTCTAAGCAGAGACAGTTCGGGCAGGAATACCTACACCCAACACAAAGTAAAGTCTACAGGAAGGCCCAGAGCACTGGGCATCTTGCCACTCAGAGAACCTGGAGAGACATGGGAGGGAGGCAGGCCACCAAAAACAGAACCCTGATCAAGAAATGTAAACAGTGAAGTTAAGAGGAAATAAGGCTATTTTAAGACCTAGTTTAAAATAGATTTCTTTTTTATTTTATACATATATTTTTATTTGTATGCCTTGTCTGCATGTATGTATATGTACCACATATGTGTTGTGCCCAAGGAAGTCAGAAGAGGACACTGGGTGTTCTTGAACTGGAGTTCCAGAGGGTGGTAAGAACTCTCACATATGCTGACAACTGAGCCTGGGTCTTCTGCAAGAGCAGCCAGTACTCTTAACTGCTAAGCCATTTTTTCCAACCTAATTTGCATGTTCTTATAACAATTATTTTACATTTTATTTCTTCAAGAGAGACTGTTTCATCTGTAGACGGACTCAAAGATGTTCATCTGTGTTTAAGACACATCCATCCAACATGCATAAGGCACGTAAGATAAATGCTGTGGCCACCTAAAGAAACACTTCAGAGAACTACATAAAATCTCAGCCACAGAAAAACGAAAGAGCCATTAAAACGACAAACACCAGACTAGGGCTGTAGCTCAGTAGGCAAAGCACTTGCCTAACATGTACGAACCTAAGCAATCATAAACCCAGGTACGGTGCCACATTACTGTGATCTCGGTGCTGTGCCATAGAGGCTGAGGGATCTGAAATGTAAGGTTATCCTCCAGTGTGCAGCAAGTTTGAACTCAGCCTGGGACATAGTTTAAATAAACAACCAAAACTTAAATAAATACCCTGAATGCAGGGGATGGGGGAAGGAGTGCAAGACGGCTCAATGAGTAAAGGTGATTTCAGCCAAGTCTGAGGACCTGAGTTCAATATCCAAGCCCCATGTGGTTGATGGAAAAATCAAGAGAACTATCTTATGAGCTGTTCTCATAGTATGTGCACAGCCCTCAATAAATACATACTGTAAAAACAAAAACAAAAAAAAATACATACTGTAAAACATTTTTGTTTTTGTTTTTTTCAAGACAGGGTTTCTCTGTGTAGCTCTGGCTGTCCTGGAACCCACTCTGTAGACCAGGCTGGCCTTGAACTCAGAAATCCGCCTGCCTCTGCCTCCCAAGTGCTGGGATTAAAGGTGTGCGCCACCACTGCCCGGCACTGTAAAACATTTTAAAGACTAAACATCTTGTGGTTTTTGTTTTGTTTTTAGTGATTCCTCTATTACATGGAATCAATATGTCACTGGTTTAAAATGTTAAGAAACACTGAAAGACATTAAGAAAAAACAGCAATACATACTCAGTGATAATTATAATTGGTGGGTACTTTCCTGATATTTTTTCCTATTTCAGATTTTAATAGAATGGCATCCTTGACATACTATTTCATAGCTTGCTTTTTTCCAGTGGTCATATGAGAAGTTCTGAAGTAAGTGTGTGTGTGTGTGTGTGTGTGTGTGTGTGTGTGTGTGTATGTCTGTATGAATGTGTGTGACTGTGTGTGTGAATATGTTTGAGTGTGTGCAAGTGTATAAGTGAGCATGCATGTGTGAATATGTGTTGTGTGGGTGTGAATGTGTGGGTGTATGTGTTTGAATATGTGTGTGTGCGAGTCTATAAGTATGTGTGTGTAAACATGTGTTTTTGTGTGAATGTATGACTGTGTGTGTGTGTGTGCGTGTGTGTGTGTGTGTGTGTGTGTATGTTTGAGACAGGCTTGGGGTACGACCCAGGCTGGCCTTGCACTTGGATCTTCCTGCCTCAGTCCATTGAGGGATAGGATTACAGACACGTGCCACTATGCCTGGCTATGTTTTTAATGCTTATGTAGTATTTTATTTCTGTGAACTTGACCAGACCCCCGTATCTTACACTTCTGGTTGTTTTTCTTAAGTTTGGCGGGGGGGTGGGGGGAGATTGAGACAATTGTAGCAGGGTTCACACTGTAGCCCTGGCTAGCCTGTACAGACCAGTACACAGACCAGGCTGGCTTTGAACTCACAGAGATCTGCCTATTTCTGCTTCCCAAATGCTGAGATTAAAGGTGTGGGCCACCATGCCCAGCATTTCTGGCTGCCAACAATTCACTGTTTCAAATATTTTCTATTACTAATACTGCTGTATTAATAAAAATCTATGTAGTTTTAAATACATCTTTAACCAAAGGTCCTAAATAGTCTGAAAATGGCAACTTATGGTCTAAGGATATGTGTCGTTTTAAGGCTCTCTGTGTGTATGTGTATGTATATATATGTATATAGTCTAAATTACTAGGCAGATTTGGAGTCATGCTTCTTGCTCAGTCATCTTAATCATAACATATAAGTGGTATGTCTTTCCTACATATTAGGAAATAGTTTCATGAAAAACATTCTATGTGGAGTCAAAACCCTTTAGATGGGCTGAGTCCTTCTTTACGTGAGGGAAACAAAGCATCCAGAGCTTAGAACTCTGGTGTTAAGACGTTGGAAAATAATGTCTAGGCAGCTCAGCAAAGTTGGTAGGGCATGGTGCTAGTGAGACCAGGATCTAGTGTGTGGCAAGAACTGGCCAGCCAGCTTCACACGGGGAAACCCACCCTTGGCCACAGGATGCCTCGCCAACCCTAGGCTACTGTGCAGATTTGTACTCTCAGCCAAAGAAAGACTGGGTGACCGACTGTAAATTAGTCAGTGTAATCCACACTCCTTCTGGGTTAGTACCCACAGCATATGCTCAACCGGTAAGTGTGTCATCTTTCTATAATCAACAGGACACCTGGCTAAAAAAAGACAATGGCCAACTGATGACAAAATTAAAAATTCAACATCACTTAGTGAATTCTTATCACATCATGGTAATCATTTCTTTCTTCTTTCTTTTTATATTTACTTGGTTTATGTGCTTGACTGTTTTGCCTGCATGTGTATACACTGCCTGAGTTCTTACAGATGGTCATGAGCCAACATGTGGGTGCTGGGAACTGAACCCAGGCTCCAGAATAACAAGTGCCCTTAACTGCCGAGCCATCTCTCCAGCCCCTTAGTAGCCATTTCTACCAGAAGCTGTTAATGTTGAGTAAAAGGACCAGCCAGGCCTGAGAGACAGTGCAGCTATCATCACCGAGTGTGTCCATACTTCAGTTAGGTCCCCTGAAGCTTCAAGCTCTTTGGTAACAGGCACAGGACTTAATATGTTATCATTTGAGAAGCAGACACACTATGTAGCCCAGGTTGCTCTGAGTTCTGGGATTCCATATATGGTGCCACGACCACCTCACAGGCTTGTAAAGGTCACGTGGGCAGATGCTGCTTTGGTCAATGGTGAAATTAAATTACCTTATTAGGAAGTAATGGTTACTTCAGGTGTCAAGAGGAAGGGATGATTCTCGAAAGGGGAGTAAAGGGGAAAGGAGATGGATGAGGCAGGCACTCCATGGAGCTGGCTGCTTGGGATGCAGCCACTTCAGAGGGCCCTTTCTCACTCACGAGTCAGGTCCGGACACTGGCTTAGTCTGAGGGAGGAAGCAAGCTAGCGCTATCTGCCCCATCGCTGACCACTTCTATGAAGATGTGTTGATGGAGTCATGTGCACTATCGAGTCTACTTGCTCCCTTCTAAGTCCAGAAGCAGCGTATCTCACAACAGGTCAAACACGAAAGTATAGGAATTAAAAGTTCCCTGTTGAGTCTCTTTTCCCTTCCCCATGCCCACATCCGTCTTCCCAGAGGTAGATCCTTTCCAAGTTTATTTACAGTACTGGGGATGGGGCATGCTGCACATGCTGGGGACCACTCCACCTAGCCTTTAGGGGCCTGTATATGGATGTGGGCTTGATCCAGGAATTCAGATCCATCTATGTTTTGCCAACAGAATGGCTTGCCCTGGTAAAGGCCTTTCTGTAGCTGCTCCATCCAGAATGACCTCTGTTACCTCTCCTCACTCAGGGAGGAGGTTTCCAGGCTGGGAGGAAGGGCTCGTTTCCCATGACCTCTGTATCCCACAAGTATAGAAACTGATTTGAATGAAGTCATGGTTCAAGGTGCACCTCTCACAGTCGAGGAAGTGAGCAAGGGCCGAGAGATAGTAACTAGTAAGCAGTACTCAGCAGCTTTTCTACTTCAGATTACGATCATTCCTCAGACTAGCCTCCCCAGCAGAAGGACTGAACACCCCCACATCACACCACACCTGGGCTCTGCTCCAGTCAACTGCTCACGCCTGGCTGTTCTGTCAGACAAGCAAGTCAGCTGAATGTGTGGTCACAAAGGCCCATTTCATGCATTCACTCTCATTTGGCAGTTGAATTGACACTGTGACTCTCAAGTTTTCACTGGACAAATCTCTACTTCTGTTGAGCACATTAGGAAGGCTCCTGAGGAATGGGGTGGTTTTGAATTAGTTCAGGATGGACTTCTCATGACTAACTTTGAGACATTATTTTTAAATTAATGGCACCAGTAAATGTAAATAAAGATTGCTACCTACTACCAAGCAGCTACTCTATTTGCATCCTCTAACCCTGTGGGACAGCCATCATCCAAGTCTATAGATGAAAACACTAACACTTAGCAGTTACATAACCTGCCCAGTGTCACACAGCCAGGAAGCGGGAGGACTGGGATTTGTGCTCAGACACACCTGATTTGAGAGGCCAGATAAACTCAGTTTTCAAAGGATGGAGATTAAAAGTCCCTGTGGCTCCCAGGACCCATGCAAGGTCACATTTGAGGCCTAGGAGGCAGCCCTGATGCTGTCCCTCAGGTTTGTTTCCAGTCAGCCTCACGTCTGCTCTCTCTCTTGGCTTTCCAGAACGCAGCAGCCTTGAGGTAAGCCTCGAAGATATCAACACTCAACTTTGCATTTGCTTTCAGTTAGTTGATGCATAGTTGTAAAAAGAAGACGTCCCGAAGTAGGAATGTGTGAGGAAAAATTGTTATTTTTAAGGTGGCAAGAATAAATATTTAATTAGACACTTTGACATTACATTTTGCCTGGCCTTGCAACATCTCAGACAATAAAAGGAGCCTTTGTCTACAGGGCTAATTACAGACTACTAAATTATTATTACAGCTCTTTGTACTATTAAGTGTGGCAAACGCTGCATCATGGCGGTGTAGAATAGTGCTAGTCTGGAAATGTGAGTTCTAATCCTGACTCAGACTCTAATAATCACGAACAGTCATCTGCATGGTATACACAGTTGACAGTGCTTTCACACACTCTCTACATTAGTTAAGTCACCTTGGGGCAAATCACTTAACTTTTAGTGTCTCGTGTCAAAACCGGGAAATGAGAACATTAGGACATCTTCTGTCCTGTCCAGTTCTAAAGTGTATCTAAGATCCTAACAAACATTTCTATAAATGAACCAGAACACATACATTTTGGACCCAAAATTTAACTCTCCTACTCAGCTTCTGAAAAATGCTGCTTGCCTAAATTCTGGGATAATTCATAAGATGCTTGCTTCCAGCTGTTGGCTAAATTTCCAGAGAATATCCTATTATGGCTCTGAGCTGGACTCCCATGTGGGAACTGTTTTGTTCAATAACTAGCATACCTAAGTTAATCACCTAAATCCACAAAGAGCATGAGATTGGAGAAAGGTGTCAGCCATCCCCACCTTGACAATGTGTGGGCTCTTAGGTGGAGCAGCCCTGGCATCTTCACAGAAATGGGAACAACATTCTAACTCGAAGACACACAAATCTCTCCCCTTCAAGGCTTGCTACTTCCTGCTTCTGAAACTAGGATATAGCTCAGAATACAATTCTCTCTCTCTCTCTCTCTCTCTCTCTCTCTCTCTCTCTCTCTCACACACACACACACACACACACACACACACTTTACTAAAGCTGTAGGTAAATTACAGGTTAGTCTCAAGATCAAGAAAATGCAGTCCTATAAAACCGTAACATGCCACTCAGCTCTGGTCTGACTTGGTCCAAATCATGTCTCTCTCCCTGATCTTAACAATGACCTGGCAGCTGGCTCCGTGTGTGAGGGAGATCTCAGTCTTCTTTCTTAAGAGGACCAGTTTATAAAGCATTCAGTCATTATCTCATAAAACACTGGTATGGATTTCAAAGGCAAATTAACCCCTACAAAAGCCACTCTGATGCTCTGAAAGGTACTATCCCATAGTACACTGCAAACAGAACGTTGCGCCTCACACTCTAGCCTTGACACATTTCCTTGCTTAATTCACCACCCTCCACCCCAGTAATAACACTGATTCCCAAAATACCCTCAGCCCAGGAAGAGCGGCTCTCCAGCACAGCTGTCTCCTTCTGCCTGCCTCGGGTATTTGGATGAGCTATGTAACACAGAGAGGACCAAAGAAGGAATGTGACTCCCAGGCCCCAGAGCTCCCACTGTACCACAGGCAGGCACATCCCGCCAAACCCTAGACTGGCATTCGAAACAGAACAAACTCTACTGTTGGATGGGGGCTGTCATCTTCCCAAACTTCATCTCTATGTTTAAAACTAGGGCGACAGCCGTCTTTGCTACTGTAAACTAATCTGACGAGCATGGGGGCAGGGAGTGGCCCTGAGGGAGCTGCCAATAGGCCATGAGTGAGCAAAGCCTAGAGCAAAATCACTGTTTGCAACCTCAGAAATTTTTAATGAGTGGGTCTCTCACCGTGAGTGGACCATGCCCTCCTTTGTGGAGTTAAGCAAGCAAGCAAGCAAGCAAGCACAAGCAAAACTCCCAAAGAAACCCAAAGCCTCTTATTCATTAGAACTGCCTTACACTAATTTCCTAACACTACATTGAAATTTGGGAGGAAAAAAAAAAAAGGAACCAACAGAAGCTGGCATTGAGGTACACACAGTAGTTAGGAGCCCTCGAGTTCAGGCATGTCTATGAAGAACTTTCTGGCGACGAGAACAAACTAACTTCAGTTGTTTCTTGTTGGGAAAAGAAAATAGCTTGGGACTTCATTTCAACACTAGGTACGGCAAGCTGGTAGGTGGCAAAAGCAACCCTGGGAATCACCACTGCGGAGACTCAGAGCTATGGGAGGTAGGGATATAGGCCTCAGAGCTATGAGGGACTCCCAACAGCCCTCCTCTCCACTCGGCTCAGACTGTCAAAACCCACTTCTCCATCAAATTTACAGGTATTAGAAATCAAGTCCTGCCAAAACCCCTCTTACAATCAGTAAGTACTTGCTGTAGCCATACAGGTCTGTCTTCAAACCTCACATATACCAAGGTTGTAATGTGACCCTTTAAAGAAAAGGCATTTAAAGAGTCCTGAAAGATGCTTATTCACAAAAAACGTACCGGACGCACAAGAACTTAAGCTCCCAAACCAACCACATCCCCCTCCCTCCTCTCCCTTCTCATCCCTGCACAGTTGGCCAGGGCAGTGGCTCAGCACACAAGAAGGCCACCCCGCACGAGCTCTGCACCAACAGTAGCTGATCGCAACGTAGCTTGACCCTGTTCCTAAAGCTGTGCCGGCTCTCTGCAGCTACTTAGAACTATCCAGGCCTGCTTTCCTAAGCCAATTCTGGCACGAGGGTCAGGAGCAGGTGAGTAAGTATCCTGGGATCCCAAGGTTTGGACAGATACAATATCCTCCTCCCCCAAGTCTCCACCTGGCTGTCTCCCTTGTCACTCTTTCTCTGGCTTATCACTTGGGGAAACTAGAAGCCGGGAGATGTCAGGTCCGGTAAAGAGAAGGGACAAGGGACAAGGGCAGGCAGACTAGAGGGAGTTTGGGGGAAAATACAAGGCCATGGGTAGAGGTGCGACAGCGCCACATCTAGAGGGGAAGAACCTCTAGGTGGGTCCGCAGGGAGAAGACAGGAGGACAGGGCAGGAGGAGTGGTTGGGGAGGCCTGGCCCCGGAGGCCACCCAGGAGGACACCGAGGATGGGAGACTGGCGGAACGGGACACAGGTGGGGGTGGGGACGGGGGCCGGCGGGGATGGGAGCCCGGTTCCCCTCCCCCAGCCCGGCCCGGGCCTCCCGCTGACTCAGCCCCACAGCGACCGTGGCCTCAGCCCCGACTCACAGTGCGCGAGGCGGCTCCGGCTGAGACGGCAGGGGAGGGGATGGGAGGCGGGGGCGCTGCGGCAGAGGCTGCGACTCCGGCCGGCGGCTCTGGGGCGGAGGGTCCTAGCAGAGGCCGCCGCGGTCTCCGGCTTCAACGCACCGAGACTGCGGGGGACGAGAGCACTGCGCAGGCGCGATGCAGCCGCGGCTGTCAGGCGGAGCGGGGCGGGGCCAGGGCGCCCGCCGTCTCCACGACAACCAGGCTGAGAGAGGCGGACAACCCCTACCTCTACCTCGTCCTAGCAACAGCGGCGGGAGGTGTGGGAGACGAGAACAATCCCTCTAGATCGCCATAGCAACGAGGAGAAAAAACTGACTGGTAAACGTACGGCAGTACGGAGGGAACGCTCTTACCTTGTCACCATGGCAACTGGGAACAGCCCCTTCCCTTTTCCTTAGCAACAGGGTAACAATTCCTCCACCCTGCGTAGTCAAAGAAGGAACAAGCCTTTACTTCTAATTCCATAGTAGTAGTGGGATGAAGGGGTCTTTCTCTTTCGTTGGCATCGGAGGGCTGACGCCAGGTTTGATGATCTTTCTTGCTTTATGGCTTCCAATTGCAGTCTGCTACTCTAATCTTCAAAGACGTGTAGTTTTCTCTACCTTAGTCAAACACCCATTAGCCTCCTATGAGAAAGCCTGCACCTTTACCTCTAAGTCGAGCTAACAGAGTGGCATTTATACAAGTATTTGAGGGTTTTATTTGTGTGTCGTTGTTGTTTGAGATAGGTTTCCAGCCTATTGATTATAGATTCACACCTATAATTCCAGAACTTGAGAGCTGGAAGCAGGAGGATTGCTGAAAGTTCAAGGCCATCCTGGGCTACAGAGTGACATACTATCTCAACAACAAAACAAAAACAAAAGTCAGGGGCACTTTTCTGTAGTCTAGTGACCTTGAGCTCACCATCTTTGGTCAACTATCCCCTTGAGTCAACAGTCCCTCTCCAGTGCATTTGCCAACAGCTCTCGTTCCTTCCTCTGGCCCATTAGCTGGTGCAGATTCTATTATTCACAATTAGGTCCTTTGACATGCCCATTCGTGTTACTAAAGTCTTTGTTTCAACTATGCTTTGGTGGATCTTCTCAGTTTGGGTACCTCCTCTTCCTCCCAATGACTAGTCCTTGGCCCACATTGGTTTCTCTGGGATTTTGAATGCTTCACATCATTGAGGTCTCATTGACTTGGTTCTCTTTGTGCAGGTGTCTTCTGCTTGTCCTTCACCAAGCCCAGACTTCTCTGGATGTATTGTGGTCACTTCTGAGCCAGCCTTATACACACCTTCTTTGTTACACACATTTTACAGTAGCATCCTTTGTTTACATTTACACTTCTGTCTCTGCAGTCAGACTTGTGTCCTGGTGGGCAGGGATTCTGTCTTATTCATCAGCCTCCCTGGCAGCTAGGAAAGAATGTGACACACATGAGAGTCCCACTAAATGTTTATGTGATTCACTTAGGTGAGGACAAAGGTCTTCACTCTTTCCCACTTTCTCAGACCTAGTCTCTGAGCCCAGACCTTCCTCATTGTCTGCGAATGTATTTGTCATAACTACTGTGGCTTCTCTTTTAGCTGGCCCACACCTGTAATTTTAATTTTTTCAAACTTTATTTTTTAAAATTTTGGATATTTTCTTTATTTACATTTCAATTGTTTTTCCCTTTCCAGGTCTCCCCTTCAGAAACCCCCATCCCATCCCCCCTCCCTCTGCCTCTATGAGGGTGCTCCCTCCCCACTCCTGTCTTCCCGTCCTGGCATTCCCCTACACTGGGGCATCAAACACCCTCAGGTTCAAGGGCTGCTCCTCCCACGGATATCCAACAATTCGGCCTGAGCCATGGGTCCCTCCATGTGCACTCTTTGGTTGGCGGTCCAGTCCTCGGGAGCTCTGGGGAGTCTGGCCAGTTGACACTGTTGCTCCCCCCATGGGGAAGCAAACCCCCTCAGCTCCTTCAGTCCCTTCTCCAACTCCTCCATCAGGGACCCTGCACTCAGTCCAATGGTTGGCTGCAAGCACCTGCCTCTGTATTTGTCAGGCTCTGGCAGAGCCTCTCAGGAGACAGCCATATCAGGCTCCTGTCAGCAAGCACTTCCCAGCACCTGAAATAATGTCCGGGTTTGGCAACTGTATATGGGATGGATCCCCAGGTGGTGCAGTCTCTGAATGGCCTTTCCTTCAGTCTCTGTTCCACACTTTGTCTCCATATTTCCTCCTGTGAGTATTTTGTTCCCTCTTCTAAGAAGCACTGAAGCATCCACATTTTTGGTCTTCCTTTTTCTTGAGCATCATATGGTCTGTGAATTGAATCTTGGGTATTCCAAACTTTTGGGCTAACAAACTTTATTTTTAATGATGGTTCTTAAATGCTTTAACCTTCCTTGTAGCCGACCACCCACCAGAGGTAGTGAAAAAGAAAGGATATGAAGGAAGTGGACCTGTTTAGAAAGGTTCTTTGGAGCAATTCCTGTCTGTGTTGTCTGGAAATCGGCAGTTCAGTTCACAGGTTAGCGGCAGCTTGATCCATTAACAAACATTTCTTGGATACATCAGCAGTCCAGTTCAGTAGAGTCAGGTTAGCAACAGTGGTGACATGACCTAGCAGAGACAGCCAGGCCTCAGCCTTGGCTTGAGTCAGTAGGAGAACCAACAAGAACACCAGGAGAAGTTCTCAGCTGTGCCTCTCTCAGGGAGGCAAAGATCAGGGAAGACATGAGACCCACAAGCATTGTGCAGCTAGCTGTACTAGCAAGCCAAGCTCCCTCTCCATCACTCTGTTGAGTCCTATTTATACCCTCCAGACACCACGTGTCCTCCACGTGTCTTGCCTCAGCAAGGTTCTTGCCCAGAACCTACATCCAATCATCCTGAGTTCAAGGAGTCCTGACAAATGCAGCTCAACTGTGCAATGTAAGGCAGACCAACACATGCATGTTGTTACCAAAGAATCCTCCATCACCTGTCCTTTTGCATGCTTGCTTTAGCAGAACATCCTCTCTCCTGTGTCTGCTTCAGGGAAACGTTCCTTCACGAGTCTGCATTAGCCTTTTACCTGTGTCTATTTCAGGAAAACACTTCTTCACGTGTCTGCCCCAGAGAAACACCATCCAACACAATGGACTCCACAGAACTAAGTTTGCACTTCACACAGCCTTACCTCTTGATTTTAATGGCAAGGCTCTCGTCATCTGCTAACCAAGACTCTGGCATTTTCTATCTCCTGAAACCTCACTCTTTGCGGTCCTCCCTCCACTCTCAAGTGTTTCCACTGAGGTGTATGATCATACTAACTGAAGACATCCTCTATCCCTCTTGACTTTGCCCACCCTCTGTGTGAACATAAGCTTATTCTGATTGCACCCTTGGGTGAACAATGCTGGATTCTTCTAGACACACTGACATGCCAGAGATGCTATCTTTTCTTTGAGTGACTTAAAAAGTCAGTTTTTCTCCTCCAAGTCTTCCTGTCTGATTCCTATGAATTCCACCCCAGGACTACCCAAGGACTACTGATGTCAAAGCACCTGAATTGGGTCCATTTTCTCAGGTAAAAGAGGAGACAAATCATAGAGTAAGGAAAACAAATAAACAAACAAAAAAAAACCCAAAACCCACAAACAAACAAACAAACCCAGCATACAGTGAACCAGTTCCCTCTCTCCCATCTAAAGCAACTTTCAGGAAAAAGTTCTGTTTGACAAATGATGCCTAAGAAAAAGTGTTAGAAAAACAGATACCTGTTTATATTTGCTCCTGTCCACAGAGCTGGGATTCAGAAATGGTTCCTGACTGCACCTTCAAGGTGTCTGGATGCAGTGAAAATGGGTGGGATTTCAGACTCGGTTTCTTTGTCTTCTCCTTTGTGAAGTTCTAGCTCAGCTCTGTGCTTGCAAGTGTAGACCTGGGTGGTGTAGACAAACCCTGAGTAATCTTGAGATAAAGGGCTGTAATTCTTGAATCATCATCTCTCATCACACCTGAGGCAAGAGGGTCACCCTAGAAAGCACTCTACTTACCCAGGTCCTCTTGGTGTCACATCTTAAGTTTCTTCTTTTTATCTGTTTCTACATAATGAATCACCATAAGTTCTATGGTATAAACAATCATTTTGTTATCTTAATTTCTGTGGGCTAGGAGTTTAGGGTGTGCTCATTTGGATGGTTCTAGTGTCATTGAAGTCAAATGGTGACTGGGGCTTAAATTCGGGCTTTCTGACAACTTTCTGTCTTCATGGTATCAACTATCTGTTGGCGTCAGGGCAATTGGGCCATTCATGAGATAGGGGAAGGTTTTAGTGGTAGATGCTCAGTGCAGAGAAAAGTAAAATCCCTTTTATAACCTAGCTTCAAAATCCTATACTTGAGCCATGTCCTGTTGGAAAACATACACACACACACCTCCACCCACCCCACCCCCACACACAGAGATATACACACACTACACACACACACACATCACACAACACACAGAGATACACACACACACAAACACACAAACGAGAGATACACACACAGATACACAGAGAGAGAAAGAGATACACACACACAGATACACACACAAACACAAGAGATCACACACACTACACACAGAGACACCACAGAGAATCACACACACTACAACACAGAGATAACACACACTCAATGACACCACAACAGATACAACAGAGAACAACACACGATAACACACAAACATGCACACGCCACACAAACACGAGATACACACACAGATACACACAAACATGCACACACAGACACACACACAGAGTACACACACAGACATACACACAGGATACACACACACACACACACACACACACACACACACACACGCACACACACTGGAAAGGCATGGGGCATAATTCCCATGTCTCCATAGGAAGAAAGCCAAAGTCACATAAGAGAAGTATGGGACTTTTTTATATATATATGTGTTCATGTGAGTTTATGTATGTGTGTGTGTGTGTGTGTAAGCCTGAGGTCAATATCAGTTGTCTTCCTTAATTGTTTCTTTCCTTCTTCCTTTTTCCCCCTTTTCCTCTTTCTTTCTTTATTTGAGACAAAGTCTCACTATGTAGTTCTGACTAGCCTGGAGTTCACTATGTAAGTCAGGCTGACTTCAAATGTATAGAGATCTACCTGCCTGTGCTCCCGAGTGCTAGGATTAAAGATTTGAACCATCACATCCAGTCTCTACCTTATTTTTTTATTTTTTGGTTTTTGGAGACAGGGTTTCTCTGTGTAGCCCTGGCTGTCCTGGAACTCACTCTGTAGACCAGGCTGGCCTCGAACTCAGAAATCTGCCTGCCTCTGCCTCCCAGGTTCTGGGATTAAAGGCGTGGGCCACCACCGCCCAGCATCTACCTTATTTTTTGACGCAGGATCTCTTACCGTCCCCACTGGAGCTCCCTGATTGGCTAATCTAATTTTCCAATGAACTTCAGGGATCCACCTGTCTCCACTGCCCCCAAGCGCATGGAATTACAGACTCATTGTACCGTGCCCAGCTTTTACCTGGGTACTAGAGATCAAACCTAATCCCCATGCTGTGTCACAGGCCGTTTATCACCAAAGCTTTTGCTCTCAAAATACACTCATTTCCTTCCTCAAGACCCTTATGTCTCATTCCCTCATCCCAATGACAGATATCATCATCTGAATCAGGACCCTGTGTGTATATAGAACCTCTGGGTCCTGTATTCTGGTACAACTCCTGGGTACCAGTCCATCTATCAGTTGGAAGAACTATGAAGTCAAGAACCGCATCTTCTGCCTCTTACACGGTCAGCATACAGTAGTAGCCAAGACGTGGTATTATTGATACAGATGCTCTCATTTCAAAAGGAGGAAAAGTGAAGATACTACTGGAATTACTAGTACATAGTGGCTGAAATCCAGTGATATACTGCCATTGCTTGATTTAGAATTCAGCATTACTCCACTTATTTATATAAAA